>JAKSZT010054030.1:3010327-3170069 GCA_026826555.1 Tolypeutes matacus | reverse complement strand
GCAGAGAGAGGCGGGGCCGGCGGGTGGGCGGCGGAAGGAGGCGGCGGAGGAGGAAGAGGAGGAGGAGGAGGCGGCGGCCCGGAGCCGGGGGAGAGGGGCGGGGGGTGGGTCGGGGGAGGGGAGGAGCGGGATTTGCGGAGCGCGGCGCCGCTGCCGGGAGCCGGCGGGCCCGAGAGTGACCGTGTCACGGCGGGCGCCGGCGGAGCCGCGGCGTCGGACCCGCCTCCTGGAGGAGCTCAGCCCCGGCCAGGCCCGGCCCCATTCCCGCCCCGCGCCGCCTCCCCGCCGCTGCCGCGGGAGCGCTCCCAGCCCACCCCGCCCCCGCGGCCGAGCCCGGGAGTCGAGTGGGAGTCGGCCGGCCGGCGCGGGTAGCGCCGGGACCCCGCGGGGGACACTGCAGCCGGAGCCCGGGAGGGGCCGCGCCGCCACCGTCTGAACTAGGATGTCCCGACATGAAGGTGAGAGGCGCCCCCACCCCCACCGCCCGGGCCTCGGCCTACCCCGCCTGGCCGGGACGCCGCGGAGGGCGGCCGGGCAGTGGCGGGGACCCCGGCTGGGCCCGAGCCGGGCCCGAGCCGCCGGGCCCGGGAGCGAGCGAGCGAGCGAGGGCGGAGAGCCGCGGCGCTGCCGCCACGGCCGCGGCCCTGAGTCGGGCCTGGTGCCGGAGGCGGGGCGGCCGGGCCGGCGGGAGGGTTTGCACTGTCATGGGGCGGGGGAGGGGGAGGGGAGGCGGCGGAGCCCGTTACCGGCGGGAGCCGGGCCCTCGGGACTGATACTGGACGCCGCGGCCCGCCCGGCCCACCCCGGAGCCGCGGGCCCCAGCGCGGCCTAGCGCTCCCGCCGCCCCGGAAGGGCCCGGCGCGGCCGCCGAGCGGGGCCGCGGGCGGCGGCAGGGGCCGGGGAGCCGACCCGGGACTCGGCGGGCGCGTCCGGTCGCCGGGAGACGACGGCGAGCGCCCCCTCCCCCCGGCGGGGCGGGCTGGGAGGCTCTGTGGCCGGCGCCGGCGAACGGGAAGCCCCAGCCGCCCGGAGCCCGCCCCGGCCTCGCGGCTAGGCCTCGGCGCGGCCCTGGGCTCTGGTAACCAAGTTCCCGGGGCGGGCCCGGCCCAGCCTCGGCGAGTGAACTCCCTGCCCCGTCACCCCGCCGGCGCGGGACCCGTTCCTGGCCAGCCCCGAGGCCCTCGCCGGGCTGGCGCTGCCGACCGAACCAGGTTTTGGTCTGTGATCCTGGCCAAGGCTCAGTTGATGGTCCGGGAGCCTTTTGGACTTTGTTGTGCGATTTGAAAATGCGGCTGGGGTCCAAGCTGCAAATGAGCAGGCACCTCTAGCCCAGTTTCAGGGCACAAAGAGACAAATGTTTGGGGCCGAGGTATAGGCATGGAGCTGGTGAAAAATAAGTTAACTTCAATTTACTGCCATATGGGTTAGAAAAGGGGGAGGGGGTGTGTGTTTTCTTTGTTTCACTGCTGCAGGTCTTTAAATTAAAAGTAAAAGTTTATCCTGGTAAGGTTAAATTCAAGATTGTAGAAGTGGCTTAAAAGTATTGTGTACTCTTGATTTAAAAGATAGTGTATAGGTGATGTAGGAGTGGAGATAGTTTAGCAAGCCCGTTTAGTGTGTGATTTCACACCGTAGAGAGGGTATTTTTAAGGAAATAAAGAATTTAGAATTTGGGGGTTAAAAAGCTCAGATTGGTTGAAATTATATTTAGTGCAAGTTTCAGAATTTGCATTCCTAATTGCAATATTTAGATTGACTCAAAGAACATTTTGTGTTCAAGGATTCTGTATTTCAAAAGTTAAAAAAATAATATGAAATTACTGCAGTTCCTTCACACAGCATTTATTGAGCATTTACTGTGTTCAACTGTTGTGGACATTTTGCAATAAGGTACTTAGTAACATTGAAAAGAACATGGAAATATTTGGAAGCTATACCTATTTCCTTATGGAAATCTATCCCCTATTTCTGTAATTTAAAAGAAGTTGTAATTAAACTTTTAATCAAATTTTATTTTGGGATATTAAGGTTTATCTCAGACTGTAGTTGTGTGTACATTGATCACTTTCAAGACAAAACGAAAGTGAGCAATGGTTGCCGGCTCTCTTGCTCATAAGAGCTGAAGAGTTAAAATTACAGAATCATAGCCTGCAAGACCGAAGAAGGACTCTTGAGAACTTAGGTAGGCCATTCTCCTTGCTTTAAGCAAACATCCAGGTAGTTCCAGATTGAGCATTCTAATTGATCATGAACAGTGTCCCGGGAAGAAGATTCCTGTACCCTCAGTAATCTGTTGGAGCAGTTAAAATCCCACAGTTGGAACATTCTTGAAAATAATGTAAATTCTGTAACTCAAGCTCATTTCCCCCTATTTAGGCTTGTGGAAAGATGTATGATTATGAAACCTGTGTTATCTTTTGGTTACTTGTACATTGCTGAACCTCAGCACACCAATAGCATACCTTTTCTGGTAGCTTTCATTAATGCCAGATGTTTCTGAAAATGGAGCATTCCTATAATGCATCTGTTGAAGACCTACAGTACAGTTTTGACAAGTGATTATCTTTTAAGGGTCTGATTTATGGCCCAAGGCAGGAATGGCTGTCCGATTAAGAATCACGTTTAATTCATTAGGTATACATTTTGTGGAATATTAGCTCAGGCTGCCTATAATTTCATTTAGGAATTTGACCTCAGGCTGCCTATAATTTCATCTAGGAATTTGACCTATCAGCAAATGTAGAGTCTGACACTCTCACGATTAGTTCTTTTCTCATCTAACCTCTTCTTCGGGTCAGCTAATCCCATTTCTTTTACCATTTCTTTAGTGGTATGATTTTGAGTTCTTTTAATCATCTGTCCACCTCTAAATCCTGTGTCTTTCTCCTTGTTTCCCTTCAGTAGTATGACCTAGAACTGGATGTAAGAAGTCTGGAAAAAGGTCTGCTTTCTCTTGCCTGTAATGTTGTACTTGTATTGTGCTACTTTTTCAGGTCCTGTGTGCATGTAATCTATTACTCTGTCTTTGTGTTCACTCTGATGAATTGTATTATATTGTATGTAATGATCTAACTTTGGACATCCCTGATGGCTAGAAAACTGCCCTAGGATGGACACCTGTCAAGCTTTGAGCTTCTACTAGTGAAGCAGTAAACTGCCTCTGAGGGAGGAGAGAGACAACCAGGAGCATACCAGAGTGTTCTAAGTCCAGGGCTCGGCAAATTTATTCTGTAAAGGGCCAGATAGTAAATATTTTAGGCTTTGCCACCTATGAGGCCTCTGTCAGCATTCTTGTTCTCAGGGGAAGGCAGATGTAGACTAAGTAAATGAATGAGCATGGGCATACTCCAGTTGACAATTATATGGACACTGATGTTTGAATTTCATATACTTTTCACATGCCATGAAATACTATTCTTCATTTGATTTCCCCCCACACTATTTTAAAATATGAAAACCATTCTTAGCTCACGGGCCATGCAAAAATAAGCGGTAGCTGAATTCAGCCTCTGGCTCATCGTTTGGCCTTACTTTTCTGATCCTCGCTCCAGACAAGAGCTTTAGAGTTGATGAAACTGGAACTTTTGGGAGTCTAGAAGAGGGCCACTGTGCTTGATATTCCATCATGAAGAGTAAGTCCGTGGACTATACTGGCTCTTCTGTACCTCGGTTTCCAGCAGCGCCATCTTGACTGGGGTAGAAGTGTACCTCGGGGCTGGAGAATGGGCTCTCCACCTTCCCAGACCCTGTGTGAGCGGAGATGGCAGTACTCCACACTCATTAACCCTCTTGCTTAACCTATTCTGACTTTTCCAGCCAGAATTCCAGGGCCTCTTAATACTCTTTGTAATGTTCTTGTTATGTTAACAAGCATATTTACAGACATTGGGCCCAATCACTTTGTGTCCACCATACCAAAACCATCTAGTTCTATGTTATACACGGTTAAACCAATCATTTTCTATTTTATTTGTGTAAGCATATTTTTAAAATTTCTCACTATTGTACTTTCTTTAAAATCCATTTAAAACGTGTTATTCTGAGCTGAAAGTCCATAGAATAGCTTTGCACATTAAGGAAAATACTTATTAAATTATTCTGTGCTTATCAGCTAAAATGAAATTGTGACTTTTCTTGCAGGATTTGGAGGCTAGTTGATGACCTGGAGTTAGGAATGCATTGATCTCCTTAAATCATTCAAGGTTTTTTCAGTTGCTACTGTGCATAAAGCACTCTCTGCTAGGTACCAAGGGATGCGGGGATGAATGAGATGCAGCTCCTCCCCTTCTGTCTGGTGGGGAAGATGCATCTGTATATCCTTCTGTGCTTCTACAGCACAGCATGAAACATGCCACAAGGAAGGGATAAATAAATTGATGACAGTAATTGCCAGCTTTTTTCTTATTGTCCAATTTGAGATTGGAATCCACTATAATTTCTAACACACTTTTCTTGAGGGCCTTCTTAATATTTGGGGGCCACTCTTGATTTTGGGCAAAATTGTTCAAGATTTCAAAGAGAGTCCTTACCTTAACCTGATTTATAATTCCCCTAGCTTTTTGAAGATTTTTTTGTAAGTTAAAAATGTAATGGGTAAGTAGACAGGTGATCATATTGTTATGCTATTCTCAGAAGCATCTGATATTTTTAAAATGTAAAGTATAAGACTAAGTCGGACATTAGTCTGGTTATTCCCAACTTTTTGGAAGGTTTGCCACTCTCGTTAGTAGATTTCAATTTTCTCCTCTCAAAAAAATGCTGTGTGGCACTTAAAACACACATACAGTCCCAGAGTGAATTGCAATAATTTTGTTTTCAGGATTTGATTACTGCAAAGCCAGGATTAGTAATTAGCTGTGATTTTAATGTCATGCCTTTTGCCTTCCTGTAGCAAAGTAAATTGACTACCATTGAAAAGGTGTTTACTATCATGTTTTCTTAAACAATTTATTTTACCTTAACTATAACCTGTTAAAAAGATTATGACATTCTTAAGAATTTTTCAATTTCAAAAAATCAGTAATTCCATCTATCTTTATCTTGGCTTTCAAGAAAGTATAGATGAGAATGTAAATTTACAGGAAAATGCAGATTCTAGAGTCTTTGATTTCATAATTTCATATAAAGTTGATTTTGAAGCTTTTTTTCCCCATATTTTGACATTATTTGGGTTCAAGTTGGAACTAGAAAAATAAAACCTTTTTTCTCTTATAAGTTGGGGATTTAATCCCTTTTAGTCTTAGAAGAATTTTAAGATATATTATTAGCAGCAACCTTGTTTTCACACTTTTTTTCACAGTAGAAATTATGAAACTTGATTTGAAATGCTCCAATGCCTACATTAGGCCTGCAACAGTTTTTAAAAAGGCATTTGTGCATTTATGAATCAGAACATAATTTTTATAACATCAGCTTTATAACATTTACATGCAAATTTCCTGAGTTTGTTCTATTAAACTAAAGGTCCCAAAGCTTGTTTTTAGTGAAAGTTAAGGAGTTATTGGATTATTTTAGAAATACCATTTTAAAAAATTATATTACAGATGTTACTGCAGGGCTGCTTTGATGAATATGGACTCACAGGAGCCATTTACTGCACTTTGTATTTATAAAAGTTAAATGTAGAATGCAGTTTATAATAAAAATCTTTGTTTATAGAAGATTAATTGTGTGTTAATTTTAGTGTTGTGCTAAGGGCCATGGTGTTTTTCATTTCATTAAAATGATAGTGTATAATTTTTTCAGCCATTGAAGTGATTCATTAAAATTGAGGAGGAGGGGAGTGAATGTGGCTCAGTGGTTGAGCGCCTGCTTCCCACACGGGAGGTCCCAGGTTTGGTTCCTGATGCCTCCTAAAAACAAACAAACAGACAAGCAAAACAAACAGAAAAACCAACTTGAGAGCTGATGTGGCTCAGTGGTTGAGCGCCAGCTTCCCACATACGAAGTCCTGGGTTCAACACTGGTAACTCAAAAAAAAAAAAGCAATATACAAATCAGAGCATGTTTAAAATGTGGCCATTTTTAATATATTAGACAAGTCCTGATTGATGTTGGGAATCTAGGATAAGCCAGTCTCCCAAAGAAACAGATGACCTGGATTACCTGGAAAGGAAGTGAGTGATCCAGAAGAGGGAGGGTGTTCTTGGGATGGTGAGGACAAGAGGCCAGGGTGGGTGTGGGCAGAGGAAAGACGGGCAAGGTGGGTATGCAGCTTGGAAATGATCGGTAGCTACAGGGAGTCAGAAATAGCAAATCTGCTGGCAAGCCTGATGGAATGTCCTGGGAGCTGGGTACCAGGGCCGTGCACAATCCATGTCCTGGGAAATGAACAGGAGATGAATGGCCTTGTTAGGCACCTTTCACAGTACCCTGGCTACTGCCTCCCTCACCGGCCCTCCCTGAGAGTTTGCTCATTGTTACTGCGGATATTGTTCTAGTTGCTGGCTTTATGTATAGTAGTGCAGTGGAGTGGTGGGTCAGCCCAGTTCATATATGCAGCCAGTTGGTCTCATCTCTTCCTGGCCACAGTGCCAACCAGCAGTCTGGCCAGCTGCTTGCCTCTGGTCACAAGGGGTGTTGGGGAGAAAGTATGGCTGGATCCCTGCACATCCATCAATGCTGCTAGAAACAAAACAGCTAAGATCCCAAGAGCGGGTCAGTCATGCCGCCTTCAGCTAGGAGGGACAGAAGAGTTAAGTGGGTGAAGCCACTTGACATCATGGCTCATTAGGTTTGCTCGTTACCTTCTGCCAATCTGTGCAGGTTTTCTCTGGTAGTGCTCAGTGCCAGAGTCATGAGCTCCAGCTTTTTCCACAGTAAGAGGATTGCCCTTAGGAGAGTCACTTTAGAGTGCTGACCTGATGAGTTGACTGGTCCACTGGTCTGAGGGTCCAGGGTTCAAGTCCCTTTTCAGGCGCCATATGTTGCCGGTCTGTGAAAATGGTCTACTATGTCTACTATGGATAGAAGAGCCCCCTGATCCCAGTTTCTCTTCTGTCTGTCTTATTCTTTCTTTCTCATCCGCAGCACCATTTTCACGGACCCAGGTCCTGACCGGCAACAGACTGTGATAGTCACAGGTGTCTTCGACTGTAGTTTTGGGCTTTGTCTTTTGTTTCTTTTTTGTTCCTTTAAGATTCTGATTCTGTCACCCTCCCCTCCTACCCAGCAAAGTTAACAGCCCCTCCAGCAGCATTCCTGCCTTATTCTCTGGGCATTTCTTACACTGTAATAGTTTATTTGTCTGCCTCCCACTCTACCCCACAAACCATGTGAGGGGCAGGTAGTGTTACGCTTACCTGGTACCCTATCACATAGCATAGTGTCTGGCCTGTGGGAGGCCAGGTGAACACTTGTGGGTGACTGTTAAATATGTTCACACTTGTCTAAAACACAATGAGAGTAGAAAATGCTCTCCTGGGGGGGTGGGGTGGGGGGTCAGAGCTGGTTAAGAGGAAGGGGGATTATGGGAAAGAAGACTTGGAACTTTTACAGAATTTGTGGATTTATAAGTAGAGGAGGGGATGAATAAACTGTAGAGCAAAAATAACTTGGGAACTGCCTCCCAGGGGAATGGCCTGGGACTAGACTGTTTTGTTCTCCCTTTGGCTCTGGTTTCAGATTAACTGGCCTTGGGTTCTGCATATTAATTGCACTGTTTGTGTGAGTTTTCTGGTTGGTTCAGTCATTCGTTCAGCAAATATTTATGGGCTTCTACTCAAGTACCACTAGAGTCATCTCCAGTGCTTGGCACAGGTTGTTGACCCTTGCCGTAGGATGATAATATTCAGTGTGTTTGAAACACGTGTTTGGGAATTAAATGCTTTCCTGCTGCATGGGCTGTGACCTTTTTCCAATGTGCTGGAATTCATCTTTGAAGTTTAAATTTTATGACAGGGGTAATTAAACCATAAGTATTTTAATGTTTCGGCAATATTTGCACCCTGCCCCCTTTTTTTTTAAAGCTTATTTTCATCTAAATTTCATAATTTTAATTCTGCCCAGCAGCAAATTTCTTTCCTTAACAATAGTGTCCTTAAACTATAGTCAATCTGAAATCTCAACATATGTCCGCATATGGTAAAGTATGTTCAAATAGATAATTCCTCATAGGTCTAATTATCTTGTTGATGCTTCAAGGGAAAAGAGCTTGAGGGATTAAATGCTTAAGTTTTGTGTTCAGTGTAGTTTTTTGCACTATAGGTTTTTGCAAAATCCTAATGGCTGTGTGACTGACAACTGCCAGGGTGAGTAGCGAGACCCAACTCCTGTTACTCTTTATCAACCAGTATTGTTCTTTGGTATTGTCCTGGTTGTAGAGGTCTGGCAGTGCAAGCAAGTGAGAAACTTTCTAAATGAGAAGTTAAAGGCATTGAAGTAAGGGGGCAGGGATTACATAAAGGAGAAGTTGTTACAGATGTGTTGTTTTTATTATGTAAGGATGAAAGAGATGCTTGGAGCTGGGAGTGGTCGAATGATGGGGACCAGTAGTTTTCATCTTCAGAAATCTTCTGTTCAACGTTATTAACGCCATGAGGGATTCTGATATAGTTAATTGCAATTTGACATTATTTTTAAACTGTACAGTGTGATCGTATGGCTGTTGATATGGACATACATAGTGGTTGCAGAGATGGGACTAATCTGTCATCTCTTCTCGAGGGAAAATGGTGATTAGCGCCACCAGGATGAAGGAATCTCACTACCTGTGTGACACACTTTTATCTTTATGTTCCTTCATTGCTCCATGTCCTTTTCTACAAGCTTTTGAGAAGCCACCCAAAGGAAGAAGAGAGAGCAG
The DNA here is from genome assembly GCA_026826555.1 of Tolypeutes matacus. Classification (NCBI taxonomy): domain Eukaryota; kingdom Metazoa; phylum Chordata; class Mammalia; order Cingulata; family Chlamyphoridae; genus Tolypeutes; species Tolypeutes matacus. The sequence continues at coordinate 3,161,266 of JAKSZT010054030.1, read as the reverse complement.
AATGGGGGTAGACCAGTGCTGTCTCTTTTAAATTTCTTAGAAGCCACATTAAAAAGTTAAAAGAAGCAGGTAAAATTAATTTTAATAATTTATTTTAACTCAATAGAGCCAAAATATCATTTTAAGGTGTAATCAATATTAAAAAAAAAAAATCAGTGAGATATTTTTACTTTCTTTTTTTAATATGAAGTCTTTAAATCTGGCATGCATTTTATTCTCAGCACATTTTAATGTGGATGCTAAATTTTGATTTAAAAAATATGTGATCTTAGCTGAGAATTCTCTTAAGACTTGTGCATGCTACCTCATTTTGTAGGCACATTTTTATACAGTATTGCCTCCTACTTAATGGGCCATCCTTTAACATGTTGTAGTTCTGCTTCTTGAATTTCTCTCCGAAGAACCCAGCTTTTACCTTTTTTACTTATCCCCCCCCCTTGTTGTTTTGCCCTCACTGTCTGCTCTCTGTGTCCATTTGCTGTGTGTTCTTTGTCTGCTTGTCTTCTCCTTAGGCGGCATCAAGAACCAATCCTGGGACCTTCCGGAGTGGGAGAGAGGCGCTCAGTCTCTTGCACTACCTCAGCTCCCTGGCCTGCTGCATCTCTCACTGTCTCTCCTCTGCATCTTTTTTTGTTGCATCATCTTGCTGCGCCAACTCTCTGCACAGGCCAGCAGTCCTGCACGGGCCAGCACTCCACGTGGGCCAGCTCTCCACACGGGCCAGCTTGCCTTCACCAGGAGGCCACGGGAATCAAACTCTGCACTTCCCATATGGTAGACGGGAGCCCAATCGCTCAAGCCACATCCACTTCCCAGGGATAGACTTCATCATTTGAAGAAAGAGAACTGGGCTCGGTGATTTATTGTAGGTATATTTCATTGTAATGAGATTTGATCTCTAATATCCATCCCGTAAAGGCTCTTGGCATCTAGCAATAGAAAAGCAGATGGTATTGATCCTTCTTTAAGGTAATTTTAAGGAAACCGATTGCAAAGATGATAACCCACTATCACCCTCTGGTGATTTTTCTCCTTGTTTGGCTTATGTTAACTCATTAAAACTAGGTTAGCAAGCAAAAATAAAACAGAGTTTAGAAGGTAGTCTGTTAAAAGTTAAAGGCATAGTGTTTTCCTGCCTTCATTTTATTGAAGCAACAATTCCACTGAGCAATCATTTTTATGGTTCTATTCTTTTTCATTCTGCCTCCAGCCAGATTACTGGAGCTTCAGGAATGTGTGGCTTTTTTTTTTTTTTTTTTTCAATAGTATAAAAATGTTAGATCTATAGCTTTTGAGTGCATCCATCCAGGTAGTTCTCCAAGTGTGGTCCCACTACCAGCAGCATCAGCATCAACTGGGAATTTGCTAGAAGTGCAGATTTCTTGGGTCCCATCCTAAATCTACTGAAACAGAACTTCTGGGCAGGGCCCAGCAATCTGTGTTTTAAGTTCCTACCTGAACCTGGTTATTATCAAAGGCATTTAGGTGTGAGTTGGTTATTGCTGGTGACAGGGGCAGACAGTGATTACGGGGCCTTTTTTTTTTTTTTTTTTTTTAGATTTTATTTATTTATTCATTTATCCCCCCCTTGCTGCTTGTGCTCGCTGGGTCAGCTAACCACGCCGTGCGGGCGGGCTTGCCTTCACCAGGAGGCCCTGGGAACCGAACCCGGGGCCTCCTATATGGTAAACGGGAGCCCTACTGATTGAGCCACAGCCGCTTCCCCCCCATGTATCTTTGTATTCTGTGTAACTACTGTGTCTTGGAGGGTCTGGGGTTTGGCAGAGAACATATGTCTTCCTGGTTTGATTGTAAAACCCTTGACGCTGGAAATTGGGTCATCTACATTACAATTTAAAAAAAAAATTTAATTTGAAATATTTTAAAAAATATTCCGGGGGATGGATGTGGCTCAAACGGTTGGGCATCCGTCTCCCATATGGAGGGACCTGGGTTTGATCCCCGGGACCTCCCGGTTAAAAATATATATATATTTCAACACATAGTAAGAAATATGTTTTATATTTATGATCCAGTAGCCACATACATTTGTAATTGAAATAAGTTTCACAAAACATTATTTACCTTTACTATGAAATGTGTCATCTATTTTCTATTCTGTTTCATTAAAAATACTAGTTGTGACCTTCTAAATTGATTTCATATTCTACTCATGGGTAACCTGCTGTTTTATTTATTTATTTATTTATTCATTTATTCATTCATTCATTTATTTATTTATTTATTACTGGGAGGTCCCGGGGATCGAACCCAGGTCCCTCCATATGAGAGACGGACAGCCAACCATTTGAGCCACATCTGCCCCCTGCTGCTTGAATAAAACACTGCTCTAGGCTGTGTGCAAGATATTGTATTATAGGTATATAATATTTCCTCTTGGAGGGGTATATAATATGGCTGAAGCAGTAAAATTTAAGTATATAAAATTCTTCATAGCTGTAGTATGACTGGGGCAGTAAAAAGTGTCACATTAATTACTCCCCAAGTCCCATAGAGTTGGCAATTCGAAAGAGGTTTTGTTTGGGTGTCAGAGAAGGCATTTCCAAAGGTGAGGCATTTAAATTCAAGACTTGAAGAAATACTGTATTTTTATGGAAACAGTTGGGGGATAGGGACATCTCTATCAAATGAGAGAATGGTAGGAGGTAAAGTGCAGAGTAAGAAAACATGAGGTGGGTGGGCCAACACTGAGTAGACCAGTTTCTGGAACAGAAGGCTTCTGTATGTAAGTGATGAGAGTGAGCTATGTCAGAAAGATTGTTTGACTTACCTAAGATTTCTGAAAGGGAAGTGGGACAATGCCTGTTTGTTCTGACTCCCAGATCAGAGCTAGACCTCTGTTTTCTCATCTGTAAAAGAAAAGGATACTAATGCCTGTTAGCCTCTCTCCAAGGGTAGTTGTGGAGATGAAATGCCAGGACATGTGAGAAGTTCTCTCAGCTAAATAAAGCACTGCATAAATGTAAGGTGATGGGATTTTTATCATGGGAGATAAGATTGGAAAGGGCGGTTGGAGCCAGGTAGATAATGAAGGATTTTGATTGACTAAGGTCAGTCTTCCTCTTTCCATACAGATTATGGAATGGAGGAGGGGATGGTGCAGTAAAAGTTCTTAAGCAGAGAAAGCGCATGGTGAAAAGCAATATTTAGAAGACTAGGTGTAGTAGTCTGTGAGGGATAGATTGGTTCCTGAGGCTTTTTGCCTGAATAAGACTTGAAGTAAAAAGACCTTGAATTAGCCAATGGCCATAGGAACAGAAAGGAAAAAGATGACTGTGAGATCATTGTGAGGGAGCAAAGAAGAAAGTGTAATTTCAGGACAGCCAACTAGGGTGCTGGAAGAATGGCACGTTCTTCTAGTAAGTAGAGAAGATGGGGCAGGGAGACAGAAAAAGAATGAATTTTTAACTTTTCACGTTTTGCATTTAAGGTGCTGATAGGCTCTGAGATAGAAATGCTGTCCAGAAGTTGGGAAACACAGAACGGGCTCAGTAGAGAGAAACCATGGCTAGAGATAAGAATTTTGTTGGGAATTAAGAATTGCACAGGGGTCGGATGTGGCTCAACTGGTTGGGTGTCCGTCTCCCATATGGAGGGACCCGGGTTCGTTCCCCGGGACCTCCCGGTAAAAAAAAAAAAAAAAAAAAAGAATTGCACAATTAAGAATTACCTTGGGGATTGGCTTCGTTTCTAGAAGGTAGAAAGCCTAGAGAAGGGAGGAGAATTGAGTCCATATTTATTTAGGAGCAAGGGGAATGGAAGGAGTCAGGGTGGGACGAGGCAGAGAGCAGAGAGGAGAGCCTGATAGCGTATTGACCTGGAAGCCACAGAGCCCTCTTTCCCGACCACCTCCACTCTAGAGTAGTACTTATTACATAGTACTGCAAATGTTGATTCAATTTGCCTGTCTCCTATAGATGTAGGCTTCTTGGAATTGTGGGTGGGAGGTAGAGTAGATGAAGATGTAGGAGAGGGGGAAACTAATATCAACCAAGCATTTACTTAATGCTAAAATTTACTGAGTGCTTACTCTGTGGCAGGCACTCTCAGCCTTTCATATGTACTAACTCATTTAATTCTCACCACAGTACTCCTGTGAGATAGGTATTATTATCCCAGTTTTATAGATGAGGAAATTGACACACTGAGAATTTAAGTATCTTACCCAAGATCACCTAGTATGTGGTTGAGCTGTAATTCAAACCCAGGCCTGGGCGCTGACCATTTAGCAATACCCTGTACCAGCACTTGATAAAAGGGAGTTCGGTTAAAAGGTGTATTAAAATGCCAAAAAACCCAGCAAGGTAAATGGTACTCTCTTTCACGGATTAGGAAATTGATTCTCAGAGAGGTTAGGTTACTTGCCCTAGGTCACACAGGTAGTAAATGGTAAAACCATGATATTGAACCAGGTTCTGTCAGAAACCAAACCCTGTTCGTTTAAATTTAATCCAGAGGTTGGCAGGCTTTCTGTACAGCACTAGATAGTAAATATTTTTGGCTTTGTTAGCCATATGCTCTCTGTCACAATTATACCATTCTGCTGTTGTAGTACTAACACAGCCATAAGTATGTATTGAATTAATGTATAGTGAATACTTACCCTATGTGGAGACATTGTGCTGTGTGCACTGGGAACACAAAACAAAGGGAGTTCCAGCCCTCTGAGATGAGACAGGTAATTGTAACATTGTGTACTAAAAGAAAACCCAGCTGTGATAGAATTTTATGGATAAGGTATAGTAGAAGAATAGATATGGGAGATTCCTCAGTTTGCATGGATGAATTCATGAAGGCATCCAGAGGAAAAAGGAGTTTGAGCGGATGGTTGAGGAGTTGCCAGGTATGCAGTGTCGGGGAGGGCACTCCACAGAGAACAGGCCTTGAGGCACGAACAACAACGGGGTTGTTCTTAATGGGGGCACCCATAAGGAGCGGAGCCTTCCTGGGGAGAAGGGAGGGGCTAATGCCAGGAGATGCCTCTCCTCCAGAGGGCAGGGCACTGGGGAGTGAGTTTTTATGAAATTTTAAGCCAAGGAGTGACTTGTTGATTCTTTTCCCAGGAAGATAGGCTCTGGAGGAAGGATTTGCAGGGAGGTGGGCAGGAGGAGGGCAGATGCATTACCACAAGATGCGACAGTTGTAGTAGTAGGGACAGATAGGAAATAGATTTGGTGTTTTGGCACAGGGATTATGGAAAAATGAGAGGACTAGGAAAACCAGTTTCAGACTTGATTAGTTAGACAGTGCCATTCATCAAGATTCAAATATAGGACAGAGTAACATGTTTTGAGAGTGGGGGTGGAAAGGTAGCAGGGAACAGGGACAGAAGAGGTAAATTCTGTTTTTAGCCTGTTGGGTTTGTAGGACATCTAGGTAGGGAAGTCCAGGGTGAGTTGAATATGTGGGTCTGGAAGACAGGAGGAAGAGGTCTGGGCTAAGATAAAACCATGGTGGTAGTGTTGATTGCTCAGGGAGGGTTAGAATATGTGGGCTGAGAGGATAAACCAGGAGTTCACTTAACATTTAAGGAGCAGGAGTTTGAATGGGAACACCCTAGAGCAGGGGTTCTTAACCATCTTTGTTCCACGGACCCCTTTGCCAGTCAGGTAAAAACCATGGATCCCTTGGGAAGCGGCTGTGGCTCAATCAGTAGGGCTCCCGTTTACCATATGGGAGGCCCCGGGTTCGATTCCCGGGGCCTCCTGGTGAGGGCGGGCCCGCCCGCACGGCGTGGTTGGCTGACCCGGCGAGCACAGGCAGCAAGGGGGGTATAAATGAATAAATAAATAAAATCTTTAAAAAAAAAACAAACAAACATGGATCCCTTATTAAGTCCACACTATACTGTGTATTATTTATTAAATACATCACACCCTCACCAACACGTCCCCACAAGAATAATGTTTTTTTTGGATTTCAATTCAAGCTAATGGACCCCTTGTTTGGAACCCCTGGCCTAGAGGGTAGAAGGAGAACCTGGAGAAGAGTATTAACATTGGAATTTAGGAAGGAGATTTTCAAGAAGGAGGTCAGTATTGCTGCAGAAAGGTCAAGAAAATAAGGCATGAAGTGTTCATGGGCTTGGGCCCTTGGAGTGGGGAAGGTCGCAGAACTTAGCGGTTTCAAAGGAGGGGCCTAGAGCCCGTGTTGCAGTGTATTCAATCCTTAATGGACATGAGAATTGGGGATGCTGCCCAGGGGTTTGGCTGTGAAGGGAAGGAGAGGTAACAACATTTAGAGGTATCCCTAGCACCCATCGCGGGGTTTGACACATAATAGAGACTGGGAAAATTCATCCATTGCAACAAATACCATGCCAGGCACTGTTAATGAAGCTGGGGGTAGAGTAATGAAAGCTCAGACAAAGTTCTTCTAGTCATAGAGCTTACATTTTGGTGGGGGCAGGGAAGCAGAAAAGAAAATATAATTTTGGATAGTGATAAATTTTCTGAAGAAATTAAAGCAAAGTGGGGGATTACAGATTGATGGAAGGCAGATGAGTGGTCTATATGGCTATTTTAAAAAGAGTGGTCAGGGAAGGCCTTTCAGAGGAGGTGACGTTTGAGCAGAGACTTCATCAAGTCTAAAAGCTCTGGGGTGACAAGGAGTTAGACTGTTTGAGGAGCAGAGTGGTTGGAGCAGATTAGGCAAAGGGGAGAGGTAGAGAAGATGAGGTAGGGATAGACTGGGTCCAGATTATATGAATCCTTATTCTAGCTACCAGGTGGAGTGAGGCAAGAGTAGAAGGCAGAGAGACCATTTGGGAGGCTGTTCTAGGCAAAAGATGAAAATTACTTGAACTAGACAGTGATGGCATAAAGGTGGTGAGACATGACCTGCCCTGGGTATATTTTGAAGTAAGAGCCAACAGTACTTCTTGGTGTAATTTGGGGAGAAAGGAAGAATCGAGGAGACAGCTAGGTAATGCTTACAAGAGCACATGGGTGAGAAGAGGACCGCTCCCTGGGATGGAGAAGACGGAGGGGTGGAAGGACCATTTTTGCAGGTGGTGGTTGGGGATTCTCTTTCAGACCTGTTAGGTTGGAGATGCCTGTTAGATGTTCAGGTGGTGATGATATGTGGACCATTTGGGTGAATAAGCCAGGTTAAATGAAGATGAGTAAATTAAATGCTCACTGGTGGCATTGGGGGCCTTGAATATATATACATATTCTTTCGAATATTGCCAGGCATAAAGTGAACATTCATTGTTTTAACTTTAAGTAGATGGCACCATTGTTTTCATTTTGGATACAGAAAACAGCTGTCTACCATTCTCAAAAACTTAGTATATAATTTGAGTACTAATAATACACGGGGTTTATTTCCTTATGTAAAATATGGTCTCTGCCCTCAAGGAATTTGCATTCTATTGGGGAAGGACAGGGCATAAATTCATAAAAAGCAGGCAATATGAGTTAGGAATTGTTTTAAAAAAAAAAAAAAAGTAGGACATACATCAAGGCTTACCTATTTAAAATTATAGGATTGTTTGAGCTATGAAAAATCTCTTTTCTTTGCTGACCTTCTGTGAATCTAATGTTCAGATAAAGGTGAGGGGACTGAAGAGGAGTTTGAGCAAGCCTTGTGGAGAAGGGACTTGCCTGGATACAGTAGGAGTGGATCACAACGGGCCTGTAGGGTGGGCAGAAGTGAGTATATAAGAAAAAGAACAAGGGAGAATTTGTGAACAGTGAAAAGAACAGTTTTGCTAAGAAAAAGGTCCATGGAAAATAGTAATTAGGATCCATTGGGAATATACCAAGACCAAGCAAACCAAACTTACCTCGTTTTTTATTGGTTTTCCAGATTTGCGTATCAGAGCATCACCATAGACATAGTATACCTTTCCTCATGAACAGGGAGTATCAGACAAATACTGTCATTGTCCTCAAGGACAAGCTAGATGTGTTGGATGATGATAGAAGAGGAACTTATCATAGAGTAGCTCATAGATTAGTATCAACCTAGAGTAAAGAGAGCACATGATTCTGCCACTTTTTTTGGTTCTAAGGTGGTGTTTTTTTTTTTTGACTGAGATTAGCATATAGTTAATATATTCCCCTGTACTATTATCCATCCTCAATGCTCATCAGTATTTTTGCCATTTTTAGATCAATTCCCTATCCCTCCCCTCATTTTTGTTGTACATTTTAAAGAAAATCCCAGACCTGTGTATTTTATACATAAATATTTCAGTGTTTTTCTCTAACAACAGATAGGAACAATGTGTGTTTGTGTAACTACAGAAGCCCCAGTGTCACATCATACCTCACAAAATTAACACTAATTTTTAAATATTATCTGTTCAGTTTTCCTTATTGTTTCAAAAACATATTTTTAAAGTTAGGTTGTTAAAATGAATATCCAAACAAGATCGACTTAAGACATTTGTTTGGTATATCTTAAGAAATCTCTTTTAATTTGGATCATAACAGCCCCCCCCCCCATTAAAATGCTCTTTATTGAAGAAACTGGATTATTTGTTTGGTAGAATTTCCCACATTCTGGCTTGCATTTTTATGGTGTCATTTTTAACATATCCTCCCATCCCCTGTATTTCTTTTAGGTGAGACTCAGTTCTAGAGGCTCGTTTAGATTCAGGTTCGTTTTATTTTTGTTTTATTTTGGGAGGGGGTTGGTAAGAATATTTCATAGGTGCTGGATATTTCATAATACTGCATATCTTTTACATCAAGAGGTCCATAATGTCTGGTTGTCTCAGTGGATTCAAATGTCAGCCTGTCCCTCCATTAACAGTCACTGACTTAAGCTGCCTGGATCCATTGTTTCATAGTCGTTGCAAGATGTTGATATTTTTCTGAGTTTATTCATTGGAATTCTACTTACATACTTTTTAAAAATCACTGTAATGCTCTAATGCAATAAAATACATAATGTATAATAAAATAATATGTATTTCAAGATAGAGATGATCAGACACAATTATATTAGAGGATATAATGAAGGGCTTAGATGTTGGTACCTATGTATAGAATCACTGTGAATGTGCCAGTGTCAAGTGCAAGGCATAATCCATACCAGCACTGTGTTGGCAAGTCAAATACCATAAGCAGTGTTGCCACCAGTGCTTGTTCTTTTCAAACAACTCATTGTAGCATGTTGCAACGATTTACGCAGTAGTTGTATTACTGGTAATTTCTGTGAATGCTAAAACCATGCAAAAATACTTTGTATCCCTGTATAAGATGGAGTTAGCTTCTCAGTTCAGAGAGACAGTTTTTTCTCTCAGGACATTTGAAAGTCACGTGAGGGGCAGGGGCCGTTCTTCACTGGGTAATGCTGTCTGTCATAGTACAGCATGGCTGGCTCTGACCTCCCAAAACCAAGATGGCACCCAGCTCTGTGACAGCCAAATTTTCAAAATGCCCTTTAGGAAGTAGTATTGACCTCCTTAAGACCCAGGTCAAATGAGTATATTTAGGCAAAAAACTAAAATAACCAACATAAATAAATATTTGAAAATTTGAGATTAACAGCTCTCTCTCTCTGCTATTACTTCAATCTTTTTTCCTTTTTTAACAAATCAATTTTATTGATAAATATTAATAAAGCATACAGTCCATTCTAAGTATACAATCATTGGTATTTGGTATAATCATATAGTTGTGCATTCATCACTTCAGTCATTATTAGAGCATTTTCATTATTCCAACAATAATAATAAACAAAAAACAGACAAACAAAAATAATTCATCACCTCAGTCCCACCATACATAGCTGCTATTCTGTTTCTGTCTCTCTAGTTTATTTGTATTTATTTTTTGTATAGATGGTGTCAAGCAGTAATTGAGTACCTTGTGTCTAGTTTCTTTCCCTTAGTATATACCCTTTTTCCCATTTTTTCAGCAATCTTTTTAAAAATTATCTTTTTAATTCTTTAAAATTATTATTTAGAATTAGTGAGATAATTTAGTAAAGTGGTTGGATACATGATAATTATGATAAATAGTTTTCTTCTGCTTTAGCATAAGCATCTAAGCATTGAAATGGGGTGAAAACCATTTCAGAGTAATAATAAAAACTGTAAGATTCTTAGTAGTAAATCAAATAAGAAAGGCACATGAAGAAAACTGTGGTAGAGAGTCTCCAGAGATTGGCTGTCCAGCCCTCTCCTCACATCCATCAGCAGAATCTGTTTCCTCTTCCTCTTGAACATGGGGCTGATCTTGTCACTTGCATGACCAATAGAATGTGGTGGAAGTGGATGGATGCCCTAATTTCTCCTGGGTACATACCTAGAGGTGAGAACTGCTGGATCGTAGGATAGGTGTACAACTTAATTTTCATTTAAAAACTGGGAACTCATTTTTTTTTTTTCCACTCAAAGAATTGCTTGTGCATTTCTGATTGTTGCAGGACTTAAGGATATTAAACCTTTTTTTAATATTATAGGACATTTCTTCCATTCTCCTTTGGTTTGTTTATGGTGTCTTTTGGCTCTCCCCCAGATTATTTTCATTTTTAATTTAGACATAAACTCTGTCTTTTCTTTTACAATTTCTGGATCTCTTCATGCCTAAAGAGGCCACTGCCATGCCCATACTTAAAAAACAGCAAAAACAGAAAAGGTAAAAGAGCAATTAAAGGACTGATTTGAGGAAGGCATACTCAGAAGTGGGGAAGGTGAAAGCATCCCCTTTGATGGGGGAGAATCTGGGGCTGGGACATGGATCACAGAGTAAGACAGAGCCAAGAGTAGAGGAGACCTTTGTGAAGGAAGTCAGGGAACTTAATGGACCTTGTGGGAGATTTCACATCTGCTGTTCTATTGAACCTCATCTAAAAGTGCTGAAAAGCCTTGGGGTTGGGGGAGCACTTTAACAGTGGCTTGCAAACTTATTTGACTTTGACTTACAGTAAGCAAGAAGTACATTTTTACAGCACCTGGAAAACACACACACATAATGGAGACATGTTTTGTGAAACATACCCTAACTATTTGCACTGTAGTCTGATGATTTCAAACTCTGGTGGAGGTCCACTAAATTAATGATTCTCAACCCTATCAGACCCATTGCCTCATTGATTGATTGATTGATTGGCAATACCAGAGATTGAACCCAGGACTTCGTACATGAGAATCAGGTTCTCAACCACTGAGCTACATCCACTCCCCAATGAGAGTTGGTCCTTTTGTTTGTTTTTTTAGGAGGTACTGGGGACTCAAACCTGGGACCTCATACATGGGGAGCAGGCACTGAACCACAAATGAGGGAGAGCACATCCGCTCTCCCTCATTTACTCATTCATTCATTCATTTTTTAGGTACTGGGCTGGAGATTGAACCCAGGACCTTGTATGTGAGTAGCCGGCACTCAACCACTTAGCTACATCCACTCCCCCTCATTTATTTTTTAAAACATTTTAGCACCCTGTTTGTTATCTGAAATAGTAGATAAGTCATTTTTACACACAGTTTTAAAAACTATCGGTATGTTGCTGTAAGTGTAATTTAAAGGGAAATAAAAGGAAAATAATTGATAGCCTGTTAAATAATTGATAGCATATTAAAATGCTTGTGCCATAGCTACCTTAGAAGTTATAGTGAAGTAGTTGAGTGTCTGTACCTACTTATAATGGATAAGTTTAAATTTAAAAGAAAATAGATCAGAAGGTATAACCCAGTAAAAAGTGTAGGAAAATGAAAGAACTGAGATATAGGTAGACACTAGAATAAAAACTAATGTTAAGATAAATAAAAACAATTATTTGTATATAAGAGAAAGTAGGAGATAATCTTACTTGATGCAGAACTATAATAAGACAAATTACAGACTATCAACATAGAGAAATAAAATATCACATATCCCTGCCAGTGAGTTCAGTTTTATTTAGAAGGGTAGTGTGAAAATAATTCCCTGTGAAATGACCTGGCATGCGGCAGGAAGCTGATGAAGTCTCACAGAAAATCCGGTGAAACCCACCACATAACATACATTTATTTAGCCTCTAGTATTTAAAACCCCTGGAGATCGGCAATGGGGACTAGAGAACAGATTAGAAGAAGAAATAGCAGCAGCTTCTGTGGTAGACTTTGGGGAACATGAGAGTAAAAAAGAAAAATGATAGCCACCCCCAAATAAATAGTTTAATATTTACTTGTCATGAAATAGCTTTCTAATCATTGTGCCACAAAAATTAGATATTTATATAAGATGACATTGAGGTGATACATTTTTTAAAAATGGTAATGAAATTTAGCAAGAACTGTGTTTCTTGAGTTCCTATTAGCTTAATAATGCTTGGGAATAAATCTGTTCAGCAAAGTCTCTAGGTTCCTCTATTACATATTTGGAAACAGCAGCTATAAATGCAGTCTGATACAGGTATGTTATACTGGAAACTCAGCTATTATGAACTGTTTCACCATCAGATTTTCAGAAATGCCAAACAGTCTTTGGTAAGGTTGTAAACAAAGTAAAACAATCTTTTCTTAATTTATGGGATAGTGGCATACCTGGAAAATAAGCGTTTATTGAAACTGCTAAAAATATTTTGCATTTATGTGAAAAATGGAGTTAGGTAATATACTTAGATTTTTGGGTTTTGGTCGTCTGCCCCACCTCTACCCCCATTTTCTTGAATGTCTGGTGAGAGATTTGAGAGTCCTGTTGAGATGCTGGACAATTCTTTATTGCATTGCAAGATGCCCAGCATCTTTGGCACGTTCCCCACCCCCTTTCCCCTCCAGTGCCAATAAGGTCCCCAATCATTGTGACAACCAAAAATCACACCCCCAGAGTTCCAAAATACCATGGGGGGTGAGGTACCTCCCAGTGGAGAGTCTCTGACTGAACCTGTTTTCCTGGGCCATGGCCTAAAGTTTGGAACACACTTGTAGAGGCTTTGGGATTCTCCTCAAACAGGTAGAAGAAGGAAGAAATCACAAGATTGCAAATATAAGATTGTTTTTTCCTGGTATGGATGGATCTGCTTTGTTTAACTTTGTTCTTCACTTTCTGTCATTCAGACTCCAAAATACATAGTAATGGTACCAGTGCCCCACAGAATAGTGAGGGGCCTTTCAAGAGCACTCATTTTGGGTTGTCGTCGTCATCTTTTTTTTTAATAGAAACTCATTTAAAAAAAATTTTTTATTGATACATATTAATAAAGCATACAGTTCATCCAAGGTTTACAATCAGTGGTATTTGCTGTAATCATATAGTTGTACATTCATCGCTTCAATCATTATTAGAGCATTTTCATTATTTCAATAATAATAAACAAAAAAAACCTGAAAAACAAGAAAATTCCTCACCTTTCAATCTCTCTATGCTTTCTCCATTGTACATAGCTGCTGTTTCTGCCTATTCTATCCAAAGTGTATAATCAATGGCTTTTAGTATAATCACAATGTTGTACATTGATCATCTTAAAAATTTTAGAACAATTTCATTACTCCAAAAAGAAAGACTCCAAACCCCTTAGCATTCCTTCCTCAGACCTACATAACAACTAATCTTTCATCTTTATGAATTGATTTATATTTCCATTGTATATAAATGGAACCATGCAATATTTAATACTCTGTATTCAGTCTCCTTCACTTAGTATAATTCTTTTTGGTCTGATATTAACATTGTGTAGTATTAATTTGCATTTGTTCAGCTTCAAGGAAAAATAGTCTTATATATGCAATTCTACCCATATTCATATTTCACATAATATATTTATATTTCACATACTAGGGCAGTCATACAGTATTTTTCCTTATGTATTTGCTTGCTTCACTCAATGTCCTCCAGGTTCATCCAGGTTGTATATGTTTCACGACTTCCATATCTTCTAACCACTGCATAATATTCCATTGTGTATATATTTCACAATTTGTTTATCCTTTCATCAGTTGATGGACACCTGGGTTGTTTCCAGCTTTTAGCTATTGTGAATAACGCTGCTGTGAGCATGGGTGTGCAGATATCTGTTCGTGTCACTGCTCTCAGTTCTTCTGGGTATGGACCTAGTAGTGGTATTGCAGGATCCCATGGCAAGTTTATATTCAACTTCATTAGGAACTGCCAAACAGTAGCTGTACCATTCTACATTCCCACCAACAGTGAATAAGTGTTCCTATCCACATTCTCTCCAACATTTACAGTTTTCTGGCTTTTTAATAGTGACCAGTCTAATAGGTATGAAATGATTACTTATTGCAGTTTTGATTTGCATTTCCCTAATCGCTAGTGATATTGAACAGTTTTTCATGTTTCTTTGCCATTTGTATTTCTTCTTTGCACAGTTGTCTTTTCAAGTCTTTTGCCCATTTTTTGATCGGATACTTTTGTTTTTTCATTGTTGACTTGTATGATCTCCTTACATATCATGGATATTAAACCCTTATCAGATACATGATTGCCAAATATTTTCTCCCATTGAGTTAGCTGTCTTTTCACCCTTTTAACAAAGTCCTTTGAGGGGCAAAAGTGTTGAATTTTGAGGAGGTTCCATTTACTTATTTTTTCTTTTGTTGCTTTTTCTTTGGATGTAAGGTTTAAGAAACTACCACCTACCACAAAATCTTGAAGATGTTTTCCTACATTTTCTTCTAGGAGTTTTATGGTGGTTGTTTTTATATGTCCTTGATCCATTTTGAATTAATTTTTGTATAAAGTGTGAGATACGGGTCCTCTTTTTCTTTCTTTTGGATATGGCTATCCAGTTCTCCCACACCAATTGTTGAATAGACTGTTCTGGCCCAGCTGGGTAGGCTTAACAGCCTTGTCAAAAATAGCTTGACTGTAGATGTGAGGGTCAGTTTCTGAGTTCTCTATTTGGTTCCATTGGTTAATCTGTCTGTCCTTATGCCAATACAATGCTGTTTTTACCCCTGTAGCTAAGTGTAATATGCTTTATTTGGTTTGTATTTTTTTTGTTTTGTTGTAGTTAATTCTTTAGTTAAGTAATATGCTTTAAAGTCAGGAAGTGAGAGTCCTCCAACTTCGTTCTTAGTCTTAAAGAAGGAAAGTTGAAAGGGTCCCTTACCCTTCCAAATAAATTTGATTATTGACTTTTCGATTTCTGCAAAAAAGGCTGTTGGGATTTTTATTGGGATTGCGTTGAATCTGTAAATCAGTTTATTATTTTTTATTTTCAACTTTATTGAGGAAAAATTATACATCATAAAATTTACCCATGAAATATGTACAGATCAGTAATCTCTAGTTAACGCAAATAGTTGTGCAATCTTCACCACAATCTAGTTTCAGAATATTTTCATCATTCCCAAAGTTCCCTCCTGCCATTTATGGTCAATCCCACTCCCATCCCTAGCCCCAGGCATGGGTTGTCTTCCCAACTCCATCTCAGAACGCCACCTATACGAGCGTTCACTACGAGCATTCACTACCGGAAGTCATTCTTTCTTTGAACTAAGTTGCACAGATGATAGTACAGAGAGCTCCCCTCCCACCCCTCACCCGGTTTCCCTCATGTTAGGGTCTTACATCTTCAAGGCACACTTGTCAAATCTAAAAAACCAACACTATAACTTTACTACTAACTCAACTCCAGATGTTATTCAGACTTTGCCAGTTTTTCTAATATCTCCTTTCTGTTGCAGGACTCAGTCTAGGATGCTGTGTTGCATGAAATTTAAACCTCAGTAGGTACATCTAGGGCAGGTGTGTTGCCTCAGTTACGCTAAGTCTGTTTGAAGCTGGCACATCCCCTCAGCATTGCCCACTCTTCACTCATCTGCTAAATAGCCCATTTTGCCTTTTAGTAGTTTCTCTTGACATCGTTTCCAAATCTTTTACCATTTTATCAATATACTGTGCTGCTCTTGATTTAAAACAAGACACCCAGAACCCAATGCATTTCTTCACATATGGTCTGACAAGGGTAGACTGTTGTGGAAATATTACAGTATGTATCCAGTACATCTGTTAATGAGGCCCAAACTAGTTTGTGTATTTGCTGGCCTTTTAGCAACTGCATCCCATCTTGGACTAATATTGAAGCTGAAATTCTGCTTAGTTAATTCACCCAGAATTTGTTTTGACGTGAAAAAAATCCAAAAGGCAAGACTTTATATGAATCCCTTTTAAAATTCATCTTGTTTGTTTTGGCACATATACTTCCTCTCTTTGAGTCTTTAGTCTGTTATCCAGTATTTTAACTCTTTTATGCACAGGTTTGTAGGCATGTTTTCTGACATTTTCTAAGTCTGTAATAAAAACATTGTGCAGAAAAGGGTCAAGTACAGGAACCTAACTATACAGCAAGATAACTGGGCAAGGGAGTGGATGTGGCTCAAGTGGGTGAGCGCCTGCTTGCTACATGAGAGGTCCTGTTTTCGGTTCCTGGTGCCTCCTAAAAACACATAAACAAACAACAAACAAAACAAACAAAAAAACCAACTCAGGAGAGCTAGTGTGGCTCAGTGGTTGAGCACTGGCTTCCCACGTACGAGATCCCAGGTTCAATCCCCAGCCCCGGCACGTCAAATGAAAAAGAAGAAAAAAGATAATTGGGCAAGAGAAAAGAAGATGTAGCAAATATGTAACTGGGTGAGAAAGCTAAAAATCCTGTTAGGGTATAGGGTGAAGGCCTTGATTCATTCTTACTTATTGCTAGTTGTGGGTGGTGCCTAAGCTAGAACTCTTGCGAAATGAAAGCAACAGAAGTTTTTGGAGAAGAGGCAGGTGGGGGGAGGTTCACTCTTAGTTAAGAATGAAGTCAGTTGTGATTGACAGGTTATTAGCGTACCTTATCATTTTATTCACCACACCAGAACCCTCTGCTGTAAACTTTTCATGAGCCTTGCTTGAATTAGGCCTTTTTATGAATGGCACTGAAAATTTTAGAGGACTTTAGGCATATTACTTTTTATTAGCAAGGAGATATGTGAATGACCTATTTCCTCATCAGTAATGCCTAGTCAAATATCATTTCTCATTTCTCTATTTTTTCTATTGGTCTTTTTCTTATTAATTTTAGGACCCCATTGTTTGTTATATTTATGGCAAATATTTATCCCCGTCTGTTGTAATTTGACTTTACATATAAAGCTTTATACTTATCAAATTTGCAAGGTACTTCCCCCGCCCCCCCCCTGTGATTTCATGGTTCTCTGTATTGCTTAGAAAGGCCTCACCCACCAATAGATAAAAATATCATCTTGTATTTTCTTGTAAGAAGTCTGTAGTTTTTAAAAAATCTAAATATTATTTATCATTTTTTAGATATATGGGGCCAGGCAATCCTTTTCTCTGAGTATGGAAGTTTTACTTATGTGTGAAAAATCATGCATTCAGAAGAGTGTTCAAAATTTATGTATTCAGGGAGGCGGCTGTGGCTCAATCAGTAGGGCTCCCGTTTACCATATGGGAGGCCCCAGGTTCGGTTCCCCGGGCCTCCTGGTGAAGGCAAGCCCGCCCGCACGGCGTGGTTAGCTGACCCAGCGAGCACAAGCAGCAAGGGGGGGATAAATGAATAAATAAATAAAATCTTTAAAAAAAAAAAAAAAAAACAAAATTTATGTATTCAGTAAAATGATTAAACAAACACCTATGTATCCATCACCGAGATTAAGAACTAGAACATCTCATTTACATGTCAGTAACCACTATTTTTTTTTTTTTTTTTTTTTTTTAACCGGGAGGTCCCGGGGATCAAACCCAGGACCCTCCATATGGGAGACGGACGCCCAACCATTTGAGCCACAGCCGCCCCCGAGTAACCACTATTTGAACCTTATTTAAACATATGTATTCCTAAGCAAGCAACATATTGTTTAGTTATGAAACATGGAGTAGCAAGCTCAAACTTAGCTTTGTGAGGGAAGGGCAGCTTGTACTATTAGGAGAGGAGAAGCCGCAGTCTGTCTTCAACCTCCCTTAGAGTTTATGAGAGGACCTTTTGGGGAAGTCATTTAGTAAGGTCACGAATAAACCTTGGAGGCTCAGAGCCTACCACTGAGGGGAAATTTGGCTGGGCTGTTTTGTTTGGACCAGGGATTGAATTTTCAGCAGAGATGTAGTTAGAGGACGAACTGCTCACCACAGCCCATCTCTAGCTCCCAGGAGCAGCACTTCAGAGCAGAACAGTTCAAGGGGTAAAATGAGGGTCCTCAGCTGAACCTTTCACCTGGAGGTGAGAGCAGCGTCTTCATTAGCACATCATCAAGACCAGCTAAGTCCAGTTAAGAAGCTGGGTTTGGGTCAGACCCCAGGGGGATTCTGCTACTATATGATTCAATTTATATACAAATACCCAGTATGTATGTATATATGTACACATATGCATATATACGTATACATCTACATATACACACACAAACCCAAACACAATCTAGAATGTTAGAAGTCATGAGAGTAAATTTGGAGTAGATAATAGAAGGGGCGTGAGGAGGACATTTGGATTTCTGGTAATTCTGTTACTTGATCAAGGTGTTGGCTACACAGGATGTGTTCATGAAAACCAAGCCATATATTTATGACTGGAATACTTTTTCTGTGTGTGTTACTCCTGAGTAAACAGTTTAAAACAATCCCGTAGTCTCAGAATCTGGGTGGTGACCAGGCTTATTGTTTCTGGCTCCTGAATGTCACTGATTCAATGTGGACTGGTTAGTTGTCCTCCTCATCTGCTTCATGGCTTCTCATCCCAGGCTCTCCCTTCACCCTCTTCCTGATGATATTCATTGCTTCTCTCTTATGTTGTATCTCTGGATTCCTAGATCCCATCTCCTCATTTATTCTCCACCCCCTCTCTTTTGGTAACAAATGCTTCTATACCTTCTGAGAAAGGCTGCATGGGAAGTAATTGTTTTGAGAACTTAGTGTCTGAATATGTTCTGCTCTCATACTTGAAGGTCAGCTTGCTAGGTATAGTTTTTTGTTGTTGTTGTTGTTGTTGTTGTTTTAAGTACTGGGGCCAGGGATGAGTCCAGCTGGAAGCTAGGAAACCAGTGCTCAACCACTGAGCCACATTGGCTCCCCTCAGTTGGTTTTTTCATTTGTTTTGCTTGTTTGTTTTAGGAGGCCCTGGGGGTCGAACCTGGGACCTCCCATGTGGGAAGCAGGCGCTTAACTGCTTGAGCCACATCTGTTCCCCAAGGTATTGGATTTTTTAATTTGGAAATCCTTTCCTTCAGAACTTTGATGACATTAGTGCATAACTTTTTAGTGTCCAGTGTTGCTGTGGAAAATATTAGATTTTTTTTTTATTTTAAAGACTTTTATTTATTGTGCTTTTGGTATAAAGTCTAAGAAACCTTGCCTAACACAAGATCCTGAAGATGCTTCCCTACATTCTCTTCCAGGAGTTTTATAGTCCTGGTTCTTACATTTAGGCCTTTGATACATTTTGAGTTAATTTTTGTATATGGTGTGAGGTGGAGGTCCTCTTTTCATTCTTTTGCATATGGATATCCAGTACTCCCAGCACCATTTGTGGGAGAGACTGTTCTTTTCCCATTGAGTAGACTTAGCAGCTTTGTCAAAAATCAATTGGCCAAAGATGTGAGGGTCTGTTTCTGAACTTTCAATTCAATTCCATTGGTCACTATAGCTATCCTTGTGCCAATACCATGCTGTTTTGACTATTGTAGCTTTGTAATAAGCTTTAAAGTCAGGAAATATGAGTTCTTTTTCAATATGTTTTTGGTTATTTGGGGCCCCTTACCCTGCCAAATAAATTGGATAATTGGCTTTTACATTTTTTGCAGTAGGCTGTTGGAATTTTTATTGGGATTGTGTTGACTCTCTACAGCAGTTTGTGTAGAATTGACATCTTAATGATACTCGGTTTTCCAATCCACGGGCAGGGAATGTCCTTGCATTTATTTAGGACTTATTTGATTTCTGTTAACAGTGTTTTGAATTTCCTGGGTACAAGTCCTTTGCATCCATGGTTAAATTTATTCCTAGGTATTTGATTCTTTTAGTTGCTATTGTAAATAGAATTATTTTATTGATTATCTCCTCAGAGTGCTCATTATTAGTGTATAAAAATTCTACTGATTTTTGCATGTTGATCTTGTACCCTGCTACTTAGTTGAATTCATTTATTAGCTCTGATAGCTTTGTTGTAGTTTTTCAGGGTTCTCTATCTATAGGATCGTGTCATCTGCACGTAGATAAAGTTTTACTTCTTCCTTTTCAATTCTGATGCATTTTATTTCTCTTTGTTATCTAACTGCTCTGGCCAGAACTCCCAGTACAATGTAGTGACAGTGGACATACTTGTCTTGTTCCGTTAGCTGTGGGTTTTTCATATATTCCTTTTATCATGTTGAGGAAGTTTCCTTCTATTCCTATTTTTCTTAGTGTTTTTAAATCAAGAATGGATGCTGAATTTTGTCAAATGCCTTGTCTGCATCAATTGAGATGATCATGTGGTGTATTAAATTAATTGATTTCTTATATTGAACCATCCTTGCATACCGGGATAAAACCCACTTGATTGTGGTGTATAATTGTTTAATGTGCTGCTGTTGGATCTGATTTGCAAGTATTGAGGATTTTTGTATCTATATTCATAAGAGAAATTGGTCTAATTTTCTTATCTTGTAGTATCTGACTTTGATATTAGGATGATGTTGGCTTCTTTATTTTATTTATTTATTTATTTATTTAAAGATTTTATTTATTTATTCATTTATCCCCCCCCTGCTGCTTGTGCTCGCTGGGTCAGCCAACCACGCCATGCGGGCGGGCCTGCCCTCACCAGGAGGCCCCGGGAACCGAACCCGGGGCCTCCCATATGGTAAACGGGAGCCCTACTGATTGAGCCACAGCCGCTCCCCGTGTTGGCTTCTTTAGAATTATTTAGGTAGGGGTTCCTGTTCAATTTTTTTGGAAGAAGATTGGTGTTAATTTTTCTTGGAATGATTGGTAGATTTCACCTGTGAAGCGATCTGGTCCTGGGCTTTTCTTTGGGAGGTTTTTGATGACAGGTTCAATCTCTTTACTTGTAATTGATCTGTTTAGCTCTTCTGTTTCTTCTAGGATCGGTGCAGCTTGTTGGTGTGTTTCTAGGAATTTGTCCATTTATCTAGGTTGTCTAATCTGTTGGCATACAGTTGTTCATAGTATCCTCTTATGATTCCTTTTATTTCTGTGGGGTGAGTGGTAATGCACCCCTGCTCATTTCTGATTTTATTTATTTGCTTCTCTCTTTTTTCCTTTGTCAGTCTAGCTAAGGGTTTGTCAATTTTATTGGTCTTTTCAAAGAACCAACTTTTGGTTTTGTTAATTCTCTCTAGTGTTTTATTTATTTTCAACTTATTTATTTCTATTCTGATCTTTGTTATTTCTTTCCTTCTGCTTGCTTTGGGTTCAATTTGCTGTTTTCTAGTTCCTTCAGGTATGCAGTTAGGTCTCTGATTTTAGCTCTTTCTTCTTTTTTAATTATAAATTTCCCTCCCAACACTGCCTGTGTTGCATCCCATAAGTTTTTTTTTTTTTTTTTTTAAGATTTATTCATTTATCCCCCCCTTGCTGCCCGTGCTCGCTGGGTCAGCCAACCGCGCCGTGCGGGCAGGCCTGCCCTCACCAGGAGGCCCCGGGAACCGAACCCGGGGCCTCCCATATGGCAAACGGGAGCCCCACTGATCGAGCCACATCCGCTTCCCAATCCCATAAGTTTTGATATGTTGTGTTCTTGT
Organism: Tolypeutes matacus; assembly: GCA_026826555.1. Classification (NCBI taxonomy): domain Eukaryota; kingdom Metazoa; phylum Chordata; class Mammalia; order Cingulata; family Chlamyphoridae; genus Tolypeutes; species Tolypeutes matacus. The sequence goes on along the minus strand of JAKSZT010054030.1, from coordinate 3,139,605 downwards.
TTTCATTTGTCTCAAGATATTTACTCATTTTCCTTGCAGTTTCTAATTTGGTCCCCTGATTGATTGTGTTGTTTAATTTCCATATATTTGTGGATTTTCCAGTTCTGTGCCTGTCGTTGATTTCCAGCTTCATTCTATTAATGGTCAGAGAAGATACTCCGTTCAAGTTCAGTCTTTTTAATTTATTGAGTCTTGTTTTCTAACCCAGCATATGGTCTGTCCTGTAGAATGATCCATGCACACTTGAGAATAATGTATATCCTATTGGTATGGGGTGCATTGTTTTATATATGTCTCTTAGGTCTAGTTCATTTATCATATTATTCAGGTTATCTGTTTCCTTATTGATCATCCATCTAGATGTTCTGTCTATTGATGAGAGCGATATATTCAAGTCCCCAACTATTATTGTAGAGGTGTCTGTTTTTCCCTTCAGTTTTGCTAGTGTTTGCCTCATACATTTTGGGGCACCATGGTTAGGTGCATAAATATTTTTGATTGCTATTTCTCCTTGGTGGATTGCCCCTTTTATTAATATGTAATGTCCTCCTTTATCTCTTATAATAACTTTGGACTTAAACTCTATTTTGTCTAATATTAGTATAACTACCCAGCTCTATTTTATTACTATTTGCATAGAATATCTTTTTCCATCCTTTCCCTTTCAGCCTATTTGTGTCTTTGGGTCCAAGGTGAGTCTCTTATAAACAACATATAGTTGGATCATGCCTTTTTGTCCATTCTGCCACTCTGTCTTTTGCTAGAGGAATGTACTCTATTAGCATTCAGTGTTACTATTGTAAAGGCTTCCTTCAGCTATTGTGTCCTTTAGTTTTTGTATGTCGTGTCTTTTTTTTTCTTTTTTGGTCTCTTTTTTTCCTTTTTTGCAACCTTCTTTTCTGTACAGTTGATCTTGTGTGATGTATCTGACTGATTCCATTCTCATTTTTGTTTCTGTATATATAATTAAATATTTTCTTTTTGGTTACCCTAGAGTTTATATTATACAACTTACACCTGTAATCTAATCTGAAAAGATACCAACTTAGCTTCAATAGCATCCATGTTCTCTGCTCCCATATCCCTGAATCCCCTCTTTATGTTGTTTTTGTCCCACTTTACCACTTTATATTTTGCATGTCCATTATCAGGAAATATGCCTTTTTCTTGTTCAGTTGTCTTCTGACTCTTTATAGGAATTAAGCAATAGAGTTGTATATTGAGGATACAGTACTATTGGGTTTTGCATTTATTAGTGACCTGTATTGAAGATCTTCATTTCTTCACACTAATCTAAGCCACTCTTTCCTGTATTTTCCTTTCAACCTGCAGAACTTCCTTTAATAATTCTTGTAGGGCAGGTCTTTTGTTGACAGACTCTCTCAGTTTCTGTTTATCTGTGAATGTTTTAACTTCTGTCTTGTTTTTGACGAACAGTTTTGCCAGATAAAGAATTTTTGGCTGGCAATTGTTCTTTTTCTGTACCTTCAATATATCATGCCACTGCCTTCTTGTCTCCATGGTTTCTGATAAAAAATCAGCATTTAGTCTTATTGAGGATCCCTTGTATATGATGAATCGCTTTTCTCTTGCTTCTTTCAGAATTCTCTATCTTTGGCATTTGACATTCTAATTTGGATGTATGTCAGAGAAGGTCTATTAGGATTTATTCTGTTTGGAGTACATTGCGCTTCATGGACATGTATGTCTTAAATAAGAGTTGGGGAAATTTTTGACCATTATTTCCTCAAATATTCCTTCTGCCCCTTTTTGCCTTTTCTTCTCCTTTTGAGACACTCATGATGTATATATTTGTGCACTTCATGCTGTCACTCAAATCCCTGAGACACTGCTCAGTTTTTTTCAGTTCTTTGTTCTGTGTGTTCTAACTGTATGAGTTCGATCATCCTGTCTTTTAGTTCACTAATTCCTTCTTCTGCCTGTTCAAATCTGCTGTTGTTTGCCTCTAATATATTTTCAATCTCCATTATATTATTCCTTTCATCCCCATAGTTTCCATTATATTTCTTTTTATACTTTCAAATTCTTCTTTATACTCATACATTGTCTTCTTGATAATCCTGTAACTCTTTTTTTATTTTTAAGATTTATTTATTTATTTATACCCCTACCCCCACCCCTGCATTGTTTTGGGCTGTCTGCTCTCTGTGTTTTCTTTTGTGTCTGCTTGCCTTCTCTAGGTGGCACTGGGAACCGATCCTGGGACCTTCCAGAGTGGGAGAGAGGTGCTCAATCTCTTGCACCATCTCAGCTCCCTGTTTGTTGTGTCTCATTTTATTGTGTCATCTTGCAGCACCAGCTATCCGCAAAGGCCAGCACTCCTCGTGGGCCAACTCGCCTTTCACCAGGAGACCCCAGGAATCGAACCTTGGACCTCCTATATGCTAGACAGGAGCCCAATCGCTTGAGCCACGTCTGTTTCCCTATTTTATTTTTTTTAATTTATTTTATTTCTCCCATTGTTTTTTTTCCATTTTAAAAACAATTTATTAAAGTATATCATTCATACACGAACATACATAAACAATAAGTGTTTATTAAACATTGTGAACTTAACAAAAACAAACATGCATAACATCATGCAGGGCTCCCATACATCACCCCACCACAAATACTTTGCATTGTTGTGAAACATTTGTTAACAAATTATGAAAGAGCATTGTCAAAGTATTACTACTAACTATAGTCTGTATCTTACTCCCCTATACTTTTTTTTTTTAAGATTTATTTATTTACTTACTTTTATCCATTTTTAACCCCTGCCACCACCACCCCCCCCCCCCCCCTTTTTTTTTTTTTTTTTTTTTTTACTGATTTTGTGTCCATTCACCAGGCAACTCTATGTCCATTTCCTGCCCTCTTCTCATCCTTCTCTTCCTGTCTTCACTGGGATTCAATCCTTGGAACCTCCGATGTGGGAGAGAGGCGTCCTACCACCTGCACCACCTTAGTTCCTGGTTTTTCAGCACATCTCGTCTTAGCTCTCTCTTGTGTCACTCTCCTGTTACGTCATCATCTTGCTGCGTGGCTCGGTTGGACCTGGCAGTGCACCCGCTCGCGGGGCCTGGGGGGCTCGCAGGGCCTGGGGGGCTCACCTGGTCACAGGGCCTGGCGGCCCACATGCTTTCTATATTTTTCTTTTTTTTAAAATTTTACCAGGAGGTCCCGGGGGTTGAACCCAGGTCCCTCCATATGGAAGATGAATGCCCAACCATTTGAGCCACATCTGCCCCCCTGCTATCTCTCTTAAGGTTGACCAAAGATACCTAGAGTTAGTCATTTCCCATACAGGATGGTCATATAATAAATCAGGCTTGGTTTATTACCAGCATTCTAAAAACCAGACCTAAGGAGAAAGACTAGGTTTGGGGACACATGCATGGTTTCTAATATAGCGAATGTTTAGCCTATCCTGAATATCACAAAATCAGGACAGCGAGAATATTTGCATTCCTGTAACTCTTTATCCATATTTTCCTTCATTTCTTTGAGTTGATTTAGGAGATTTGTTTGAACTTCTTTGATTAGTTGTTCCAAATTCTTTGTCTCCTCTGAAGTTTAAATTTGCTCCATTGACTAAGCCATATCTTCCCGTTTCTTAACATGGCTTGTAATTTTTTGCTGCTAATCTAGGCATCTGATTATCTTGATGAGTTAATTCTGAAGGTCTGTTTCTCCTTTCTGTCTAGGATTTTTTTTGTCAATTGGTTTTGTGTTAAGGCTCTTCTTTGTCACTTGTTCCTACTTATTTTAGACCTTTAGAGTAGCCCATTTTTAACTGCAGGTTTTTCTCAGCTCTTCATCTGTTTCTTTCCCTGAATTTGAGGTGCAATTTTTAAGATTGCACTTTTTGTGCAATTGTTTCACCTCTAGGAGAAAGCTGCCTTTCCTCTGTTCCTTCTCTGGGAATCTTGATCTGTTTGTTTTTGTTCAGATTTTTCTCCTCAGCTTCTATGATTTGTTTAAATTCTCTTCCTCACTCAATGTCCCCTTTTCCTTATACTTTTCAGTTATGAGACCTGTCCTGTCTTATAGCAGTTCCATTTAACCCCCACCCCTTTTTTTTCTCTATGAGGCTTTTCTGCCTCTGGTTTCTTCCCCATTAGGGCATCCCGCTGTGGGGAGCCAAATGGGGTCAGTCCAGAAAGGTGGGTCACTCCAAAAAAATCTATTTGCATTTAGGTGGTCCAGCCATCAGAAATTGGGTTGAGTGAGTGCACCTCTTGTCAACAGTTCTGCTGAGGTCTCTTTTTTCTTTTTCCTTTTTTCCCCTGGGACCCCTTTTGTATGCAGCACAATTTAACTTTTTTGTTTCACAGACCCCCTTTGCCAGTCAGGTGAAATGAATACTATTGTAATTAATTTATTGCATATATTCATAAGTGAAGGAAATGCTGAATGTCAGTTAGAGGTCAGAGAAAATAAAGGTAATCAGTTGATTTTTTTCAATTCATGCTAATGTATCCCCTGAAATCTTTAACTCCTGGTTAAGAACCCCTGACTAGGGGCTTGTGTTCAACCCCGATTTAGGGACTTGGGTCCCTGTGCCTGGAGCATGGGGTTCTAACTTGCTGCTGTGAGTGTCTTTGTAGTCTGCCTCTGGTGGTAGGATACCTTGGCCGGGCTACCTCACAGGTGCACAGGACCAGAACCGGGAAAGGAGGAGCAGAAGGAGTATTGGGAGGGTCTGGTGGGTCAGGGACTGAAATTTCCTACCTGTTTTTGGAGCTTATTTTTCTTTTTCTTTGATTCAGCGTTTGTGGGTTCCTTTTCTAGTCACTGTTCTCCAGAGTTCTAAGCAAGTGGGATTTGCCCTTTTATTAGCTGATTCTCTGGGGAGACTTTTCCAGGGGATGTTGATGACATCACTCTCTTTCTTTGTCCTTTTGACTTGTCTCATCATTCTTTCAGAATCATTACTTCTGGAACTGGAATTTACAGGTTCATGTACTTGCCCTGCCCCAACACTTAGAATTATCTATTTCTACAAGGCACTCTGGTTCTTCATGGTGGAGGATGGTATTTGGAAACCAAGATCTAGGTGCTTGGTTTGCTCATTGCTTCTGGGTGGTGTCAGCTGACAAGACCTTTTAATTGCTAGTAGCTAATGGCTAGTGGCTATTGTACTGGACGGTGCAGATACAGAACATTTCCATCATTGCAAAAATGGAAAGGATGAGGTCACTGGAATTCAGAGATTCCCCGCCATCCATCTTCACACAATTGGCCCTTGGCCCCTCTGACTGGATGTGGGTGACTGGTAATGACAGTGCCTGCAGAGGCTGGTGCTGGAATTCCTCTGCTTCTGGAGAGATGCTGATTCTGACCTCTTCCCATCTTTTACTCTCGCTCCAGTACACTGGCAGAATGTAAACCAGAAGCTAGCTGCCTAGGGAGTCTGTTTTATTGCAGACCTTAGACTATGGTTTCTCAACTTTGGCACTATTGACATTTTAGGCCAGTCGCTCTCCACCCCCACCCCTAGTTGTGACAGCCAAGGATGTTTCCCTACCAGATGTCTCCTGGGGTAAAGGGACCACTTCCTACCTGCATCATGGAGCAAGAATATTAAGGGTGGGCTTGGAGCTGAGAAACAGTAGTAATAACCAGCACCTGACTATACTTTGTGTCCTTGCAATGCAAAGGAAGGGAAGAAAAATTGCTTATGTACCTGTGACAGCGCTGCAATATAGATAATTTCACACACACAGATAGGCAGATAATTTTTTTTTTTAATTGAAGAAAGTGAATCCTGCAGGTAGGCAGGATTCAAGTTCTTGATGATAAAGTTGAGGTTTGTTTACATGACCTTAAAGTTTGCTCTCAAATTTTCTGGGTTGGAGATATTACCATTCTATTATTAAATGGGTGAACTACTCTTGAGAGTTGCATTTCAAAGTCGCTATTGATACATTATCAACCTAGATACATTTTCTTAATGTAAACCTGCAAGGGTCATCCTAGTAACCAGAATCATGGCTGAAAGTGTTCATAAATAGAAGGAAGAAGAAATGTGAATAATATTTCTATTAAAGCCCAGTGATTTTAAAATATATTTGCATATTGGGATGCTTATATTTGATTACCAGTTCATTTGGTTTCCTAGAGATTCACTTCACATTATACAAGCATTGTCCATTTTCCTATTTTATCTTTATTCTTAATCCTTCATTCCATTCCATACTATCATATATTACTCTTTTTTTTTTTTTTTTTTAAAGATTTTATTTATTTATTCATTTATCCCCCCCTTGCTGCTTGTGCTCGCTGGGTCAGCCAACCACACCGTGCGGGCGGGCCTGCCCCCACCAGGAGGCCCCGGGAACCGAACCCGGGGCCTCCCATATGGTAAACGGGAGCCCTACTGATTGAGCCACAGCCGCTTCCCTTTTTTTTTTTTTTTGTTTTTTTACCGGGAGGTCCCGGGGATCGAACCCAGGTCCCTCCATATGGGAGACGGACGCCCAACCAGTTGAGCCACATCCGCCCCCCCATATATTACTCTTAGTGATAGAAAAGCTTGTTCTCTCTCAAAGGAAATCTCCTAAAAATCATCCTAAGCAACTATTTAATATACCTTTCTACTTGCATGTCTCATTATCACCTCAGACCTAACACATCTAGAATTCAGCTTGCTTGCTTCCTAAACTAGACATAAATCATGCCTCTTTCCTCCCAGTGCCAGAGCTTCCTCTGTACTTTGGTTAATTTTTCCCAGTCCTGCCCAGAGTTTTGTCTTACATAGGTACCTTCGTTTTAAAAATCTTTGGAGAAGTTTTGGATCACAGAAGGGTCACAACTGTGGCAGGAGAGGATCATTGGTGTGGGGTGTTGGGGATGGGGGAATGCATGGGAGGGGGTTCATCTGGGGCATGCCTCTAAGGCATATGAATGTGTTGAAGTGTTCGTGGGGCATTTTCATGGTGGGTGGAGATCCACATAATAACCGAAAGAATATCCAATTCCCATACTGGGGAGCAAGAATCCCTTGAGTACAGGGGCAGTGCCTAGTGAAGGAGAATGGACCATTGTGCCTGGCCCTTGATATTGATGATGATGAACCTCTTCTTTTGAAATTGAAACTTAGCTGCCTAAGAGTTACCTCCTGAGGTCCTCCATGTTGCTCAAATGTGGTCTCTCTCTAAGCCAAACTCAGCATATAAACACACTACCTTCGCCTGGTGTGGGAATGACTTCTGGGGATGAGCCTCCCTGGCACCGACGGATTATTACCAAGTGCCAACTAGCAGTGCACCTGGAAAAAGACCTTGACCATAAGGGGGAAATGGTAAATACAAATGAGTTTTTATGGCTAAGAGATTTCAAAGTGAGTTGAGAGGTCTTTCCAGAGGTTATGTTTATGCACGTCTCAGCAGGATCTCATTGACTGCCACAGTAAATAGTGCCTCAAATAGCGGGGCTCCTGAGGGTTCTAGAGACATTCTGACATTATAGTCAGGGCAGACAGCTCAGGAGTTTGGCGCTCTGCCAGTTGGCCTTACTTTGGGATTTATGCTCCCCAGTGTGACAGAGGTGGACTCACTTGTGGTTTCTCTACACATGGCTCTTCTGCCCCTTCTATTTGAACCTATATGGTTAGTACTGTGCTTGATAGATAGATGTATGTCCAAGAGACTTAAATTTTGGTCCGTCCATATGCCAGTTGGGCCCTGAATCTCAGCAGAGTTCTAACACCTACTCTCCAGTTCATTGGACTCACCCAGGACAACTAACAAGGTGATGATGATGGACAACACCTGTATCAAGGAACAGGCTTGTTGCCTGTATCAACAAGCAGTACCTTGCTTGCACTGCAGCTGCAAGCAAGGTAGTTTCATCTATCTGCCCCATGGGATCTAAGCCCCCTCTCAATTGGAGGCAGAGTGGGCATCACCATCCCAAAATCCTCAGGATTGGGAAATGAACAATGGGTTAAAGTAGACTTACTATCATTCTACTATAGACTTATTGTTATTCTAGCGATGGAAAAACTTTTTTAACCATTTTTTTAAAAAACTTTATTTTGTACATTTAATGATTGACAATATAAACAATTAAAAACTAAAAAGAAAACACAGTTGAATAAAAAAAATACATCCCTCAATTAAATGTACTGGATACATATAATTTTTTTTTAATCATTTAATATGTTACACAGTATATTTGGTTCATAGTAATGCAATCATACAGTATTTGTCCTTTTGGAAAAACCTTTATCATTGATGTGGAGGCAGTGGCCACCGGAGGTTGTAGGGGAGGGAGAAGGAAAAATAGGTGTAATATGGGGGCATTTTCAGAACATTGGAATTGTCCTGCATGATATTGCAATGACAGATCAGGCCATTGTATATTTTGTCATAACTTACAAAATTGCATGGGACAGAGTGTAAACTGTAATCCGCAGTTAGTGGCAATGTTCGATACGTGTTCCATCAATTGTAACAAATGTACCACACTAATGAAAGATGTTGTTAATGTGGGAAAGTTGTGTGAGGGATAGGGAGTGGGGCATATGGGAATCCCCTACATTTTTTGTGTAACATTTATGTAATCTAAAGTTTCTTTTAAAAAAAATATATAAAATTTTTAATCTTATTTTTTTAAAAATTGCATAGAGAGTACAGTACTTGAGTTAGCAGTGTGTCGAGTATTTCATAGAATCAACTGTGTGAGCCCTCCAAGGTAAGAACTGGTTCTTATTCATCCTTTAATCCTTGTATATAGCATTATAAATTAAATATTAAGTATTGATTAAAAATAAATCTTTGAATGAGAAAAAAATCATCAAAGGAACTAGAGCAGACATAAAAGAAAAATAAGGTGATTGAAAGTGGGATCGCTGAGAACCTGTTAGATTTAAAATGAGTTAGCCTAGAAAAGAAGAGGAAGTGACTTAATTCTTGTCTTGAGCTATGTAGTAGGTTTTTAAAAAGAGGATTTAGAACAACTGCTTTTTTTGTAGGGAACATGGAACAAAGGAACCTGAAGTTGTATGTCAGTGTTTTCAAGAGTAGGAACCCGGATAACTGCTTGGTATGGAGAGTTGTGTCAGGGTGGGGCTGAACAGGTCATCTTTTATTGTTTTTATATGTTGGATGTGTTTCTATGTTTATCTGTCCCTCTCTCTTCATATTGTATTTTAATTGCTTCTTTATTTACCTGTATTTTCTGTTAGATTGAAGCACTAAATGGGTACTGCTGGGTGCTTAAAATTTTTTGTTCGTTGAAATAATGTTAAGATAAGTCAAAACAAAATGGTCTGCTAATATAGATCTAAGGCACATCTTTTTCCACTCCAGTAGAAAGCTGTCATATGCTTTGCTCTCCTGGGACTCTTAACAAATACATGTGCAGATAGACTCTAGGTCAAATACCGCTAAACAAGCAAAGCATGTTTTCAGCTCCCTCCTTACTCATCTTGTGGTACATTAAGGATTTCCAGTTTTCTCCCCCTTTCCTCATAACTGTTGCAGAAAACCCCACTGAATATAAGTTTCACCCTTTAGCTTGAGATAACATCCTTCTGTCATTCCCAGGACAGAAGCCTGCCGTTCCAGGTCAGAGCCCCAGGCACCCTCTGACCTTTATTGGCCAAGTATATAGTGGGCAGGCCTTCCAAGCAGTTCCCAGACCCTGTTGCCAGTGCCCGCAGGCTGTCTGGCACGTCTGTGTCCTGTGCTGCGCCCAGCAGAGGCCAGGCTGTGAACACGTAGTCTGACACTCAGTGACATGTTTCTGACTTGACTGGGAATCTGTCACAAATACAAGGGCAGGCATCACATTTTAGCTCACATACTATTAAGCAAACAGTGTGTTTTCTCTCCCTCCTTATTCATCTTGTGGTACATTGAAGGATGTTACAAACTTTGGGGGCAAAAGGGGTAGTTTTATTTCTTAATTTGGCTATTTATATTCAGCATAAATCTGCCATCCAGTCACTAAAAGCCATTTTGCATGCTGCTTTCAGTGTGACTGTTGTAAATTGAGCAGAGGTGGGAAGTTGTGTCCATGTTAGTTTTTTAAAATTTTATTTTAATGAAACATTTTAAACAGAAAGTACTATAGTATTGCAGATACAAGTGAATTCCACTTTAGAGCCTTTCTTGATTCCATTCTATTTCTTTCCCTCTCCCTAACCTCTCAGAGGCCATCACTCTTTGCAGTTGGTGTGTATCCATCCCAACCACATTTTTTTTTTTTTTTTTTTTTTTTTGGACTCATCATTAACTTTATTTGCCATTCTTATAGACATTGGTCCACTTCCACATGAAAAGCAGGAATCATCCACATCCACTTAATATTCTATAGAATGAAGCTGTACCACAAACCATAGAAGCTTACACAGGGGAAAAAGTTACTGAAATAAAAGTTTTATACTCATGCCCCAAAATGTCCCCCAAAGATTTTTGCGTGTATAATTACAAGCATCTATACCTTTACAAAGCTAGTTTCTTCTTAGATCAATGTAGTATTTTTAATATCCATACCAGACCATATGGATCACCAAACTTTAAGAGGTTAAAACAATTGCTATCCTCTGTCAATCAGAATACAGCTCCAAACTTAAGCGATTGTGTAAGCACATCTATATTTTAGGGCTGCTCTAACTAAAACCTTTCCTCTTATTTCAGAGATATTTACATCAAATTAAGACATTTACAAATGGTTCACAGTATACGATAGCCCAAGTATGATTTTCTCCAATCCCTTGTAAGGAATTTAAGCATTCATAAGTTTCTCTAGTAAATTCAGTGCATTTTTCCACATAAATAATACAAGCTATTCTAAATGGTTTACATTTATTTCAGTGCATATTTCCAAATATTAAATGGAATGAAATTATATTAATGGTTATATCATAATATTTAAGCATATGGAATCTGTATCACACAATTTGATTCACATCAATTCTATAATTCACTCTAAAAAAAAATCACAGGCACACACAAAATAGAGAACAAAATGGTACTTTTTTTAATATATAAATTTAAGTATCCTACCTACTTTAAACCACACTAAAAGATTTATTTTAACAAAACGGCCAATTTCCAAACCTGTTTTCTAAACTTTGCATAAGGAAAGTTCAATCCATTCTAATCTTCTGGTTTGTCATCCTATAAATGATGCTATCATATCCGGGATCCATATTCCAAATATTGTAAGAGGTAATAATCACAGCCAAGGCCAAGGCGATCATTATCCAAAGCACCATGTTGAAAACCACAGAATACTCAAAATTATACCTATATGCAAGGTTATAGGGACTTGCTGGGTTGTGCACCGGTTTTGCCTCAAGGATAGTCCTTGTCTTCCTCACAAGGCTTGTGTCGAATGACTTGATAGTCACTAATTCTACCACTGCATTCCCACCATAAAGATTGTACATATCATCTGCAAACTTTTGCAGAGCATCAACAAGAATCTTAGAAGCATCTCTGAATTGTTCAGAGTCTTCCCCATAACGTTTCCCAATTTCATCCAAACCTGCCAGCTCCAGCGAATATAAATCAGGAGAATGATCCTTGGCTAGATGTTTATGTCGAGACAACAAACTTGAAATATCATGTAGCACTTGCAGTTCAGAAAGAAAGAGTAGGTCAACTTCATTATTCCTACTCAGAGAATTGAGTGGAAGTGAATTGAGAACGGAGTTTTCTTGAAACAGGCGATTACGGAGCTGTCGTAATGTTACTGAAAGGTCTTCAAAAACTGAGTTTGCCTTTCCCACCATATACACTCTTTCCTCACTGGGAGCCAACTGCAAAACTACAGGTGTTTCTTCAGAAAATAAGGAATGAATGGAATTTGCAACGCTGTCAAGACTAAAAGGAACTGCGTTCTCCAAAGGGTACGAGATGACACTACCTGGGGATAGAGCCAGTTTGTCCACTCCCTTCACCATCACCATAATGGTAGCACGAGGACGATGGAATAGGTTACCCACTGCAAGTCCTGGCCAAGAAAGGTCTTCTTTCACAGAGAAGCCCATGGATAATGCAGCCACATCTGGGATTCGCTCTCCTAGTATAGGCCAATTTCCATCACGGAAAACAACAGACTCTGGTGATCTTAATATACTAAACTCGTTCCCCAAAACACCCGTCACCAACAAGGACAAGAGCACGAGCACAGCCATAGTTCCGCGGTGGCCTCAGCAGAGCTGGGCAAAAAGGAGACGGCCGACGGGATGCGAGCGACCACCGGCCAACCACATTTTAATATATTTTCCACATATGTATGTGTCCATAAATAATATAGTATTGTTATACATGTTTAAATTTACATAAGTGGTTCCATATAGTACATATTCTCTTACAACTTATTGTGGGGATTTACACATTGATACACGTAAGCCTAGTTCTTTGGAGCTTAGTGTTCTAGTATTTCATTATGTGATTATGTCAGGTGTCATAGATTGTTGATTCTCATGTCTGAAGATTTAAGTGTGCCAGAGTTCTTTATACGATTGAAAAGATTGAAAATGAAAAATAAGTTGCATACTTGGGAGGCACAGTGATTGGTATTCATTCTGCACTGAGTCAAAAGGTGAGGTGAGGCATGTTTCTAGCTTGAAAATACATTAAAATTTACCATTATCTTGATTTTTTTTTTTTTTTTTTTTTTAAGATTTATTTATTTACTTTATCCATTTTAACCCCCCCCTTCCCCATTTTGCTGTTTTTGTGTTCATTCGCTGGGCTCTGTGTCAGTTTCCTGCCATCTCTTCTCCTCCTCCTCCTCCATTCTTCACCAGGATTCGATCCTGGAGACCTCCAATGTCGGAGAGAGGTGTTCTGCCACCTGCGCCACCTCGGTTCCTGGTTTTCAGAGCTTTCGGAGCATCCGTCTTGTCTCTCCCCTGCGTCTCTCTTCTGTTACATCATCATCTTGCTGCATGGCTCCCAGGGAGCCTGGCGGCTCACCGGCACACAGAGCCTGGCAGCCCATGTGCCTTCTATATATATATATGTTTTGTTTTACCAGGAGGTCCCGTGGATCGAACCCAGGTCCCTCCATATGGCAGATGGACGCCCAACCATTTGAGCCACATCCTCCCCCTTGATTTGTTTCTAGTTATGATTATTTTACTTAGTTGGTTTAAATAATATTGAGATGGTCATGTTTTTCACCATTTACCAGTGTGAGGCATGGATTTTCAAAAAGTTGTGAACACTACTCTAGAGTAAGAACTTACAAAATAGTGACTTCAGGTAAAGCTGTATTTGATGATCAACCTCTGGAAATAAGAATCTGTAAGCCCTGACCTCAAGGGTAATTCCTCAGCCTTTAAGGTTCCATTCTAGAGAAGTTATGTGATTGGTAAAAAAAAATTAAGGTCTCTTAGAAAACAAGAAGTTGAGGGAAAACAACAAACATGACACTAAATGTATATTCTGTAGCATAGTAAATAAAAAGTTCCACTTCTGCATACCCTCAAAAAAAAAGTCAGATTCACTGGTGTTGAAAGACAAGCTTCAGTAGATATCCAGTCCTTCATCTTTATCTCTGCTTTTGCCACATAATGGCCTGTTTGTCTTTGGGGCAAGTTATTTAGTGCCTGTGTTCCTCCCTTTCTTCATCAGTAAAGGAAGGAAAGTTAACTAGCCAAGAGTTAACTAGGTGCCTGGGGCACTGAGGTCAGTAAACCCCAACTGGTTATTGAAGAGATATTGCTGGGTAGAGATACCTGAGGGAAATCCTCCTATGTGATATTAAGCCATTTAAAGTTTTAAAATTTTTCAGACCAGCCCCTACTGTTTTGAAATATAATGTTTTTTATTTTTGTTTTTGTTTTTGTTTTTACACCGGTTATTCTCCTTTTAAAAATCTCTGTAAAATGCTCATGTAATCACTAGTTCACAAGCATAATTACCTTCCCTAAGGGAAGTATCTTCTGGGAGGGGTAGAACCTGAACCAAGCTGTGTCTACAGGATCTAAAGAGGGAGCAGTAGTAGTTTTTGTCTGTTGTACATTTTTTTTTTTTTTTTTTTTTTTAAAGATTTTATTTATTTATTCATTCATCCCCCCCCTGCTGCCTGCGCTCGCCGGGTCAGCCAACCACGCCGCGCGGGCGGGCCTGCCCCCACCAGGAGGCCCCGGGAACCGAACCCGGGACCTCCCATATGGCAAACGGGAGCCCCACCGATTGAGCCACAGCCGCTTCCCAAAGATTTTTATTTATTTACTTTATCCATTTTAAACCCCCCCTTCCCCATTTGCTGTTTTGTGTCCATTTGCTGGGCAATTCTCTGTGTGTGTTTCCTGCCATCTCTTCTCATCCTCCTCCTCCAGTCTTCACCAGGATTCTATCCTGGAGACCTCCGATGTAGGAGAGAGGTGTTCTGCCGCCTGCGCCACCTGAGCTCCTTGTTGTACATTTTGAAAAGCAAGTAAACTGAATTGTGCAGTAGAAAGCATTGTGTTTTTTTAATATTTTTGGTTTTTACATCTAAAATTATCACAACCAGCTGACAAAAGGATTCATTCTTAAAAACCTATTTCCCACCAATATGGAACCCCCCCCAACCACTTAATTGTTGCAGTTGGCAACCAAGCTTTCCTGGGGCTGACCTTGCCTTCTGGTGGCTGGTGCTTAGAAATATTTGATAGTATTTTTACCTACTTAAAGTTTTTTTTCTCCTACACGAAACAAGTACCTACCTGTTGTTCAACCCCTTCTTTTCCCCTCTGTACTTTCATCATTCAGTCAAATTCTTATATCTATTATAAGAGGTCTCTTATAGACACATATCAGTCCCCTCTTTCTTGCTTTTTGAACCTAATTACTCTGGAAAAGTCCCCTTCTCTTTTCATTCACTTTATTCAATCAGATAGTCATTGAATCCCTCCTTTGTTCCAGGCACTCCTTACACACCTCCCCTTCTTCATTTCATATGACTCAGAAAATGGGCTCTAATCATGGCTGAGTATAATAGATTCAGTAAGATAGAGGCTTCTCTATGTACTGCTAAGAGGTTCTGAAAGACTCACTCATTGACAAGTCCATTGTTACTAGATAGGTTTCTGTTTGCAGGCCAGGAATGCATTTCTACGAAATATGTGTAAGACACTTCTTTAAAATCAAGCAAGCCAATCATTTGTTCCAAACTGGACTAACTTCCCCTACTTGAAAAACTTAAAAAAATGAAGTTTCCCTCTTCACAAGGTTCATCAGAAACTCCTAACCTGCCTTTCCCTTTACTTTCTGGGTAGATTTGAACTGGCTTTGAATCATCCATAACTATGGAAGAAGTTTTATCACACTTACCACCTACCTCGTGACTGTGTTGTGAGGATTAACGAAGGAATAATATATGTAAATTTTCTGACACATAATAAATAATGAAAGGAGTTTTTACTAAAACTACTAGAGCGTAAGCTCTTTGTGGCAAAGGTTTTACTTCATTTCTTTATCCCCAGCAGATAATTCTGTTCATTGCTATATTCTGGCACATCATAGGTGCTCAGTAAATACTGAAAGGATGGATGGATGCTCCTTATTTTCACATGTCACGGAACTTGCAGAACTCCACCAGAAAAAAATAAAGTAGAAAAGCTGATTCCCAGTATGGAGAGGGTTTTAAATTGCTAGTGAATGCATCATAGCTTCAAGCAAATCTACTAAGTGTGAAGAACACTCAAATTGCAAGACCTACTTACTAAACTCTTCCATATTTTCCTCTAAGTGTTCCTTTATGTCACCCAGTTCTCTTCCTTCTCAATCTTACTCTCCCCTGATTGTATACCTCCTTACTCATTTCTCTCTGTCCCTGGAATCCCTTAACAATAGTTTTTTCTTGAGTGATATGTCTGGGTGGATCTCTCTACCCCATTTTCTCACTTCTTACATCTCCCTTAACCACATGGCATAGATTTTTAAAAATATGCATGTATTGTTATGTATATTTAATAATTTTTTGGTTCTGTTCTTAATTCTAAAAATAAGTAGAGCTCCTTTAAAATAAATAAATAAATTAACCTCTAAAGTTACTTTTTACCTTTGCAGGGCTTGATTGGTTGTATTTCCTCTTTATTGATTCTTTAATAGAAGAGCAAAAAGCTTTCCACTCCTGGTCCAAGCTCCCAGCTTGTGAAGCCTTATAAAATTTGTCATATCTAATCTGATTCCTTCCTCTAGCAGTTTTACTTCTGGAAATAACCTTTGATCATCTTCTTTAAGCAAAATAATTCTGACTACTGCTGCTTTTCAATGGTACTATAATTCATTTCTTTAGTTGCTTTTGTTATCCTATATCCTCTTCAAAGAGTGTGATTTTTCAACTGCCTAAACGCAAAAAAAAAAAATCCTCTTCTTAGGAATTTTCTTTACATTAAAAAATTCTTTTAGTGGCATAGTTCTCAATATAAAGATTATTGCATAGCATGTTTAAAGTCATACTTGTTAGAGGTGAATGGGCCCTGAAGAGACACCCTCCCCCCCCATTTACATGGCTTGCAGAAGTCCAAACAGGTTGTCAGTGTCAAATGCTAAACGACAACCCTGGGCTTTTAGATTCCAGGTGGGGTCTGCTTCCTCTTGTGTTCTTTTTCACTGCGTTTCTTGACAGATAACTTGCCCTTTATTGACCTTCCCGTCCCACCAACTTTCTATTCCCTACCTAAAAATTTATTCAAATCAAAAGTGAGAGCTATAGCAACCTTTGGTTTTTTTCATTCCCCTTTTAAAAGCTGTAAATAAATAAATAGACAAACCTCTTGGTCCCTTTTTTTTTTTTTACTTCACATATTACTTCAGTGACTTTTAAAAACCTATTCCCACTAGAGGGCATTCTTTCCCTCTGTTTTTAGTTTTTGGTCCATAGCTTTTATATATTTTACAGACTCACTGAATACAAAGGTAATGCAGAGAGGGGTTGTCAGATAGACACTGTCCTTTTCATTTAGGTTCCACCTGTGTTAATGTCAAAATTGAAGTTAAACTGTATTTACTTGCATTTTCATTTCTCTTCTTAGGTGAACCTAATCAGATGAGGGGTCACAAATCTCACTGTAACCCCATGATGTGGCTTGTGCTAGTTACCATTTTACTTCTTTATGACACAGTATATTTAAAGCTAGATTGTTCAAGGGAGAATTGGATGTTTTATTTGGTTAACTCAGTTTTCTGCAATGAAGTAAATGAATCCTAACCACTTTTTTTATTCCAGTGGATCTCAATGCTGTCCATGGTTCTCCATTCTTGCCTTTCAAAGCAATATTCTATTTGACATAATATTGTCAAATATTAATTGTCCTATAGGAAATTAATTCTTAATATCTTAAATATATCTTATTGATAGCTCATCAGAAGCAACTCCAGTCTTCCTGTCAAGGAACTGATAGTTTTACATGCACCACATATATGTTCTGTTTCAGATTCTCCTGATTTTCATAGCACCAGGTTGAACCACTGGTGTTAAAGAAGGGACTGCAGCAAAGTGCTAATGTGTTTTCTCTAATAGGAACTGCACATTACCTTAATTACTCTAAGGGAGCAAATTTTGTCAGCCTGTATTATAAAATGGCACAAATTCTTGCAGATGTACTTAGAAGGGACTCTGTTTTGAGTGGAGAATCTGCAGTCCTTTCCAAAGCTAAATGAGATTTAGTAATTCTAAGTTAACTGTGTGTGTGGTAGGGGCAGGGGAGCTGCTATTGAGAAAATGCCGCAAAGTCCATGCGTGCTTCTGGGCTTTTACTTAGAGACTCAGAGCTACCTTCAAGTCAGAGGTGGTATGGAATCATCTATAAAATTAAATATTGATTTAAGCTTATGACAACAGATTAGAAGGAATTAAAGGGCAGAGCTGTTTCAGCAAAACAATGAGAAGGGCATAGCAGGTTATAAGGGAAACTATATGTCCTAAAACATTTTTACTTCCCTGACTTCTTATGGTATGCTAATCACACACACACACACACACAAAAAACCACATCCTTCACAGGGTACTTGCTAGTATAAAGGAATCTTGCATGAGAAACTGATGAGAACTTATCTAGCTTAATGTTTGATCATATGACTTAAATATATGATATTTGATGTTTCATATAATGACCTTGAATCATAATAGTTGCTCAATGTCTTTCAGTGTTTAAAAAGCTAGAAAACACATATTTTTAGACATAGTTCATAAAAAAAAAATAGTTAATACGTTTTAATATAACAAATCACAGAAACACCATTTCCTAAAGGACTAACAGCCACTCAGTTCCAGCTGGGTTGTAGCAGAAGCCAAGACTACACCCCCATTCCGTGAGTCACAGGCATTCAGATTTAGACAGCTTTGAATGAATTCAGAAAAGTGGAGCCAGCAAGAAGTGCAAGCATCACTGGGCACCTTACTGAAAGTGAAGCAGTGTTTAATAATATCATAGTCCACAGTTGCCTTGCTTTGTTCATTTATACTTGTCGATAGGAATTTCCACCACAGAAAGAAAAGGCAGGCCTACACAGCTAAGAAGAGGCAGAGCACACTCCAAAACGTTGCATGTTCAGGGCTGAATTTATCTTACTGGCACCTTTTTAGCACAGTTCTCACTGCATTTGTTTGGCAAGGTTATCATAACCAGCCACATTAAACTTTCATTTGTGAACCTAAATAAATATTTACCCCCTTATAATATTTTCAGTGTTAGGCTTATTTGTCATGCTTGAAGCTATATTGAATAAGCTTTTTTCTCAACTATCACCTTTTCAGTGAGGCTTTCTTTGCCCACCCTATCCTTCCCTGTTTTATTTTCTCTATACCGTCCATCTGACAGGCTCTATAACTTCGTTGTTTTGTTTTTATGACTCTCTTTACCCACCCAGTTGTTAGCTCAATGGAGACAGGGTTTTGTCTGTATTGTTCACTGCTGTAAGCCCAGCACTTATATCATAATAGACACTCTATCAATATTTGTTAAGTTTGTTGAAAAATTGCTGCCTTAATGCCATTAATTGGCTCTCAGTGTAACTTGGTGGAATGTCAGGGCAACTTAGGAAATCTCAAGGATCCAGAAGTCTATTTTGAGGACAAATTTAAAAGGTAATGTATATTACTGATGAGTTAAAATTATATACTAGGGAATGTGATAACATAATTTCACTGTACCTGAATAAAATATTGAGCTAATAATTAAGATTAGCACCTTTAAAATTTAAGGACTTTCATATCGCTTTTTTCCCCCCTAATTGATTCTCAGAGCAAACTTGAAAAAGAAATTGAACAGAGAACAATTAAGTGATTTGCTCATAGTTAGTGGCTAATAACAGGAATCTCATATTTTTAAAAATGTATCCTTTTAGTAAACATTTATTGAGAATCTGTGATCTGTCAAAACTAAGCTAGTTTTCTACCCTGAACTGACTGCCTACAGGTTATTGTGAAGAATCCCACTTATGGTTTTTGGTTTGTTTTGTTTTTCTTGAGTGGGGAGGAAGAGAGATATAAAAATAAAACACCTACTGGATATATAAGAATATTTGTAAAATAAATGTAAGATAAAAGAAAAACAGTGCCACAGATACCTGCCCCCAGATTTGAGAACGTTTACCTTTCAAGACTCCAAGAACTCCTCACTGCTCCCTTCCCCTCTCCTCTCATCCTCCAGGGGGAAGCACTGACCAGAATTTTGTTTAACATTCCCGTTTTGCGTTAGAGTTTTACCACATATTTAATTTCTTAAGTAAAATATTGTTTTGGAGCTTTGTGCTATATATATTCTTTTTTAAAAAATGTATAGTTTTGATGTAATTTCAAACTTACGGGACAGTTGCAGAAATAATACAAAAACAGACAAAGGGAACTCCAACATACCTCCACCTACGCAGATACCCAGATCCACCAACTTTTAACATTTTGCCGTATTTGCCGTATCATTCTGTCTCTCATCCTGTCTGCCTATTTTATAAACATTTGCACACTTAATATTTCCATATCCTTTTCCTACAAACAAGGAAATATTCACTTACGTAACCATCTTAAGTACAATTACCAAGTTTAGGAAATTTGGATTTCAAGTAGAATTATACGATATCTGTCCCTTTTGACTGACTTAATTCACTCAGCATTATGTCTTCAAGGTTCATCAATGTAGCATGTATTAGAACTTCATTACTTTTTACGGCAGAATTATATTCCATTGTATGTATTTAATACTTTTGTTTATCCACGCATCTGCTGATGGTAATAACTACTTCCACCTATTAACTATTGTGAATAATGCTGCTGTGAACATTGGTGTTTATCCCTGCTTTCAGTTCTTTTGGTTATATACCTAGAAGTGGGACTGCCAGGTCATATGATGGTTCCATGTTTAACTTTTGAGGAACTGCCAGACTATTCTCCACAGTGGCTATACCATTTTACATTCCCACCAACACTATGCTAAGGTTTCTTAATGGCTAACCATATCCAGTAACTTCTTATGTGCTTATTGGCCATTTGAATAACTTCTTTGGAAAAATGTCTGTTCCAGTCCTTTGCCCATTTTTCAGTTAGGTTGTTTATCTTGTTACTGAGTTGGAGGAGTTGTTTATATATTCTGGATATATCTGTTTCCAAATAATTTCTTCCGTACATTCTTGGTAATGCCCTTTTCACAGAAGATTGGAATTTTGATGAAGTCCAATTTATCTATTTTTTTTTTCTTCTATTGCTCATGCTTTTGGCATAAAGCCTAAGAATCCGTTGCGTAGTGCAAGGTCCTGATGATATTTCCCTATGTTTTCTTCTAAGAGTTTTACAGTTATAGCTCTTTTGGACATTGATCCATTTTGAGTTGTCTATCCTTGTACCACATTGTTTTCATTATTGTAGCTTTGTAATAAGTTGTGGTTTTTTTGTTTTTTTATTTTTTAGGAGGTACCGGGGATTGAACCCAGGGCCTCGTACATGGAAGCATGTGCTCAACTGCTGAACTACATCTGCTCCCCAAAGAGAGTTGATTTTTTTGTTTGTTTGTTTGCTTGTTTGCTTGCTTGTTTTTAGGAGGTACTGGGAATCAAACCCAGGGCCTTGTACTTGGGAAGCACGTGCTCAACCACTTAAGCCACATCTGTTCCCCGGTAATAAGTTTTGAAATCAGGAAGTGTAAGTTCTCTAACTTTGTTCTTCTATTTCAAGATGGTTTTGGCTATCTGGGGCCCCTTACTCTTCCAATCAATTTTATATTTAGCTTTTTCATTTCTGCAAAGAAGGCTGTTGGAATTTTGGTTGGGATTGTGTTAAATCTCTAAGTTGCTTTGGGTGCTATTGGCATCTTAATGGTCTTAATTATTCCAATTCACGAACATGAAATCTTTCCAATTATTTAGGTCTTCTTTAATTTCTTTCAGTAAATTTGTCATTTTCTGCATAAAAGTCTGATAAATCTTTGGTTAAATTTATTTCTATATATTTTATTCTTTTATTTGCTATTATAAGCAGATTTGTTTTCTTTGTTTCCTTTTCAGATTTTTCCTTGCCAGTATATACAAACATCACTGATTTTTGTGTATTGATCTTGTACCCTGCCACATTGCTGAAAAAATTTATTAACTTTACTAGCTTTTTTTGTAGTCTTCAGTATTTTCCATATATAGTATCATGTTATCTCTGAATAAGAATTGATTTACTTCTTCCTTTCTAATTTGGATGCATTTTCTTTCTTTTTCTTGCCCAATTGCTCTGGCTAGCACTTCCAGTACAATGTTGAATAGCAGTGGTTGGTAATAGTCGGCATCCTGGGGGAAGGTTTTCAGTCTTTCGCCATTGAGTATAATGTTATCTGTGGGTTTTTCCTATATGCCTTTTATCATGTTGAAGAAGTTTCCTTCTATTCATAGCGTTTTGAAAGCTTTTATCAAGAAATTGTGCTGGCTTTTGTCACATACCTTTTCTGTGTCAATTGAGATGATCTTTTTACATCTATATATATATATTTTTTTAAGATTTCTTTACTTATTTATCATCTCCCCCCACCGCCGCTTGTGCTTGCTCTCTGCTTTCTGTGTCCATTTGCTGCGTGTTTCCTCTGTATCTGCTTGTCTCCCTTTGTTGCGTCATCTTGCTTCACCAGCTTGCTGTGGGCATGGGCCTTCGGTTCTCCACAGGCACAGGCCGGCTTGCTTCACCAGGAGGCCCCAGGAACTGAACCCAGGGCCTCCTATATGGTAGACGGGAGCCCAACCCCTTGAGCCACATCTACTTCCCTGCATCTATATTCTTAAGGGTTATTGATCAGTAATTATCTTTTCTTGTGATATCTTTATCTGGCTTTGATGTTAGGATGCTGCTGGCCTCATAGAATGAATTAGGAAGTGTAACCTCCTCTTCAGTTTTTGGAAGAGTTTGAGTAGGATTAGTGTTAATTCTTCTTTGAATGTTTGGTAAAATTCACCAGTGAAGCCATCTGGTCCTGGAATTTCTCTTGTTAGTTTTTCATTACTGATTCAATCTCTTTACTAGTTATTGTTCTGTTGAGTTCTTCTGTTTCTTCTTGAGTCAGTTTAGGTAATTTGTATGTTTCTAGGAATTTGTCTATTTCATCTAAATGTCTAATTTGTTGGTGTACAGTTCATAATATCCTCTTATAATCCCTTTTATTTCTGCAAGGTCAGTAGTAATGCCCCCACTTTCATTTTGATTTACTTGTTTGTATCCTGTCTCTTCCTTTTGTCAGTTTAGCTAAAGGTTTGTCAGGAACCAATTGTTGGTTTCATTGTTTCTCTATTTCATTTATCTCTAATCTAATCTTTATTATTTCCTTCTTTCTGCTTACTCTGGGTTTAGTTTGCTCTTTGTTTTCTAGTTCCTCCAGATATGAGGTTAGGTTACTAATTTGAGATAGTTCTTTTTTAATGTAAACATTTAGGGCTATAAATTTCTCTATGAGCACTACCTTTGCTGCATCCTATACATTTTGGTATGTTGTGTGCTTGTTTTCATTCTTCTCAAGATATTTCTCAGTTTCCTTGTAATTTCTTTGGTCCTTTGGTTTTTGAAGAATGCACTGTTTAATTCAACATATTTGTGAATTTTTCAGTTTTCCCTCTCATTGATTTCTTTTTTTTTTTTTTTTTTTTTTTTTACCGGGAGGTCCCGGGGATCGAACCCAGGTCCCTCCATATGGGAGACGGACGCCCAACCAGTTGAGCCATATCCGCCCCCCTCTCATTGATTTCTAACTTCATTGTAGTCAGAGAATATACTTTGTATGATTTCAGTCTTTTTAAATTTATTGAGCGTTGTTTTGTGACCTAATATGGCCTATCCAAGAGAATGATCTGTGTGCATTTGTGAAGAATATGCATTCTGTTGTTGGATGAAGTGTTATATATGTCCACTAGATATAATTGGATTGTAGTATTGTTCAAATCCTCTATTTCTTTATTGATCTTCTACTTTGATGTTCAGTATCCATTATTGAAAATGATGTGTTGACATCTCGTACTATTGATGTACAACTGTCTATTTCTTCCTTTTAATCTGTCGATGTTTGCTTCATATACTTTGGGACTCTGTTGTTAGGTGCATATATGTTTATAATCATTATATCTTCTTGACGAATTGACCCTTTTACCAATATATAATACCTTTCTTTGTTCCTTTTATTTATTTATTTATTTTTAAAAAAATATTTTATTTATTTATTCATTTATCCCCCCGTTGCTGCTTGTGCTCGCTGGGTCAGCTAACCACGCCGTGCGGGCGGGCTTGCCTTCACCAGGAGGCCCCGGGAACCAAACCCGGGGCCTCCCATATGGTAAACGGGAGCCCTACTGATTGAGCCACAGCCGCTTCCCTCTTTGTTCCTTTTAACAATTTTTGACTTAGTCTATTTTGTCTGATCTTAGCCACCCAGCTCTCTTTTGATTACTGTTTGTGTGAGATATTTTTTCCCACCATTTACTTTCAGCCTACTTTTGAATTTAAGATGAGTCTCTTGTAAACAGCATATGTCTTAGTGTAGCTTGATTTGAGTTGAGCTTCTTGAATGTGCGTATTCATGTCTTTTAAAAGCCATTAAAAGTCTCCAGCAGTTTATTCCTCTGAATATTCCTCTGCCTCTTTATCTTCTTCCTTCTAGGACTCCCACAGTGCATATATTGATATGCTTGATAGTATCCCGCAGGTCTTTCAGGCTCTTTTCCTTTTCTTCATTCTTTTTTCTTGCTGTTCCTCAGACAGGATGATTTAAATTGTTTTATCTTTGCTGGTTTCTCTGCCAGCTCCAATCTGCTTTTGAGTCCCTCTAGGGAATTTTTAATTTTTACTACTGTGGTCTTCAGCTCTGATTGGTTCCTTTTCATGACTTTTGTATTCATCTGTCATTTTCTGAATTTCTTTAGTTCTTTGTCCATGTTTTCCTTTAGCTCTTTGAGTATATTTAGGACCATTTTTTAAATGTCTTTATATCATATGTCCAAGAACTGGACGTCCTTGTTTATTCTGCTTCTTTTTATGAGCTGTCATTCCTGTTTCTTAGTATGATTTGTAATCTTTTGTTGAAACCTGGACTTTTTATTTTTTTAATGGACATTTTAATATTTTAAATATCTTCAGGGGGCGGATATGGCTCAAATGGTTGGGCGTCCGTCTGCCATATGGAGGGACCTGGGTTCGATCCCCAGGACCTCCCGGTAAAATTAAAAAATATATATATATATAGAAGGCGCATGGGCTGCCAGGCTCTGTGTGCCGGTGAGCCGCCAGGCCCTGGGAGCCATGCAGCAAGATGATGATGTAACAGGAGAGACACGCAGGGGAGAGACAAGACGAGATGCTCCGAAAGCACCGGAAGCCAGGAACCGGGGTGGCGCAGGTGGCAGAATACCTCTCTCCTACATTGGAGGTCTCCAGGATCGAATCCTGGTGAAGACGAGGAGGATGAGTAGAGATGGCAGGAAACAGACACAGAGAATTGCCCAACGAATGGACACAAAACAGCAAATGGGGAAGGGGGGGTTTAAAATGGATAAAGTAAATAAATAAATCTTAAAAATATATATATATATATATCTTCAGAATTTAGGCTAGTGTTATGACTGAGAATTCCTTGAACGCCAGGAGCCAACAACAACAGAGAGAGAGAGAGAATGAAAACAGCTTTTCCCAGTCTTTGCAGTTTGGCCTGTATGAGTGCCTTCCTTCAGAGCTTAGCTTTTCTAAGAAGATATTTAGAGAACAGCCTGAGGCAAAAGTATAGGCTCCTTTCTGGTCTCTTCTGTGCATTCATCTTGTCCTGAGTATGCGTTTATGGCCCTAGAAATTCCTCAGTTTACACAGATACGAATGTCCTCTTTTCCTCACAGTCTCACGTGCCCCCCTGTATGACCCACTTTGACTCTTCTCCCGCAGCACTCTGTAAGAGTGTTCTGTGAGCTGCCTGTCTGCACTGGGCAAATTCTGGTACAGCGAAGCCTGTAGCGAATGTCCTGGTTTTGTCTCTCAGGCCACTACCAGACAGATGGGCACAGACATACTTGATCCTGGTATGCACATGAGGGTTACTCTGCCTGTCAGGAACCAGGCCAGAGACCCACACTGGGCACTTGGGGCAGCTCCCTGCCAAACCAGGGGATGTGAGAGGAGCCAGCAAGGGCACCACGAGATCTAGTCATTTTGTTTGTCCTAAGTACACAAGTGTAGGTCTACAGAAAAATTCATGTAGAAAGTACAGAGTTCCCATATACCTCTGTCATACAGACAGTTTTCTGTATTATTAACACTTTGCATTACTGTGGTACCTTTGTTAAAACTGATAAAACAATACTATTGTAACTATATTATTAATAGTTTACCCTAGGGTTCTTGTGTTGTATAGTTCTATATGTTTTTAGTTTTGTTTTAATTTTTTTTATTCTGGTAACATATATATAACTTAAAATTTTCTAACCACTTTGAAATATACAATGAGTGGTATTAATTGTGCTACCATCACCACCACCCATTACCAGAGCTTCTCCATCACCCCAAACCGAAACTGTATGAACTGTATCATTAGGCATTAATTCTCCATTCCCTATCCCCACCTCTACTGGTAACCTGTATTCTAGTTTCTGTCTATGAATTTGCTTATTCTAATTATATCAGTGAGATTGTATAATATTTGTCCTTTGTGTCTGGCTTATTTCAGTCAACATGATGTCTTCAAGGCTCATCCATGTTGTCGCATATATCAGGACTTCATTCCTTTTTACAGCTGAATAATATTCCACTTTATGTATATACCACATTTTGTTTATCCATTCATCAGTTCATGGACACTTGGATGGCTTCTACCTTTTGGCTCTTGTGGATAATGCTACCAGGAGCCCTGGAACATCTTGATCCCACTTGAGTTTATAGCTGTTCTTTTCAGATTTTCTTTCATTCATCTGATATTCTCAGGTACCTTCTCCTGAGGCTATGACTCATTCTTTTACATTGATGTATAATTTTTCATAATAGACATTTTTGGTGGGCCTTTGGGTTAGAATGGTCTCTTCTCCTTCCTCCCCCACCCACTCAGTTACAAAAATGTCTTCACTTTCTACATTTTCCTGGTGCACATGAAAAGTTTCTCCAGGCAGTGTATCTGAGAGTGAATACGTAGTCATAGGAAGTGCACATATTTAGCTTTACTAGAATATGAAGACAATTTTAAAGTGGTCGTTCTGATGTATTTGTCTTGTTCCTTATCTTCACTAGCATTTAATATCATCATACCTCTAGGTTTTGCCAGATTGGTAGGTGTAAAATGATAGCTTGTGATGGTTTTATTTGCACTTTGACTAATGAAATTGAACATCTGTTCATATTATGGTTTATTGGTCATACAGTCGTGTTTGTTCTTTATAGTGCCCACTGAAATCTTTGCCTCCCTTTTTAAAATTGGGTATGTTGCCCATTTTCTTACTGATACCTTGAAGTTGTTACTGTATTCAGAATATTAAACCTGTGATGGATGTTGGACACATTACTTCCCAGTTTCAGGGCCTTGACTTGTCAGGCACTCTAGGATGTCAAAAGGTGAAGTAAAGCCCCCCCCCCCTTTTTTTTTTTAATTTTTAATATAGTGGACAAAATTTACCATTTTAACCACATAAGGGTACATACAATTCACTAGTATGAAAAAGTCTTAATTTTAATGTGGTTGGGTTTATCTCTTTTACTTTAGGCTGTAGACTGTGTGTGTGATTTAAGAAATTGTTTCCTGCTCATAAAAACATTCTCCTGTGTTATCTAATAGAGATTTTGTAGTTTGCCTTTTGCATTTGTCTTTGAACCATCTGGAATTGATTTTTGTGTAGGATGTGAGAAAGAAGTCCAAGTTTATTTTCCCCACATGTGGATAATCAGCTTTCCCAACTCCATTTATTGTCTGTTCCACCCATTCCCACTAATCTGCAGTGACCCTGTTGTCAAATAACAGGCTTCAAAATATGTTCCGTTCTGTACCTCAATTTGTCTGTCCCTATACCAATACCATTCTATCTGAATTTCCATAGCTTTATAATAGCTCTTAATGTGTTAAACAAGTCCAACCATCTTAGTTTTCTTTAGGAGTATCTTAGCTATTCTTGGACCTTTGCAATTTGCATATGTTCCACAAAAAGTTCTTCTGTGATTTTGATTAGCATTGCATTGAATCCACAGATAAGTTTGGCAGAGAATTGACATTTTATTATGCTAACTCTTCAAGTCCATGAACTTGACATTTCTATTTTTTTAAAGTTCTCTAATGCCCCTTGAATAAATGTTCACTAATTTGCTGCTTTTTTAGATTTATTCATAGGCACTCTTTAAAACATGATGTGTTTTAGAGTTGAAGAAATTAATTTTTTATTAAATTGATATTTGTAACTAGAAACCTTGCTTCATACTTATTAATTAGAATAATTTAGCTATAGTTGGGTTTTCCATAAACAAGTATATTATCTGTGAGTAACAGCTTTTTCTTACCATTAAACTTAAGAATTGAGTTTAAATTTTTTTTTTTTTTTAATTTAATTTAATTTAATTTATTTATTCATTCATCCCCCCTTGCTGCTTGTGCTCGCTGGGTCAGCTAACCACGCCGTGCGGGCGGGCTTGCCTTCACCAGGAAGCCCCGGGAACCGAACCCGGGGCCTCCCATATGGTAAACGGGAGCCCCACTGATTGAGCCACAGCCGCTTCCCGAGTTTAAATTTTAATCAATATGTTTTTTCATATTTAGAAGTTCTGTTTGGTTCATTTTCAGATCTGCTGGTGCCTCTTTCAAGCTTCTCTTTTATTTCTTTTAACATAGTAAGGCATTGTTATTTGATCTCTGATTCTGGTATGAGTTCTTAGACAGCCTAATTCTGTTGTCTGTTTCTGCTAGTTCTTGCTGGTGGTACCTTGTTTTTTTTGTGTGTGTGTGTTTTGTTTTTGTTTTTAGTTTTGGTGTATTTTGTCATTTAAGCTATGAACCTCATTCCTTGGAAGTTTATTTCTGCCATATTCTTGGTAGCAAATTAGGAACACTTAAAACAAAATTCTTAATTCATGGTTTGAACTATTTGCTAGTCAGAATTTGGGCTATAAACTTGTAAGAGATCTGGTTTGTGGTTATGTATTTCCAGAAGTTTTTGTTGTTGCTGTTTGGGGGGCCTCCTTCATCCTTAAAATTTTGTAATCCCCTGAGGATTATTTCTAGCTCACCCACAAAGCATTGAGGGTATTTTGGTGTTTCAGCTTTACGCAGAGTCTCTTAGTAGACACCCACCTTTAGCAGGCCTTGGTCTTGGCTTCCTGTCCTGTGTCTGAGCTATCTTGGTTCAGATTTTACTTGTTTTTGAGAAATGCCTTCAAACTGCCTTTAGTGCTTCCTGTTAACCCATTCCTCTTGCTAGCATATCAAGGCATTTAAAAAGATGTTTTTGTATTTTATCAAGCATTTTAAGTATTCTCACCAGGAGTATAAATCAGTAATGAGTCCATCTTTTTTTTTTTTTTTTTTTTTAATTTTACCGGGAGGTCCCGGGGAGCGAACCCGGGTCCCTCCATATGGTAGACGGACGCCCAACCAGTTGAGCCACATCCGCCCCCCAGTAATGAGTCCAGCATACTGTAGGAATTCCCATATTATTTCACTCTGCCATTTCTAGTCATTTTGGAAAGGAAATGTGAGTTCAAATGAGCACCTTAAAAATTTATTAAAAATATAATGGAGAGTGGTGGTCTTTTATAGCTGCTAATTAAAGGTTTCTTTTTTTTTTATAGGTGTCAGCTGTGATGCATGTTTAAAAGGAAATTTTCGAGGTCGCAGATATAAGTGTTTAATTTGCTACGATTACGATCTTTGTGCATCTTGTTATGAAAGTGGTGCAACGACAACAAGGCATACAACTGACCACCCAATGCAGTGTATATTAACAAGGGTAGATTTTGGTAAGTATTGAATTAAAATGTAGTGGATTATCATTTAGAACTTTGTGCATATATGTGTGAAGAAGTAGAGGCAAAAATGTTTTAAAGTCACCCCTCATAGCATACATGAGGCCCAAATTCATTAAAATTAATCTTTTAGATTTTAAGTAGTTCTCTCAATAACTGTGTACTTGCTTATGAAAGCCACATATAAATATACACAACTAACAAGGTGTGAAATGGAAGCCATTCACAAATCACCACCCCCCATTATATGATTCCAGTCATATGAATGTCCAAAATAGGAAAATGTATAGAGACAGAATTATGTTAGTGGTTGCTTAGGGCTGGATTGGGGAGGGGCATAGTGTGATAGAGGGTGATAGGTAAAGGATGTGGGGTTTCTTTTGGGTGATGAAAATGTTCTGAAATTGGTGATAGTTGCACATGTCTATACTAAATAGTAGAATATACTAAAAAACATTGAGTTGTACATCTAAATGGATGAATTGTATGGTATGTGAATTATATCTCAATAAAGCTGTCTAAAAAGAGAAAGAATGGTGAGCATTGAATTGGTAAATCATATTGTGTAAAATGTGTGAAATAGTCCTGAAGATATTATCAGATTATATCAAATGTTGGAGGGGAACAACTTTGTTGGAGAAATAAGTTTGATGGGAGTATTAAGTTCAAGCATTCACAGGTTCTTAAATTGCTCAAGAAGAGGATAAAGATTCTGATTACTTGAGGCTTTGTTAAATATACATAAAGACAGATAAGCTGCTATAAATAGTAGACAGTTCAGGTATACCCTTCACCCAGCTTCGCCTGGAGTTAACATTGGTACCATAATATTAATTAAAGGGCAGCCTTTAAAGTTCCTTAGTCTTTTTGTGTCTTTTCATGACCCTTAGACTTTTGAAAAGCACTGGTCGGTTATTTTGTAGAATTCACCTTAGTTTAGTCTTGTTCACTGTGTTCTTAGGATGAGCTTGAGGCTGTGCTTTATTGGGAAGTGCACCAACAGTGGTGACGTGCCTTTCTCTTCATCATCATGGCCTGTGATGATGATGTGCCTTATTATAGTGCTGTCAGCCTTGATTACTTGGTTAACATGGTTTATTTCCTTCATTTATTAATTGGAATTTTTCTATAAGGAATAGTTGTCCCTTCTCCCCCAATTAGTTCATTTGTTTGTTAATTATTTCATTATGTAAGTATGGACTCGTACTTATTTTATTCTTTGAGTTACAAGCCATTACTATCATTAATAGAAAAAATATGAAATACAAATACAAGAAAGAAAAAAGGCTGATATTAATAACAGATAAAACAAAATTGATCTGGATAAATTCACCTGGAACTTAACCTCAAAATATGTAAAGTAAGAATTAACAGAATCAGAAAGAGAAAATTTCAAGCTATCCATAATTATAGGAGAGTTAAAAATATTTCTTTTGATAAGTTGATAAAAGTAAACAGCAAGTAAGATTTGCAAACTTGGGATGAGGATGTGGCTCAAGCAATTGGGCTCCCGTCTACCATATGGGAGGTCCCAGGTTCGATTCCTGGGGCCTTCTGGTGAAGGCAAGTGGACCTGCACAGTGAGCTGGCTCGCGCAGAAAGCTGGCGCAACAAGATGATGATGCAACAAAAAAGAGACACAGAGGAAAAAGACAATGACAGACACAACAAACCAGGGAGCTGAGGTGGCTCAAGCGATTGAGTGCCTCTCTCCCAGGTTGGAAGTTCCCAGGATCGATTCCCGCTGCCTCCTAAAGAGAAGAAGAGAAGAGAAGACAAGCAGACACAGAAGAATGCACAGCAAATGAACACAGAGAGCAAACAGCGAGCACAAGTGGCAAGTGGGGCAGGAAATAAATAAAATAAATCTTTTTTTTTTTTTTTTTTTTTTTTTTTATAAAAACCCCTTTTTTTTTTTTTTTTTCCCCCCCCCGCTGCTCGTGCTCGCTGGGTCAGCCAACCACGCCCCGTGCGGGCAGGCTTGCCCCCACCAGGAGGCCCCGGGAACCAAACCCGGGGCCTCCCACATGGTAAACGGGAGCCCCACTGATTGAGCCACAGCCGCCTCCCAAAATAAATCTTTAAAAAAAAAAAAAGATTTGCAAACTTGATCTTATAAAATATAGAATACTGCTTCTAGCATTTTGAAGATACAATTTTTTTCTAACACACATAAAAATATTGTGAAAATTGAGCATATGTTAGGCCTCAAAACTATCTTTAACAGATTTCAAAGAGGTTGGTATCGTATTATCTACATTTTCAGATGGCGATGCAATTAAGTAGGAGTCAGTGAAGTAAAAAACCAGAAAAATCTCTTATACTTGAAACTTGAAAAAGGCACTTTTAAAGTAGTCATGGGTCAAGAAAAATCATAATGGAAACTAGAAAACACGAAGGACGTAACCATAACAAAAATACTTGTGAGAAACGGCTAAAACTATACTTGGAGGAAAGTCCCTAGCTTTAAATGCTTACATTAGAAAAGAAGGGCTCAAATTCATGAGCTCATAGTCTGGCTATTAATAAGTATGAACTTGAAACAGTAGAGTAAATTCAAAGAAAGTAGAAGATTGGAAATAATACAAATAGAAAGTTAAACTGTAAAAGAAAGAAAATATACAGTAAAAAAGTTGGCTCTTCAAAAAGACTAATAAATTGACATACCTCTGGCACAGTTGGTGAAGAAAAAAAGAGAGAAGGCAAACAGTCCCTCAAAGTAAAGATAATATAGGAAAGGAAAATTATGAGCCTGACTTACTCATGAACATGGATGCAAAAATCATAAACAGAATTATCAGCCAAGGAAATCTAGCTATGTAAAAAATATATATATTTTTTCAGGGTCAAGTAAGGGTTCTCTTAGGAATGTAAACTTGCTTTGATCCTAGAAAATTGAAGAATTTATAACATAAACAGATTAAAGGAGAAAAATCATACAATTACTCCAGTACATACAAAATAATAACAACAAAAAATTCATAGTCAAAGTTCTTAGGAAACCAGGAGTAGAAAGAGCATCTAAAGGGCATCTCCCCCAAAAAACTACACCAAACAGTGTAATTGGTGGTGAAATGTTGAAAGCATTCCCTTTGTTAAATCAGCTTGCATAGATTCTTGATATCATCACAGAAACGTGGCATTGTACCATAGCCAGTGTAATAAGGCAAGAAAAGAAATAAAAGGCATACTTATTTGGCTAGAAATAATCAAAACACACTGTTTGCTGATGGTATGTTGGCTGTGTAGCAACAAAAAGAAACTGCTGCACATTCAATATTGAAATTAAGAGTTTAGCAGAGTTGCTGGATACAAAATCAATATGTAAAGTCAGTCATTTCTATATGCTACCATTAGAAACATTTTTTTTAAAAGATGCCATTTTCATTAGTAACTAAAAATACGGAAGACCTTTATGCAGGAAATTTTTGTATTGAAATACATTAAAGAAGACCAAAAGCAAATGGAGAAATATGTTTTTGGCTAGGAAGACTCAATTTTGTAATAGTGTCAGTTCTCTCCAAATCAGATTCGAGACATTTCCAGTCAAAATCCTGGTCAGTTTTTTTCATTGAACATAATAGGATGATACTCTTAAGACTTTTGTGGAAGTGCAAAGGGCCAAGAATAGCCAAGACTTTATGAAGGAGAACAACAAAGTAGATAGGCACAATGTCTTTCCAGGTATCATAAAATTTGCAGAAATTAAGACAGTTTGAAATGGAGGTGAAGTTAGAAAAAGCAAATGGTACATAATAGAGTGCCTAGAAATAAACCCATGCCTATGTGGAAATTTGACTTATAAAAAGCAGGTGTTGCATATTGGGGTAAGGATAGCCCATTTAATAAATTTGTTTATAACAGTAAAACAATAAAATTGTGCCCCTACTTCAAATCCTCTAGAGAAAATCTATTCCAGGTATATTAAAGACTTCAGTGTGAGAAGCAAAAATAATATCATTTGGGAGACAATAGAGCAGAGGTTCTTAACCTTTTTAGTTCCATGGACTCCTTTGCCAGTCAGGTGAAAAACCACAGACCCCTCATTAAGTCCACACTATACTGTGCATTATTTAATAAATAAATCACACCCGTACCAACACGTCCCCATGAGAATAATGTGGTTTTTTAAAAATATATAAATTCATTAGCTCACGGACCCCTTGTTAAGAACCCCTGCAATAGAGGGAGAATATTTTTATGACCTAGGGTAGGAAACAATTTCTTTTAAATACAAAGAGCAAAAAAGGGAAAGGATGTGGTGAATGGAACAGAGTTTATTCAAACTATCATTCCTTTGTTTTTATGATACAGTAAAAGAAAAGCAGAGACGAGGAAATAAAAGAGAAGCAAGTAGATGCACTAGTATTGGTAATGCCTTAGCTTTTTTTTTTTTTTTTAAAGATTTTATTTATTTATTCATTTATCCCCCCCTTGCTGCTTGTGCTCGCTGGGTCAGCTAACCATGCCGTGCGGGCGGGCTTGCCTTCATCAGGAGGCCCCGGGAACCGAACCTGGGGCCTCCCATATGGTAAACGGGAGCCCTACTGATTGAGCCACAGCCGCTTCCCATGCCTTAGCTTTTAAGTTGAATGGCTTTTAATTTACATTTATGTTATTCTTCTGTATGTCAGATACATTTTTATAACATAAGAAAGTGTAATCCTAATACCTAGGGGTTAAAAGAAAAACAAGAAAAGAGAATTTTAAAAGGTGAGTTCCAAATAACAGAACATTATTCAGCTACAAAAAGAAATGAAGTATTGATACATGCTACACTGTGGAAAACCTTAAAAACATTATGCTAAGTGAAAAAAACAAAAAACAAAAAACAGCCCCAAAAGGCCAAGTATTGTAAAATGCCATCTATATGAAATGTCCAGAAATAGGCAAATCCATGTAGACAGAAAGTAGATTAGTGGTTGCCAAGGTCTTGGGATAGTAGGAAATGTGGAGTGACTGACCATAGATTTGGGGTTTCTTTTTGGAGTGATTTAGAATAGTGGTGATGGTTGTACAACTATGTGACTACACTAAAAACTACTGAGTTTTACACTTTAAAGGGGTGAGTGTTATGGTAAGTGAATTATATCTCAATTTAAAAAAAAAAAGAGAGATGACTTGTTTAAAAACAAATTTCCCAGAGATCAGGAAGAAAGTAGGATAGAAGTACTTGAGTACATTAGGTTTATATCTTATTTTCAGATCATTAAGTATATGCTGGTTTTCTCACCCCAGTTTTGTGGTAAATTCTTTGAGGTCTGGGACCATTTCTTCTTCCCTCCCTCTCTCTCTCCCTCCCTTCCTCCCTTCCTACCGTATTGAGCTATAATTCACATACCATAAAATCTATCAATTTACAATGTACAAGTCAGTGGTTTTTAAAAGTACATTCACAGAGTTGTATATCCATCACCACAATTAATTTTAGAACATTTTCATTACCCTAAAAAGAAACCTCACACCCTTTGGCCATCACCACTCTCCAATCCTGCATTTTTCCCAGCCCTGCACCATACTCACCAACTTTCCATCTCTATAGGTTTGACTATTCTGGATATTTCATATAAATAAATGGACTCAAACAATATGTGGCCCTTTGTGACTGGCTTCTTTTACTTAGCATAATGCTTTCAGTTACATCCATATTATAGTGTGTTTCAGTACTTAATTTCCTTTTTTGGCAGAATCATTGTATGGATGTACCACATTTTGTTATCTGTTCATCAGTTGATGGATATTTAGGTTGTTTCCACTTTCTGGCTATTATGAATAATGCTGCTATAAACCTTTGTATACAAGTTTTTCTGTACATATATGTTTTCATACAAGTTTTTCTGTACATATATGTTTTCATTTCTCTCGGGTATATATCAAGGAGTGGAATTGCTGGGTTATATGATAACTGTGTTTAAAGATTCGAGGAATTGCCAGACTGTTTTCTAAAGCAGCTGCACCATTTTACATCCCCACCAGCAGTGGATGAGGGTTTTACTTCCTCTTCATCCTCACCAACACTTGTTATCATCTATCTGTCTTTTTGATTGTTGCTGCCAAAAGCAGGTGAGAGGTGGTATTTCATTGTGACTTTGATTTGTGTTTCCCTGATGGCTAATGATGTTGAGCATCTTTTCTTGTGCTGGCCATTTGTATATCTTCTCTGGAGAAATGTTTATTCAAGTCTTTTGCCCATTTTTTAATTTGGCTATGTGTCTTTTTACTGAATTGCAAAAACTAATATATTCTAGATTTCAGTCCTTTCTCACATATATTATTTACAGATATTTTCTGCCATTCTCTGGGTTGTGTTTTCACTTTCTTTATGGTGTCCTTTGGATAAAAAATGTTAATTTTGATGTCGTTTACTGTTTTTTTTTCTTTCGTTGTGTTTTTGGTGTCATATTTAGGAAACCACTGCCTAATCCAAGATTACAAAGATTCATACCTGTTTTCTTCTGAGTTTCATTATTTTAGCTCTTACATTTAAGTCTTTGATCCATTTTATGTTAATTTTTCTATATGGAATGAGATCGAGATCCAGCTTCATTCTTTTTGCATGTGGATATCTGGATGTCCCAACACCACTTGTTGAAAAGACTATTCCTTCCCCCAATGAATTGTCCTGGCATCCTTGTTGAAAATCAGTTGACCATAAAAGTGACAGTTTACTTCTGGACTCTCCATTCTTTTCCATTGGTCTATATAACTATCTTTTTTCCCCCAATTCCACACTGTCCCAATTATTATAACTCTGTAGTAAGTTCTGAAATTAAGAACTTTGAGTCCTCCAACTTTGTTCAAGATCACTTTAGGTTCCATGTGAAATTTTGGAGCAGTTTATCAATTTCTGCAAAGAAGCCATCTGAGATTATGCTATGGATTACATTAAATCTCTGTCAATCAATTTGGAGAGTATTCTGATTCATGAACATGGTTGCCTTTCCATCTGTTTTTGTCTCCTCTAATATCTTTCAACAGTGTTTTGTAGTTTGGGGAGTGTAAATTTTGCACTTCTTTTAAGTGAATTCCTAAGTATTTTATTCTTTAAAAAAAAAAAAGACTAATTTTATTCATACATATTAATAAAGCATACATGATGAATGCACAACTATGTGATTATACCAAATACTAATGATTGTACACTTTGGATGAATTGTATGCTGTCCTCTAGTTATTTTTCTGGGAAAGAAGAGAATCCCGTGTCTTTCTAGTCCTCCATCTTCATGGAGGTCCTATTTTATTCTTTTTGATGTTCGAGTAAATGGAATTGTTTTTCTTAATTTAGTTTTCAGATTGTTACTTGCAAGTGTAGAGAAATACATTTGATTTTTGTTTATTGATATTTTATCCTGCAACCTTGGTGAACTCGTCTATGCTAATAGTTTTTTAGTGGATTCCTTAGGATTTTCTATATACAAGATCATGTCATCTGCAAATAGATATAATTATTCTTCCTTTCTTTCCAATTTGAATATCGTTTATTTCATTTTCCTGCCTATGTGCTCAGGTAGAACCTCTAGCGCAATGTTGACTAGAAGTGGGAAGAGCAGACGTTCTTTTCCTATTCCTGATTTTATTGGGAAAGCATTTAGTCTTTCAACATTAAATATATTACCTGCAGATTTTTCATAGAATCCCTTTATCAGATTGAGAAAGTTATTTTCTTTTTCATATCTTTATTACCACCTATCCAGAATCCACCTACCAAGATTGTACACTTAATAGATGGTAAATATATTAGTAGTGGGGAAATACTTATAAGATAGCTTAAATCTCCCAAAAAATCAGTGTGAACAATTCATGTAGTTAACACTTTTAGTCCATTTTCTTTTCTCAGAGGCAGCCTTAATTTGGCATTTGTTTCATGTTATATAATCCAGTAGTTCCCAGTAGCGAAGTAGCATAACATACCAAATATACTTCCAATTTCTTTTCTTTTTCTTTACCTTAGGGAGAAAAATACTTACTCTCTGACATGTACTAATGAGGTGAACAAATTATTCCCACACACTCACTGTTGAGTCCTTGCGTTACCAAGTTAGGCAGAGTATGTTGTTGTAGTACTCCATTTGAGTCAGCAGGGGTCTGTAAGCTTGAATTGAAATTCAAAAAAACATTCTTGCGGGGATGTGTTGGTGCAGATGTGACATATTTATTAAATAATACACAGTATAGTGTAGACTTAGTAAAGGGTCTGTGGTTTTCACCTGACTGGCAGAGGGGTCTGTGGAACAAAAAAAGTTTCTGCTCTACAGGAACTGAATGCCCAGAGTCCTTCCTGGTGTAAGAACCATATGTTCCACAGACGAATGGATGCATCTGGGAGTTAGCATATTGATTGTAGTCTTCCATACTGAGTACTAGTGTTCTTGTATATAACACACCTTGCTCATTTCAGGTGGTACTGTCAGCATTGCCACAGTGTGTACAGAGGTGAGGAAAAAAAGAATTACAATAAAATTAGAACCAGATGTGAAATCAGAGATGTTTTAGAATTAAATGAAGGGGGGCGGGGATCTTGTTTGTTTTTGTTTGCTTTTAAGACTATAGTAGCAATTACATAGGGAAGGGAGGGATTTTTGATGGGTGCCATGAAGTCCTCGGGAGAATAAGGATGTTACAATATAAACAATTCCCCAAGTACTTTTTGATAGAGTGAGGTTATTGGCGGAGATTTCAAGCACACTTTTTTTTTAAGCACTATTTTGTGATCACATTTTTATATGTTAAATAACTAATAATATTATTCCTCAATGCAATTCTACCTTATTTTTCAGATTTGTACTATGGTGGGGAAGCTTTTTCTGTAGAGCAGCCACAGTCTTTTACTTGTCCCTATTGTGGAAAAATGGGCTATACGGAAACATCTCTTCAAGAACATGTTACTTCTGAACATGCAGAAACATCAACAGAAGTGGTAAGCAAAACTGTCCTGTATCCAAAATGATGTCATAAAGTACACTATTCCTGAAATTAAAAAAAGCTAGGTCACTATCTGCTACCACCTGCTAGGTATACTGATACTGTTTGCATGATAATTGAAATTATCTTTTTTTTTTTTTTTTAATTTATTTTTTATTGTGGGTAAAAATCAAAATTTTCACAATACATACCAATATTTGTAAAATGATATATAAATATATATGCATATATGTGTGAAATTATCTTTTAACAGTAAATTTTACATATCCTAGGAGGCTGCATTTGGGCAAGATAATGGCCCTCATTTATCCACATTAGCCTTTCTTGCCCTCTTGCTTAAAAAAAAAAAAAAAAAAAAAAAAGCAGCAGCACAGTACTTGGAGTCTTGACCAAATTCATGAGCCTTTCGTTAAATGCATTTTGAAAAAGTTAAAAGTACCCCAAGCTATACCATATTTCCTCTTACAGTTGTCTTGCTACCTGCTTAATTTTTCCTCTATAAGGAAACCTTCACAAGGAAATTTAAAAATCTTTGGTCATATTTTAAGCAGTAGTCCATTGCCACATCTCATTGTAGCATATCACCAACCTTACTTAATTTTCATCAGATCACATCTCTTGTTTTCAAGGTTAAAGCTCTGGGGCCCTTGGAAGTACCTTCTAGACTGATCTTCTCCAGAGGCTAAAAGCCAAGGACACAGAATAGTATACAAAAAAATACCTCGAAAGCTTTTTGGATTTTTTACTTGACATCTGAATCAACATTCAGCCAACTATGAGATATGATAAAGTGTAACTAAAAGGGTTCCCTCCCTCTCTTACCACTGATAATAATAGGTAAAGTGAAGGCTCAATATGGAACTGTAGATATTGAATTTGGAGAATTTGGGCATAGGCAATTACCCATTGCATCAATTAATAAACCCCTAAATGTGCTCAAATCAAATGAGCTGACACCCAGAGAAATAAAGAATGTGCCCAAGGACACAGAGCTAGTAAGGGTCAGAGCCAGGTATGCAGATTTAGCCAGTTTCTAAGGTTCCAAAGTCCATACTTACCCACTGTCCTATTCTGCCTCTGCTGGGGCTCTGTTGAGTAGTACAGGTTCACTTTCACTTCCACTTCCATCTGTATTGCTAATTTGAGGCTTAAAATCATTATAGGATTTATAGTCCAAACAGTTGATAAATTTACATCTCACAGTCCCCAAACCAAATTTCACTGCTGAACAGTGCAGAAATGTTCTCATCAGGCACCGTGGGGAGCCTCAGACTGCTACTGGAACATTATGCATTGTTCTCAGTCCTTTCTTTATATTCAGTAAAGGTAAGTTTGCTTCCTTTTGGTACATTCCCAGATACCAGGATGAAGAATCCTGACTTAACTGCATCTCCATCCTGCTTTTGTTTCCTTTTTATTTCATTTCTGTTAAGTTTGTTGCTTTATCTATATATAATAACAGGATTTCCTTTATTGTAAATTTGGCATTCTTAAAATCGTTATTAGCCAATAGGTCCTAGTATAGTACATTCATAACTCCACTGATAAAGGACAGCTACTCGGTTTCTACATACAATATTGGAGAATCTAGTGGAAATTTAAGCCAATTCATGAATGAAAAGCAGATTATTCGGTTTCCAAAATAAGAACCCCCCCACACTAGTCTTGCCTCTATTTTATTTTTTTAAACTCAAAGCAAATACTCAAAATTTGTTTATACTCCTCTCTACCTGATACCCAGTTTGAAAATCAAAGCCCATCCTCTAGAAGTGGTTTTGTGGTCTGTCCCCAACAAGTTGGGTTTGACTGTGTGCCTTTGTTAAGCTCTCAGGCTTAGAAACTTCTTCAAAGATGTCAGTCTCATATTCATGGCTGAAGTCATTTTTCCTAGGTTGTTCCACTAAACTCCACCTCGTGTGACAAGCTGGTTATGCCCTTGAGAAGAGGCACATACAATGCTTCAGTCATCACCAGTCTCTGATGTAAACTATTACAAACCCACAAAATTAGGTAGAGTTCATTTCTGATTCTTCCCTAAAATTGTGACTGGCGTTTAGGGACTGCCTCCCTCCCCACAACCTTTTACAGCCTTGAGCTTCTTAATTGACACCATCAGTTAATAGGAGGTTCTGATTTCTTCCTTTTTCTTAAAGTCTACAAGTAAAATATATAAGTACCCCCCAGGAAAGATAGTAAAAAATAGAGCTTAAGTGGGGGGTTTTCTTCTAACTAAACAGGGAAAGTGTTTATTTAGAGTAAATTATAGGCAGAATAAAGAAATGGAACAACTCTGACTCCTCTGGAGTTATTTTCAGTGTGACTAAATTACGTTGTTTTGGGTTTTGTGAATTCCCAGGACATTAGCACACACATAATTTAAATTTCTGTACAAAAACATATTTAAAACCAAAACTAAATGACTTAGTATTTTGAAAATCACATGTAAAAATGTAAGGAAAATCAAGCTTTTTAAAATATAAAAACTCTAAAACATTCTAAAACATTCAGAAGCAGGTAACACTTCCAACCTCAACATAAAATGGGGAGAATGAAACTAAGGGGACTAATGAATTCAGTGTGAAGTAACTCATGGAATTATAAATTAATTCCAGTGTTCCACTGTAATAACAGAAAATTAGATTATAATCTAGTTGAACACTGTACTCGCTCAAAACTTGGAAGGACAGGTAACTGGCAAAATGAATGGCCGTGGTGCAAGTAGCTACAATTGGATAAATCTAGAAGGCCCAAAAGAAGTTTATCGACTGTGTAATATGAATTTTCCGCTAGTGCTTTATATACGTTCTCAAAGCAGAACTCCAGTCTTGGACTGATTATTTCTGCAGATGGGATTATTTCAGGTGGGAAATCCAAAAACCTGAAAATATTAGCCTTGGCAGTGGTTAGCTCAGTAGAAGGTCAAGGGTTTTTTTAGTATATGCATTAAAATATATGTATATAAAGTTTTTTGTGTGTCTTGTCTTTAAATTCTAATAGCTTTTGGGGGGGGTCATCACTCTTCTGTAAAAGAAACACTGTTAACCACCGCATTATATTGCAAGTGATCAGAAAATCTGTCTTACAGAACAAGCATGGGGTATTTCTGGAGCTGATTTCTAAGAGCCCCTTCTCTGAACTATACCCTAGTTTAAAAAACATAGTGAAAAATACACCTCAATTTTTAAAGAGATGAAATTCATAGGAACTTTAATGGTGGGCAGAAACCATGGCCCATTTCTTGATATTTTTTTATAACCCCAAGTATTAAGTTAGCCCTGAGCTGTATACTTAATATATTTTTATTACTTATATATTTTTATTTAGATTTATGCAGGCTACACACACACACACACACACACACCCCATTTTATAGAAGAGAAGCACCCCAACTTAAAAAGAGGCTATTTTTATAAACATTCTTTGGATACCTGGTTTGGAACTCAGAGTGAGTAAGCACGTAAGTTGGCAGAACACATCATGTAATAAACTTTAATTTCAAAGCTAGCCAGGAAAGTTTAACTAACCTTATATGAGAAAATGAGTTACTGTATAAACACAGGAGGGTTATTTGACTTGAAATTGTGTTATCTTTCTGTGATGTGGTTGGGGAAAAAAGCAAATTCATAGAATAAAGAACTAGGTAGAGCTTTTCCAAAGACAGTAGAGCTATGGCAATGAGTGGGTCTCCATTTCATGTACCTGTAACTTGAGAACTCCTCTTCTCAGTTAAAAGGACAGTCCTTCTTTTAAACTTTTCAACCATGGTTAAGTTCATAATTTGTCTCACAGCTGTATAGGGATGGGGAGTGGGAGAAGTGGAAGGATTTGTCAAGCAATGACTAGACAAAAAGCAAGGGAACACAGGAGGGTGGGGGCTGCAGAAGGTTTGTATGCAAGAAAAAATGTGGGTGCCTGACCAAAAATTAACTGAGTTGTTAACATAATAAATAAGGGTGAGGGGACCACATCATTTGCTTACCCCTTTCTTTGTCCTCAGAAGGATAATAAGAGAAGAAACTTTGTTCTAGATAATTCTTTGGCAAGTTATTAAGGACAGCTTGGAAAGGGAAACATATACCAGCCTTATGCAAGACAAATATTCATGACTTCTGAATATGTCTCTCCAAGCATTAACTAAGAATATTATATTTAATGTATGTGTAGGGTGAAGATGACAAAAGTACTGCTTTCTAAAATCTTCAGATTCTTAGAGTAAGGCATAATGGCTGCTAACATAACAAAATCAAAGCATGGCTTTTACACATACAGGCTTGATGGCATGGCTAAAGACCAAAATAGCTCATTTGGCACAATTAAAGGATACTAGGCAGCAGTCGAAGAAGGCTTGAGCTAGGCCTGGAAAAATAAGTGTGATTTTGAAAAGTGGGTAGAATGGGAAGGGAAAAGCATTTTTCTGAAGAAGTAGAGTAGACGGCGTGAACTCTAAGACCTGGTGTTGAGACGGAGCATAGTGGGGTGGAGGGCATGTGAAAGCATTGATTGTTTTGAGGAATAGTCAGAAATAAAATAGGGTGAGTGAAGCCAGATAATAGAAAACGTTTAAAATAAGAAAATTCATCCACTTGCTTTAATGAACAGTAAATAAATAGTTAAGCAATAAGTAAACAGAGGAATGGCATTGCTTTCTCCCACTCCCACCCCACCTAGGCTGTTGTTTAGGAAGGGCAAGGAGGAGGGTTTGAGCGATTCTACTGTTCTTTCGAAACAGGATGAGCCTAGCCATAATGATTATGTGGATCAGTATGGATTCACAAAAGGGCAGAAATTACGAAGAATCCATACTGCTCATTAAAAGATCATCATTGCCAGAGAACTGATGCATCAAGCATTTGTGTCACCGAAAGGAACAGTAGAAGATTATGTAGGGAAATGACAGCTTTTGTACATATATTCTCCAAAGAAAAATGTTTCTTCTGGATCAAGAAATAGTCAGATTGAAGAAATAAATGGATTTATCAAGTTAGTAATTCAGTAACTGTGACAGTTTGAAGCTTTTTGTGGATCTCAGAAAATATCGTGTTCTTGAAGCTAACCCATTCCTGTGGGTGTGGGACCCTTTGATTGGATTGGATTCAGTTTGGGGGGTTGGGGGTCTTTGATTGGATTGCTTCAGTGAGGTGTGACCCAGGGTGGGTCTTGGTCCTCTTGCCGGAGTCCTTTATAAATGGAGGACTAAAAACAGACAGTACAAAAAAGCACAGGCACAGAGAATAGGAATCCAAGAGCTCAGAGAGAAACCCTGAAGAGAGGAAGCCATAGACAGAGCAGCCAGAAGCTGAAGCAGTGAGACCCAAAAGAGAAGCAGATGCCTCCATGTCCATGGCCACTTGGAAGGAGTCCAGGATCGCCTGCGGCTGACCTTCAGTGAGACAGCATCTCTGATGATGCCTTGATTTGGACATTTCCACAACCTCAGAACTGTAAGCTTTTAACCTAATAAATTCCCACTATAAAAGCCAACTCATTTCTGATACATTGCTCCCAGCAGCCTTTAGCAAACTAAAACCGCAAGCTAGACAAGAAATGCCAGTTTGCAAGGCACTCATTTCACTAAAGTGCTTGCTGATAGGAAGCACAGTGTCCCAGAATCCTAGTTCAGGGCAGCTCCAAGTGCTCTGAGCAGGATGCCTCAGAGTGGCTCTGCTTTGTGGCAGAGAACCAGCCTTACACTTCAGGATCTACAGGAGGATTTTGGTGAAAGACCAATCTCTTTACAATGCTGTAATCTAGCTTTGATTAAAGCCAGGTTATGTGCTGGATCAGATAAACAGGGTTTTTTTTTTTAGGCCATCTCACCATGGAACTTAGCTCCTCCTCCATCAGTGTTAAAGGTCCACACAGAGAGAGAATGTCATCTGGGATGATTGTATATGTTCAAGAAAGAGGCTGGAGCAGATTTGAATGCACTTTAGCCTGATAGGGAAGCATGTGTAGAACTCTTGTTTAAAAACAAAAACCAAGCATGCTGGCCTTAAATGATTTTTTTAAATAGATACGT
This sequence comes from Tolypeutes matacus, assembly GCA_026826555.1. NCBI lineage: Eukaryota > Metazoa > Chordata > Mammalia > Cingulata > Chlamyphoridae > Tolypeutes > Tolypeutes matacus. The sequence goes on along the minus strand of JAKSZT010054030.1, from coordinate 3,095,276 downwards.
GTACCTCGTTTCATGGGGGAGATATATTTTGTACATTCAGCAGTAATTTGGCATTCAGATATGGAGTTAGGACTTCAGAAGGTATGTTCTAGATGTCACTAGCAACTTGCATTAAAAAGGGCACTGAAGGGGGAAACAGATGTGGCTCAAGCGATTGGGCTCCCGTCTACCATATAGGAGGTCCAGGGTTTGATTCCCAGGACCTCCTGGTGAAAGGCAGGCCCACGCAGTGAGCTGGCCCACGCAGAGAGCTGGCGCAGCAAGATGACACAACAAAAAGAGACACAGAGGAGAGACAATAAGAGACACAGCAGACCAGAGAGCTGAGGTGGCACAAGAGATTGAGCACCTCTCTCCCACTCTGGAGGGTCCCAGGATCAGTTCCCGGTGTTGCCTAAGGAGAAGACAGACAGACACAGAAGAACACACAGAGAATGGACACAGAGAGCAGACAGCGAGTACACAACAACGAGGGAGTGGTGGTGGGAAAAATAAATAAAATAAATCTTTTTTTTTTAAAAAGGCACTGGGGAAGCGGATGTGGCTCAAGCAATTGAGCTCCCGCCTACCACATGGGAGGCCCCGAGTTTGGTTCCCAGTGCCTCCTGGAGAGGACAAGCAGGACAGCGAGCTGACACAACGGGCTGGCTCGGTGAGCTGATGCAACAAGATGACACCACAAGAGACACAAGGAAAACATAATGAGAGACACAACAAAGCAGGGAGCAGAAGTGGCTCAGGCGATTGGGAGCCTCCCTCCCACATGGGAGGTCCTAGGTTCAGTTCCTGGTGCCTCCTAAAAGAAAGACAAGCACACGACAAACTGACACATCAAGTGCAAACAATGAGGGGGTGGGGAGAGATAAAAAAAAATTTTTTTTTAAAGTGCACTTGGGAGCAGATGTGGCTCAAGCTGTTGAGCACCTGCTTCCCACATGGGAGGTTCCAGATTCTGTCTCTCATGGCTTCTGAAAAAAAAACAAAAGAAGCAAACCAACTCCGGGGAGCTGATGTGGCTCAGTGGTTGAGTGCCAACTTGCCGCATACAAGGTTCCGGGTTCAATCCCCATTTCAGTCCCCGGCCCCGGTACCTCAAAAATAACTGGCATTCATGCACTCGGACCGCATGGACACACTGCTGTGTTCTCGGATGGGATCTTATCTCAGCATGTTGGTAAAGGCTTCCTGAAGGGCTGCAGATGAAAAGCAAGGTTGATGGTGACCCTCAGTGTCAAGAGGAAGCAGAGAAGGAAGACTCGAGCAGTAACAAAGACAAGACTGAGAAGAGCAAGAACATTTGTGAATAAGGATTTCTTATTGTTGTTTTGTAAGTAACAATAACAATTGGTGTTTCCTATAATGGAAATATTTATAGTTTTTCATTCCACAGAAGTTCATCACCATTGTATATTTAAGCAGTATCTGCCAAACTTACCCAGTTAGAAGAATCACCTGGGTGTGGGAATCTGGTACTTTCTGCATGGCTTCTCTATAAATCTGCAAATACTCTAATTAAATATATATATGTGTATGTATATATATACAGATTTCTGACCCCTCAGAATCAGTCTCCAGGCGGGGGCCTAGGAAAATACATTTTTAACAAGTGCTACAGGTGATTTATATTCTTAACCAAATTTAGGAAACACCAATTGAAGCCAATTCTGAAAGCCTTAATGTTGACAAGTTGTCATAATTTTAAGCTAATGTGTTATATGGAATGCTCCTGTTCCAGTAATAGATATTATTGTATCATGTGGCAATAGAAGTATGGTAAATATTGTTGACAAGCTGCTGTCATTGTAGCGTTAATAGCTTCCTTTTTGTGTGGACGGTCTACCTCTCAGAAGATACAGCTTTGAGTTACCAGAGTGTTTATGCTAAAACGCCAATTAGCTTGTTAAGTGTAAAATGTAAAACTTAAAAGATCACCAGGCCTCTGGTCTCACCAGCATGGGAGCTTAGTTTTGCTTTCCAAGTCTGAATTAATCTGAGTTAGCGTAATGCAACCCAAAGATGGCAACATCTTTGACTTGGTTCTAATCTAGTTTCTTAATTTTTTGTGCCAGCTGCCAAATTGGGTGATTCTCCCATGCCAGTAATTCCTTATCCTCAGTAATTCTTTATCCCTAGTCATTATGAAAGTGTTTTTTTTGTTGTTGTTGTTGTTTGTTTGGTTTGGTTTGGTTTGGTTTGGGGGGGAGGTTGGTATTATTTTTCTCTGAATTAAGCAGTTCTAAATACCTTCTTCCTGTCATCTTAGCAGTTACATACCATGAATTCTAAAGGATTTGAGTTACAGAATTGGAAGTTGATGTACAATAACGAATGGTCTTGAATTTCTTTCTTTTTATTTTATATCCCATCTCAAAGGTACTTTTCTTATTTCTAATCTGTCTAATCTGTCATATTAGGACAGTCTTAATATGTTTGATAGCTGTATTTTCCCATTCTGTCTTCCTTCGGGGAATGCACATTACCAGGAAACCTTTTTCACTAAGAACATTTAAATGTATCCTCAAAAAAATTGAAGCTTCTGCAGCCATCTTTGCACAGTTCAAGTTGTGCGAAGATTTTATCCAGAGGCCAGTCTAAAGGGAGACATTTTAGAAAGAAGATAACCTTTATATAAAGCCTTATAATATTGTAATAAAACTGTACATAGTTCAGTATATTAGTGTCCTAAGGCTGCCATGCAAATTACCACAGCCTGAGTGCCTTTAATAAAAACAGATTGATCTCTCTTAGTTCTGCAGGCCAGGAGTCTGAAATTCGGTGCTGGCAGGACCATGCTCCCTGCAAAGGCTCCAGGGAAGAATCTTTGCTTGCCTCCTCCATCTTAATCACATGGCCGTCTTCTCTGTGTCTCTGGGTGTCCCCTCTTCTTACAAGGACACCAGTCATTGGATGTAGGGTCCACCCTAATCCAGTAGGATCTCATCTTAATTTATATCTGCAAAGACCCTACTTCCAAATAAGGTTACATTCTGAGGTGATGGGTGGACATGGATTTTAGGGGACACTATTCGGTGCACTATGAGTATCATTGTTACAAAATGAAGACTCTAAAAAATATTTAAAGTGGATTGTTTATTTTATTTTTAAATAACTAGAGCTTGTTTCCTTTCTGAAACTTGTTGGTCTTTTTAAGTAAGTCAGAGGTCTGGTCACAGTTCCCAAATCAGAGACAAACCATACTGTCCTGCTTCCTCAAAGGGTTTACAAGACAGATAATTGAGACTGTAATGCCTGAAAAGTGTCTGTAAAATCAGGTTCCAAAAGCAACCTCCAGTCCCCCCTTGCCCCTTGGAAACCCCATTCAAGAATTTACAGAGCACATTTGCATAGGAGCAGTAATCATTGTCTTACCCTGTCACTGTCATAGTATACAAGTTTGCACAGTTGTGTTTTAACTCAACCTCTGCTCTCTTCTTTGGGGATTGGGTTGTAATTCTAGATGATTTGGGGGAAGTGTGCTGTAAGCTTACGTCTCAAATTTGCCATTCAAGACTACACTTAGTCAGACATGAGTGTGCCCTACATAGCGCATTTTTTAACAATCTATTTTACTAGACCAATGAATTAGTGAGGTTGTTAGAAGGCATTGCCAGAGATCAAGTTTGAACAGTCAAGAACAGTTGTGTCTGATCCTGAGAGCATTTTTGCTCATCTGTGGTCCCAGCATGGCCTTGTCTTAGAGGCAAGTGGAAGCATCGGTGCGCTGCAGGTTTTGTTTAGTCCAATATTTTTCACTAGCTCAGAATGTACTGTGCTTTTTACCTGTTTCAAATTTGCTGATAGTAATAGTTAATAGTAAAACACTGGTCCATAAAGATGTCTGATCAGTGCTCACTTATTAAAGCTGCTTTCTTTACTTTGATTTCAGATCTGTCCAATCTGCGCAGCGTTACCTGGAGGCGATCCGAATCATGTCACAGACGACTTTGCAGCTCATCTTACACTTGAGCACAGAGCCCCTAGAGATTTAATATCCTTTTAAGAGACAAGAAGGGAAGGAAGGTGTTTGTTTGTTTTAACAATTGTCATTTTGATTATCTTTAAGGACAATATCCCCAAAGAGAGAAAAACTAATCTCCAAATTACTTTGATTTATTTATTTGGCCTTTTCCTAATAGTGTTGAGATACCCTTTCTGATCTCTCTCTCTCTCTCTGCTATCACTGCCACATGAATCTTGTTCATTAAGTAAAAGATGACCTGCCCAGCCTCTTGCCTTTAGTTCATCATACTCATAGATTTTCTAAAGGCAGTTTGATCAGGTCATTTGTCCCCTGGAGGATCTTTTCACCTGAAAGGGGAAAATGTTAATCCAAATTCAAATCTAACTAATTAAATAAAAGGAGGGTTTATTTGCTTAACCTCTCTGTACCTCTACTCTCTTTCCCTGTTGCTCCCAGCGTCAGTGGTAGAATGAGGGGTGGGCATGCATTTTGGATCTCCTTTCCCTTTTGGGGTCCCCTTCTCCAGAGAGAACCGTGTCCTATCTGGTCCCTGAGTAGAACAGCATAAGGCGAAGTCCAGCTGTATATTCCTTTCTCACTTTTCACTTCTGCATCCTCTTTCCAAGCCTATTTTTCAACAATTCCTGGTGCTGTTCCCTATAATCTCCTAAGAGATTACCAGCCCACACAAGCAGTTAGCTTTGTAGACCCAATGCTGCTGGTTTCAGATTATGAATTGTTTTTTTTCCTGAAACTATCCCATGTTAGGGTTCTGTCCTCACGTTAAAGGTATCAGTGGTCATTACAGTTTGAAGCAATTCGAGGGCTAATCAGACTTTTCTCTCTGCCAAACTTTATCTGGATTCCTCTGATTGCCTGTTTGGCAGTCATAATTCAACCTTAGGCCTGCTGAGAAAGAAACTAGGTTGGTGATTTTCTAGACAGTCCTACAGCCCCATCCTGCATTTACAATTCCTGATTTTCTCAGTGGAAAATGGCCCTATAGATATAGGGGAAGATAAAGAGAAACTAATGGAAAAATAAAGATCTCAGGGGACTGACCCAAGAAAGGAAACCACTTCCCTTAAGTGCAGAGGACACCGAAAGTACAATGAAGAAAGCAGTGATTTTTTTTTTTTTTAAATGAGAAAACCCAAATGGGTCAGGAATACTTAATTTAGCCTTTGAGTCACTTTGTATTATGTATAAAAGAATCCTATACAATACCCAGAAGGTTATGCTTGATCCATACTTTACTCCATCTTCATGGAGAAACTGGGCAAATAAACTTAAAGCCAAGCTGACATCCTGGACTTTTTCAACAAGTTCAAGGGCCTCTGGAGAAATCAGTATCCATTCATTAGAATGTTCCACATCATCTACGTCAGTTTTCATAAGCTTCTAGTAAGAGTCTACTTACCAAGGAAAGATTAAACTATGTAAAATAGAAGATTACATTTTCAATTCCTAAAAAGTATTAACATTAAGTTCTAGAAATCAAAATGTTGGTATAGCAGTTATCCTGAAAACATACTCATTTTTTAGGTACTCCAGGTACTTTGTTTGACATCAAGGTTGTCTTCTGTGTAACTTCTTAGGCACCGTAACGCTTTTCTTTCTCTTTTGATGGAATTCTTCTTAAAGTCCACTTCATATGGAGCTCCTTTTTATATGACAAAATATAATGATCACAATATCACTGTCAAGGCATCACCATGGATTCCACGATGAAACAGTCTATTAGAGTGGCCAGTCACCCTGTCACTAAATGACTCCAAAACCATCAGCTGAAAAACTGGGAAGTCAGCAAAAGAGTTCATCTGCATTATGTAGCTATTCTGTTTGCTTTGTTGTAATAAAAGTCTTATCCTACACTGTCCTCCTTTTCCCACACACACATTTCCCTTTGTAGAAATGTGAGGTTGTCTTTATGAGTCTTGATGGCTGTTTGCTACTCAGGACTTTTATCAGCTTGCCCCACACTCAGCTGTGTAAGATGGTGGGGCTGCTGAGAATTTGACTTCCTGATAAATGTGATGATGTACTCTGTGTGTCCCCTTATACAAAAAACTCAGATCTCTTTTTTTGCTGCTTCTCAGCAGCTTTGGAAAAGAGCTTGTGAAGAAATGTCTGAGATTCAGTCTGGAGCTCAGGACAAGGGAGTGACTCACCTTGGTGCCTGGCCATGGAATGCCTTTGACCTTGTCTGGCAGTGTCATTCTGATCATGGTGGCTGGAGCCTGGGAGACATTTCTCCACACCTGGAGAAATTTATGTCCCTTTGAAAACATGCCCACAAAATACACTCTTGCACATAGCTTTTTATTTGAGTATCATTTTTGGTCTTTGGGACATATGCGTTCTAAATTTAATGTACTATTTTATAATGCTTACAGTTTAGGAAATCTGTTTGTCTATGTAGCCGGGCTCTAGTGATTTTTTTTTTCCCCCTTTCTTTGAAGTACTTTGGTCTTTTTCTTAACTTTTGAGTTATGATGAATCGAGTGGTGTTCGACATGTACGTAGAATGTTTCACCCTGGCCGGGGATTAGGAGGTCCTCGTGCTCGTAGGTCAAACATGCACTTTACTAGCAGTTCTACTGGTGGACTTTCTTCTTCTCAGAGTTCATATTCTCCAAGCAATAGGGAAGCCATGGATCCTATAGCTGGTAAGTTTCACATTCATAAAGGAAATGGTTGGTGGTGGTGGGGAGGTGAGGGTGGATTAAAATTTTGTTTGTGGAGTTTGTGTTCTTAGTCCTACTCCCTGGTCACACGTCCGTGTTCCTTCGTAAAATTCCCAACTATTTTATTAAGTATAAAATACCTTAAAAGCAGATAATCAGCATAAAGCAGTTTATGCTGTTTACCAGCATTTTTTCAAGTACTTAGGAGCAAATGATAAGAAGTGGCTTTATATTTGTGGCCCAAGAAAATCATCAACAATTACAGAGTTGGAGGACCTCCAAGATTTAATGATTCAACCTCCGCAAGTACACAGATTAAAAAGAAAAAGAAAAAAAAAAAAAAAAACTAACTAATTGACATGATTAAAAAACATGAAGCTCTTCTCATGGAAGGAAGTAAAATAGGAATTTCTCTGTACTTGCCTTGATAACTGTATTGTCATGAAATATATTGAAAAGTACATATTTTAATAGTTTGGGGAAAATCTTATTTTAAAAAACATCTGAACACGTAGTTTACGGCTAAGTCACTAGATTCAGTGCATGTCAAAACTGCGAAGGCAACAGAGAGCATCAGGGTGGGAAATCAGAGTAAAATGTCAGAAATCACTGTAGCCTCAGAATCTGCAAGGCTTACCAGGCTGACAGGTGGTAGGCATCTGGAAAGCCTGTAAGGGTTTAAAGCATTAGTTTTCAAATGTGGCCCAATGGTGGAATGCGTGTCTGGAAGCCTTGATGTGTCTTGCAGAAACCCATGAAAGATCGAAAAGTATAAATCTGTCATATAATCTGGGAACAGTTCTACAAAATAGTCTAAAAATGTGAGAAATACAACATAAAATCTCAGTTCCAAATGTACTTATTCACCACACACACACACACACACACACACACACACACAACCACCACCAGCAAGAACAATAAGTGAGTTTGAGTTTTGTTTTTTTGTTTGTGCTAATATTCCTTTGTCCCTTTGTCTTTGGTCACAGGCTCCAAAGTTTAATTTCTGAGCACAAAACTGAAAATTTAAAAATTCTCTCCATTTCCTCACTTTTCCTCTCAGTGAAAATCAGGTTTTTTTAGTGATGGAAATATATTCTACGAAAGAGTAGTTGTAAGAACCCCTGGGGTACAGTAACAGTGAACAAGAAAACAAACCTACCCTGTTGATGAGTTTATTAATGAAGAGTATTTGCTGGTCTGGGAATGTCTGTGAGGTCACCGACAAGTCTGCACCCTCCACTTAGGAGGAAGTGATTACTACACCTTACTGAAGTGAGGCTGCAGGGACAGAGGGTCCATGCCACTCTAAATGAGTACAACCTTACTAAAATGAGAGTTTGGGCAAAGAGGCCATTAAAGAACCTGAACAGTCAGGAGCAAATCAGCCCAATTGAGAGCCACCAGTGGGAGAAGGCCGAAGCAGGTGTTCAAGGACCACAATTAGAAGCCTCTTGGCATCATCCTAATAATTCATTCATCCTAATAATTTGTTCAATTGTTTGAATCCCAAAGCTGGAAACAGAGTAAACAAAGTAGACTTGCTTCCTGCTCTCCAGGAGCTTGTGTTATGTATGGGCCAGGGTAGGTGAACCACTTTAATAAAATACTAAAAGAAAGTATAACTAAACTAGTCCATTAAGTAATTGTAATTTAAAAACAATTTCTGTTAAGTCCTTTGCGTAAAACAAAAGTAATTGTGTCTGAGTTAATAATCGCATGTTTGCATTCCCCATACCCAACAACAAAGGCCTCCAGGAGGCATTCTATTCTCTAAAACGTATTGCGCTTCAGGCTGAAACTATATGTTGCCATGGATACCTGCCTGCTTGCAATGCAGTAAAAGAGTGGTCTATAGCATTTTCTTTTCCTGAGTATGTAAGCAGACGTTAATCATCTTCATTTCTGTCGGCAGAGCTTTTATCTCAGTTATCAGGAGTGAGACGTTCTGCAGGAGGACAGCTTAATTCTTCCGGCCCTTCCGCTTCTCAGTTACAGCAACTGCAGATGCAGCTGCAGCTAGAACGGCAGCACGCCCAGGCAGCACGGCAGCAACTGGAGACTGCACGCAACGCAACCCGGCGCACTAACACAAGCAGCGTCACCACTACAATCACACAGTCCACAGCAACAACCAACACAGCTAATACAGAAAGCAGTCAGCAAACTCTCCAGAATTCACAGTTTCTTTTAACAAGGTAGTTCATTTATTAATAGAATTTTGTTTGAGAAGTGATGTTATATTAACACTATGCCATCTGAAATAATTTTTTTCTCCTTTGTGCACTTGTATATTCTTAGAAACTCAACCTTTGATCAAACCATTAAAACTCACAGATCTCTAATCAAAACTGCATATTTACTGTTTTCCCAAGAACATGAAAAAGAATATGATGTAAATAAAATAGGAATGCTAGTCTTCTTATTCTCATAGTATATCTCATTAACTAATACGAATTTCTTTCCCATTCTACCCCTAAAACTTGAGCACCAATATCATTACATAGATGGTCATTTTAGGTGTATTTTTGCCATAGGTTAGCATTGCTTTCTTTTTATTGCCATTTTCAGTCTACTCTGAAATATTAAAAGGTACAAAAGAGTATTTCATAGTACATGGTGGTTTTCTCCTGAGAATTTCTAAAGAAGCTGGTTGGCATACATAAGTAACTGTAACAAAAAATGGTTTGCCACAGGGTAAATAATATTCAGTACACACAGTAAACTGCTCTACTGAAGGGAGTAGAGTTCTCCTCTGCTTCTGAAACCACCCTTAGGAACTGACAATATTCCTCTGCCAAAACCTCAGAGACCTCTTCTGTGAGTAGAGGCTTAGGCTTAGCAGCATGCTAGCATCAGAGACCAGGCCCCTTCTGGACTAATTTGTATTTTTAGTGGAACTGAGAGGAATATAAGATAGAAACCATAAAACAAAAGAAGGAAAATAACATAGTATATCAGTTATCTCCAAAATGCAATGTGTGTGCTAATTCATTAGGATATTAGAGGAAAATATTAGTGTTTCTATTTTTTTTTTTTTTTTATCTCAAACTTTTAAATATTTGTTTTAGTACAGTGGTACATGGATATAATTGTAAATAACCTACTGTGAATGCAGGATAAGAAATGTGGAGGGCCTCTAGTCTAGAGCACAGGCCTAGGCCTGGGCATTGCCACGTTCCTGGGTGGTCTTGAGGCAAATCACTTCACTTCTCTAAGCCTCTGTCTGATTGTCAGTATCCCATGAGTCTTCCCTCATGACAGAGAAAATAGTTTTGAGGATTAAATGGAATACTGGTATGAGTACCGTCTGGCTCCGTATCTGACATATAGATGTAAGGCCCAGTTAATTGACCCATCAGCATCGTTTGTCACAGATCTAAGAAAAAAGCTTCAACTGGGCAGTTCACCTTTGGATTGTCTCTGCAAGGTCAGTAACTGTGCCTGGTTATTGCCAGAAAATGTTACTTTGGCATAAAGAAATGATAGCCACCGAGGAATCCATCCTGTCGTGTAGCCTTCCCTGTAGGGTGGGCCAGCAGTAGGCCTGTAACTTGGCCCCAGGCCAAAGAGAAATCATTTGGGGACCTGCCAGCATGTGATCTCTGAGAGGTCACTGGCCTGTGGGAGGGATGTCTTGCCAGAACCCTTTGGAAAAGTCAGCTTCCTCCCCTTGCCCATTTGTTTTTTAGAGCCCCAAACTCAGCGGGCTTGACCTGGAGTTTTTCTCTACTCTAGACATTCTGCCCCCGGGTGCAGTGTAGTGGACTTCAGGTACTTTTCTTGGTTCCCTGGTTGTGTAGCCTCTCAAGAGCCTCCTCTTGTCATCTCATTCATTGAGTGCTCACATTTGCATAGTACTTGGCAATTTGCAGGCCATTTTCCACATTTTTATTATATCATTTGATCCTCTGTAAGGACTGGCATTATTCCCAGTGGGTATTTAAGGTAATATATCAGTGTACATTGTGGATCTTCAGGGCAGGGAGAATGCTTGTGGTGTTTCCCCAGCAAATCCTGGTCCCTGGTCACACAGTTTTTATGTGCTTACAGGGCCTGCCTTTAGTCTCTTCTTTGAGCTGGGGCAATTCCTTTGATGCAGTGTCATGGAACTGATAGCAGGGGCAGACACAATTGTTTAGGGGTCCAAATGACTGACCTTTTAGAAAGTGATTGTTTAGGGATCTATGCTAGTCTGATTTCAGGCTTCTGGCAAGGGATGCTAACTCCAGTTTGAAGCTTTGCAGTTCCTTCTAGATGCCAAATGAAGTTTGGCCCATAGGTTTTATCTGCCCTCAAGAATGGGGGATTTTCTTAGTTACTACCTTGGAAGATCAAATCAGTCCCCTTTCTAGATACTTGAATCACATACTCTCTAGAAGAAACTATTTTTCAGGGGCTGCAGGCCTCAGTCAGTATGTTTATAGTTTGTCTGCTTACTGTGTAGATATACTGGCTTCTATGATACCCTTTATCTTTTTATATAAGGTAACATCTTTACTTTAGTCCCCCTCCCCCCCTTTCCCAAAGGCCTTTCCCAAAGCTAAGACATGGAACGCCTTTTAGTTTTTAAAACTCTTTTTAAATTTTTTTTTTTTTTTTTTTTTAAGATTTTATTTATTTATTCATTTATCCCCCCCCCCCCTTGCTGCTTGTGCTCACTGGGTCAGCTAACCACGCCGTGCGGGTGGGCTTGCCCTCACCAGGAGGCCCTGGGAACCGAACCCGGGGCCTCCCATATGGTAAACGGGAGCCCTACTGATTGAGCCACAGCCGCTTCCCAATACTCTTGTACTTTTGGATTGAGAATATATAGCCTACTGCTCAATCTCCTATCCCATTGCATGCTCTCTTGTGATAGTAATTTGTTTTCTTAGCCAAAGATTTAATCATTCAGTGGTTTTGAACTTAACAGCTATGCAATTTTGAGCAAGTTACTTAACCTCTGCTTCAGTTTCCTCTTCCTGTAAAATGTTGATAATAATAGGACCTAACTCATAGGACTGTTGTGAAAACTAAAGAGATAATCCATGTAAAAAGCACTTAGAACAGAGCCTGACCCACAGTAAGCACTCATTCAGCATCCTCAGTTATTACCTTGGGATGTCCCATAGCCTTCGGCATCTGAAGGATGGCAAAGAGAGGTACTGGTTTGGTAGAGAGCACGAGGCTGCCTCGCTCTCTGGGCTCGAGTGCGCCTGGGCTCTGGGAGACAGTCCTGCTGTGTGCCTGCATGGCCTCCTCTCCCTGGCACCTTCTCGTCCTGGTTTGTTGCTCTTCCTGATGCAGTGCTCCAGCTAGTTTCTCTTTCCCCTCCCTCCCTGCTTTCTTCCTTCACCACTAAAAATGTAGAGAAATAAAAACAATACCTAAACTGGGCAGAATTTTACATCTTTTTAGTTGAAGAATTGTCATTTTTAAGAGTCATTTAGCAGGTTTGTCGCCTAAGTGGTAAATAGAGTTTTTACATCTTGCTGTATGTCCAGTCTGTGCAAATGACCCTTGTTTGCCAGCATAATCCAGAGCTCATGAACGCACACATTAGGTGAGCGTGTCGGCAGTTAGACCTCTTGTCTGCCTGGCTACAATGTTCCTGGTAGGAGAAATGGAGGTGTGAGTGTGTGTGTCTTCTTGCCCTTGCAGCCTTCTGAACAGACCTTTATTTCAGGAAAACAAAATGCAAGTGATAAGAGAAAAGTTGAGATTTTCTTAGTATATTGTGGTCACTACAGATTTTGTTTTTGTGAAATTCTGTTTTTCCTCAGAAGAGTTTTCACCACAGATTTCTCTGAGGGAGTGGGAAGAGTCTAAATGTGTTTTTTTGGTGGTGGTGGTGGTTTTTCTCATGGAATCTAATTAAAGCATTTGTACCTCAAGGTAACAGTATTGCTACTAGTGTGGGGAATTCGTCTCAACATAATTAAAGTGATCAGTTAGAGCAAGTGTTCAAATGTCTCCAATTCTGAATTTTGTTGCTTGTAAGCAACAGTTAAGGGTATTATAGGAATCAGCCATGTCGTTGTTCATTGACATTTACCAATAAGGTCTTTTCTTTTTAACTCTCACAGGTTGAATGATCCTAAAATGTCTGAAACAGAGCGCCAGTCCATGGAAAGCGAGCGTGCAGACCGCAGCCTGTTTGTCCAAGAGCTCCTTCTGTCCACTTTAGTGCGCGAAGAGAGCTCGTCCTCAGACGAGGATGAACGGGGGGAGATGGCAGATTTTGGTGCTATGGGCTGTGTAGATATTATGCCTTTAGATGTTGCTTTAGAAAACCTAAATTTAAAAGAGAGTAATAAAGGAAATGAGCCTCCACCACCTCCTCTTTGATGACATCCCAATTCGCAGACAATGTCCTCTGTGCTGTATTTGCCAATGAAAGTGGACAACAACTATCTTGGGTTTGTTTGGTGATTGTAATTTCAGGTCTGTCACTCTTGTTACATTGTGTACATTCAAAAGGAAGAGAGAAAATATATATGATAATCATTTCCACTTAACTAATTTTTACTTCTAGCAGGTAAATGTAGGTAGCAGTGCAGAAGTGAGCTCTGCTTCCTGTACCTTGACATGCAAAAGGCTCTCCTAATACTCCACATTCAAACTGAAGAGGAAAATTGAAATCTCTAATGAAGCTGCTGTGTGTATTTATGAATATTAATGAATAAAAACTGCTTGGATGGTTTACCTTAACTACTGCATGAGGTTTTTTGCAGCGTGCATGAGTTTTAGTGACCTTGTTATTTAAAAATTAAATACAAGGAGTAAAACTTAAAAAAAAAGACAAAAAAAAAGCCCAAAGCTTTCCCAAACATTATTCAATGGTTACATGACAAGAGTTCCATGACGAAGTAGCTTTTGAGTAATGTCTGCCCGAGTCACCTTTCTTTGTGTGCCTCCTCTGCACAAAGCCAGCTCTGCAGCGGAAGCTGGGGGTCGTAGCCGGGTGTCGTGCTCCGCCCTGTGTGACTGTCCTGCCGCCCTCTCGGTCATCCTGTCTCTAATCATCCACAGAAGACACACCAGTAAAGCTTCTGTCGGGATCTGCTGCAGGGGCCTTGTGTGTGCCCTACAAACAAATCCTCTTCATCTTTGTTTAAAGTTTTTACTTTTTGTGGTTGTGGAAAATGTTTTCGATTGTTAAGTATGTTTCATTCAGGTGTAGATGAATTCATTTATTCACTGTTCAACAACGTTATCTGAATTATGTTGTCTTTGTCTTTAAAAATCTCACATTCTCAATCTTATTTTGCGTTATTTATGTATTTGCTTCCTAGTTTGCTGAGATGGATCAGTATCAGGGGAGCTTTGAGGATTTGCCTTCCCAGACTTTGTCAATGTATTACAACCAAATTCTTAAGGGTAACTTGAGCACCTTTTATTTATTGGTTTTTTTCCAGGCATAAAAAGTAAAGCCTTTTAATTGAATCATGCCACCTATATGCCTATATTGTTAATCCTATGTGTAAAAAAAAAAAAAATGTACAGCCTTTTTTGGGGGTTTGTTTTTGGGGTATGGAAGGGCTGGGTTATTTTTTGTTTTCAAAAAGTTTTTTTGTGCATAGACTTTCACACTAGCTCCAAGGCAGGGACAAGCGGGTTTGGGGTTTGGGGAGGGGGGCAGTTTTTGGAATGTAAACTTAGGACTTTGAAAAAAGGTGCGCACAGCTTCTGATAAATTTATAACTAGACTTAACCTAATCATGTCTTGTTCCAGTTCTCTCTTCTCTGAACGCCTTTCTCGGTCTCCTCTCTTTCTCCTGGTCTTTCCCTTTCCCTTCCTGTTTGTGTTCTTCTGTTTCTTCAACATGACAAGCATACAGACTTGAACACCCTCCAGTGTTCTTCCGAGAACTGTGAAGTCCATGCTCATCCAAATGTAACCAAAAAAGAAGTCACCCCACAGGTCTAAAAAACTGTTGCTACTCCTCCTCTGAAACTTCAGACTCCAACGACTTCCAAATACCATAGCTTTGTTTTCTTTAGTTTCTGTAATGGGAAATGTTTTAAAGGAATATTTTACACCAGGCTTCTGGTTATATTAGAAGTCCACTCCAGTAGGGATTTTCTTTTTTTTTTTCAAATGGTTGTCGAGAAGTTTCAAAAACCAGTTTTCAAGCTGTGGTCTTTTCAAACACATCTGCACATAAGTCACACATTTCAATAAAGCGTTTTCAAGACTGTTGACCACTTGAATTTCTTTGGTGTTGGTGAATTAGCCTAACCATTACTCAGAGATTTTTATATCTCTAATCCAGTATTTTTTTTTTCTTTTTTGCTAAACATGGAGGTCCTGATTTTGTGTGAATGCATTACTTTGGATGTGAGAAATAGAACTTGCCAATATATGTGCTTTCCCTTTGCTGCACAAATTCTGGGAACTTGTAAGATCCTTCCTTTCTTAACATGGTTTTAGGAAACCAACTGTAAGTCCATTCAGGGCAATTTAATTTAGATAATGAATTTAACACTTCAGAAGACTTAAAGGTTCATAAGACTCCATCTCATGTAGAATACTGTATATTAATTCTTTTTTACCAGATATTTTACAAATACCTCACCTCATCCTGTATGTAATCAATAGTGATGTATTATTTTAGGGTAGAAAGACACAGAATATCAATATAAAAATATATTTCAGCCCTTCAAATTCTTGTGTCCTTTTTCTTTAGTTTCTGAATTAGCATCATATTATTGGATGTCCTACTGAATAAAAACTTGCAGAGACTGGTGGAAAAGAGAGAAAATTGAGATGTGCGATTGTTTATTTTGACTACACCTTCAAATTTCAAAGGACTAGACATGAATTTTGAGGGGTTTTTGTTAAGTTATGAGTGTCTAGGATTATATAAATCCATAGATATCCTACAGTGCTTGTCTTTAATTCCTGTTTGGAAGTAATTTAAATCTTTCTACTTAAGGTGTTCTAGAAGGAGTTAAATTTCATGGCTCATAGACAACCCCCAAAATTTAAAACTATTTGTTTCTATGTAACTTATGGAATGGAATATGCAATATGTTTAAGAATTCCAAAGGATAATTCCTGCCAGCCTACAATACAATTGTGTGAAAGATCCATGTGCATCACTCTCCTGGATATTTAATCAGAGAAAATTGGAATGTGGGATTTGATTGAAATCGTTGAGTCTACCTCATGACTTCCTCAGTTTCTCATTCATTTGCTTTCCTGAAATATTTCAACTCTTTGAACAAATAGAAATACCTGTGCTTGCTTCTGTGGCCGCAGTCATAAAATACAATCAGTACGGTTGATTAGTGAAATCTTCAGATTGGTGTTCAGTTTGTATTGTTAAAAAAAAAAAAAATTGGAACCTAGGCTTGTTACTAAAGCACAACTCCCTGTGGCCAGAGAAAAGTAAGGTGGATGGCAGATGATTTTATTAGAGTAACAGAAGTTATACGAAAACCCATCCCATTATCCTGCCCTCCCCTTTTCCCCCAAATTTTCCCCCTCTCAATATTTGAAATCTCAATAACTTACTAAAACAAAGATTTTAAAAGGTCATAGCACCTATGGTATTTGGTCTGTGGGCCACAGTAAACAAACAGAAAATAGGGAAGGAGTCCAAAGAGTTCTCTTGCGAGGTCCAAGCTTTAGTCCCCAGAACAAAACTAGGCCCCTTGCAGCAAGTCTTCCATTTCCTTTGTACGTTTTACTCCATGGCTCTTGGGATCAGCACACACCTCAATAGTTCATACGATTATTGGCGACTTTAAGGGAGAATAAGGAAGGGGGGGATGGGGGTCAAAAGGGAAGGGAGAGGGTAGTAGAAATGGGGGTTTGGAGAAAAGGGGCCTTGGAACGGGATCTCTGCCACAGAAAATGGTACGGTAAAAAAAAAAAATGTGTACTAGACAGAAATTAAGAGTTCTAACGTGAGCCCTACTCTTGGGGAAGTCACACCCTGCCAAGGAGAGCAGTAAAGTAATTGAAGTATGTTATTACAGCCCTGTGATGTGAGTATAAAATGGCAGGAGGAGCAGGTGCTGACAATTCCTTAAATTCATCAGTTTTGTAAGGGAAAGTCCCACAGCATTGTTTACTATAGATGAGGTATCTGTTGCATTAATTTTTTGCATACAGGATTTTGTAGGCACATGCAACATTGAATTCATGTAGGGTAAAACACTAGGTAGGGAAATTTTCCAGTTTTATATGCTAAAATTAACATCTAGCAAAGGGTAATGCTCTTCAGTGCTCTTTCCAAAGCCCTATTAAATGCTAAAAAATTGAACCTTCTCTCCCTGAGACAAGGGGTATGTATAAACCACCCCAGTGGTAACTGAAACCCTTCTCCAGTTTGGAGTCAGGAGAATTTAGGGTTGGGATGCAAGTTGGGGCTGTAGTTTGCAACTTTCAGGTCATTTGTAGCAACATTCTGAAATGCCCAACATAAAATGTGGCAATATCTGAATAAGTCATCAGGGTAGTCCAAAACCAAATTTAAGTGTCCTTGTTTTTCTGAGTAGTGTAAAAGATCTAATCCCACGTGCCCATCAGCCAACCATGATTAAAAAGTGCTTTGTCGTTTCTGATTAGTATTCCTCTAGTTTTTCAGCCCACCCGTGTCAAATCATCAATGTTCTATAAATAAATCCATGTGCTTGGGGAATCCCTTATTCAAGCACTGTGCAGCAAACCTTGAGTAAAGATGTGACATTTGTTGCCACTCCCTCAAACTTGTTAACAGATTTTGAAAGAGTCCTTGCCCCACAGAAAGGCTGATCCTGAACCTAAAATCCACACCGCACTTTATAGTCAGTCCATTGTATAGTCCATTTTGGGGGGGGGGGGTGCGCGGTGCCGCGGTTAGGTTCCCGAAAAGGAGGGTGCCCCCCTCAAGTCCTCCAGCTTTATAAAGGCAGTCTAACTTTACAGCCACTAGTACAAGCGATCATTCGATAACAAAGAAACTTGAGTCCATATCCTGGATCTTGCCTACAGTTTGTGGGCTGGCACTGAGGGGACACCTGTTGGCTTGTTTGGTTTGATGTCGCCAGGTTCCCTGGGCTGCTTTCCTTCCGCCGAGACCAATGATTTTTTTCTGCTGGTCATTGCTAAGCACCAGGACTCTTCTCTGGGCTGCTTCCTTCGCTGACAGTGGACCCAGCCTGTGGTTTAATGACTCCTCTGCATAAACCACCCGCAGCCACGGTTCTCATTAGCACACTAAACAGCTCCTGCTCCTCCCGCCCTAGAAAACAGCCTGAGTGGATTTGCATAGCTTCTTGGCTTTTTGAAATAACAGATGGATTGGTGATGCAGCACTTTTTGAACTCCCTTTAGGTCCAGCACTTTGGTCTAATCTCTTAAGCATCATTTACAACCATGCAACTTTTACATACATCACTGTAAGAGTTCTTCAGAAAGCATCTGCCTCCCTTATGCATTTGGAGTGGTCTCCAAGGTCTCCAAGCCTGTGTCAGCTGAGCGATCAGGCTAACCTCCAGAGGTGTTTGAGATGGTGAGTGTGAGCTACTCCTTTAAATTTTGCTACCAGATTAAAATGAGTGTTTAGAATTCAGCTTCGCACATAAGACATCAATTAGCGTTTAATAGCCAAGCTGGCACAAAAACACTTGAGACAAATTATTCTGTAAATTGGATTAAGTCCCATCTCTGTCCTTTTAGATGCTCTGACCACACAACCTATGTAAAAGGTTTACTTGGGGCAGACTCAACAATGGATCCAAGCTACAATTCTGTAATACTCCTATACCAACACACAGAAGGGACCAACCGGGGAGCACACCTCAGCCATTGTCCTCAGGATTTTTACATCCTAGTCATTCATTGAAGCTGTTCTGGCCAGTCTTGAACACCTTTAATTTCACCTAGGAGAGCCTCTCATGATAATTGGCAAGAAGACACTAGTTTCACCAATAACCCCTCCCCCCTTTTTTAAACCTGTAGTATGCTAATTGGCAAACTGTTGAATTGCGAGAGTTTGTAAGAGCTGCCCCTGGAGTGAGGCCCAATCTGAAGGCGGCTACCATGTTTGCTGACCACTCCTGGAATTAATATTAAACTTGCAAAATATCATACTTACTATATTGAAGTATTTTAAAATAAATTTAAAGTAAATCTCACCCAGAGTACTGTGGATTCTGATTTGAATATATTCTTGGGCACATGCTGAAGCAGGCTAGTTAGGGGATCAATGGATCTGAAAACTGGCAGAAAAACCACCATTCAACACGTGTCCTTCGGTACCCCCAAGATGGCTGCTGGAAGACCCTTGCAAGATTCCACATTCGGAGTGAGATTTCCTCCAGAAGCCAGGAGAAGCCCCAGATATTCTCCAGGGGCCTTATCATTGGGCCCTCCCAGGGGATTGATGAGTGGGGTAATCAAAACAACAAACAGCTGGGACTCCCCTGTCATTCATTAGTAAAGGGGTGGGATAATTAATGGTTCGAAAAGCAAGCACAAAGGCTGTGCCAGTCTTTCTCTTGCCTTTTGACCCCTGCTCTGGCCTTCTCCCCCACCCCGCCTGCCAGGAACAACATGCAAGTAAAACCTGGGTATTTATAATCTATAATGGGGAATTATAGTCTATAAATCAGCCCTCTTTATCACTCTTCAGCCCCTTCCTCTCTACCTGGGACCCATGATCTGTTATTTTCGCCCATTTCTCTTCTCACCATTCCTTAACAAATTACTGGCCTAATTAACCCGGCTTGCTCTCGAAATTCATTTCTTGTAGCTTAGCCAAGAACCTAGAGAAAATCCTGCTACAGGGGGACCTTCAAGATGATGAAGCTGAATTCTAACTTCTAATACCAAAACTCAATTTCCATTCTCTTCTTTCCTGTAGCCTTTCCAGCCTCTTCTTTTCACCAGCCTTATTCCATTCCTTCTCCTGCCCACCAGGGGCTCCTTATGGAATATACAAGACTCTACAAGCTGAGTATTTTCCAAATACTTCACCAGCTACTACTGCTTTCAGTTCTACTTGAAATGTCCCAGTATGAGGTCTACATGAGAGCAGTATAATAAGATGTGAAAAGCAACATTTGTTGCATCCTTTAAGAAATTTTAGAATTAGCGAAGTGATAAGCCCATCTACTCCAATCCTTGGTTGCCACACTCCAAGGGAGCTGAAGGCAATTTGCAACCGAACTGTGGGAAAAGAAGGTCTGGCACCAGGGCCGCTGGCCGGGTGCTTGTGTGCAAGTCTGCATGGCGGGATTTGGTTTCATCAGCCGGAACTGTTGGGGCCCTATAACCACAGACTGGCGGGTGCTTGGAAAACAAACAGGATGAAGAGTTAAAAGACTTACTCATCAAAATATGCTAAAGGTGTTCTTAAAGGATATACCCCACCCTTCCTGACTAGTGACCACCCACCACAGAGTGGGGAGAAGATAATTGTACTGGTTGCAAGCATAGAGGTGAGTTTCAATCCAGGGCCTCCTGCTTACTAGCTGGGTGACAAAGGCAAGTTAATTAATCTTAATTAGTGTACCTATTGCCTCACTGTTGCATGGGTGTGATGGTTAGGCTAATGTGTCAACCGGCCAGATAATGGTGCCCAGTGTCTGGCCAAGCAAGCACTGGGCTAACTGTAATACAAGGGCATTTCATGGACTTTAATCATCAGTGAGTTGAGTGCATAGATGGCTGATTACATCTACAATCAACCTTGAGGAGATTGCCATCAGCAATGAGTGACGTCTCATCCAATCAGTTGAAGGACTTAAAAGGGGAAGTGATTTCAGGATTCAGAGAGAGAATCCCCATCTCTACTTCAGACAGCATCTCCTGGGAACTCATCAAAGACCTACATCAGAGCCCCTGGTGTGCAGCCACCCCTGTGGAATTTGGACTTGTGCATCCCCACAATTCATGTGAGAGAGTTTTATAAAATCTCATACTATTTACAGATATCTCCTGTCAGGTCTGCTTCCCAAGAGAACCCTATCAAATACAATGGGGCTAAAAATAATAATGATATTAAGTAATGTGTTAACACAGGACCTGGTGCAGAGAAACTGTTCAATAAATGGTAGGTGGAAGCTCAGAAGGTCGTAGACACAGCAGCCACCAAACTCCAGAAGACAGAGTGGCACAACTGTGTGGAGTAGCATTGCTGAACAGTTATTCAATTAGCTCACCATCTTCCAAATACTTCTAAGTGGATCTGGTAAAAATCTCCACGAGGGCCAGTGACCTGGTAAAAATCACAAAAGCTCAAGACTCTGTCTGAAGAGTTCAAGAGTCAGGTGACCAATGGTGTCACATAATAAACATTAGTTGAGCCCTCACTAGGGTTTCTGCCACCTTTTCATTCTTGAAATCAATCCATCCAGTTTGAGCACCAAGTGCCAGACCCTGACTGCTCCAGGCACTTGGGGTTCAGCAGTGAACAAAGCAAACATATGCCCCAACTGCCCTATCTCGCGGGAACCTGCCACCAGGCCATTTCGCAGCCATCTCCCTAGTTTCAGTTGAGCGCAGGGCTTTCCATTCTCTCTACATTGACCAAGGATACAGCAGCAGGTTCCTGGATAAGTCTAGAAAACGGCTTGGCTATGTTTAGCCAAGGTGGAGTTGGGTCCATCTCCACAGCAGAGAGACTCCATCGGTTATCTGGACCCTCTGGTTTGCTATCATTCTGTGCCACTAAGGACCCAGAGAGCTGACGCCATGTTGACTTTGGTGTCTCAATAACCTATCTGGATCCACTGGGGCTCGATGTGTCCATACCAGCTAAATCGATGGAAGTGTGGCCAGCCAGCCCTGGCAGCTGCAGTAGCTATCCTTGCCACCCCATTAGCCACCGTGCTGCTGCTTAGAGACTGCTTAACATGAAGATGCAGAGATTAATCGATTTTCCCAGGTCCCACCTGCAGGAGCCAAGATCCAAACCCAGGTGGTTTGACTCAAATCAGACACCAATCAAAATCCATCTGGCATGTTATCTCATATGACAATACGTTCAAATTAGTTCTGGAGAACAAAGGACTATTTGTTTCTTCTAATGTTCTTCTCTGGCCTCTTCAAAATTTCTGCCTTCTCTTTACTACAACAAATTTAGGGGGGAGTCAAGGAATCCAGAAGAGTCTTTCCAGGGGGTTTTAGACAGCCAAGCTTGAGGAAGCTTGGGGATAGACACTTAAATACACTTGATAACTTTTAGAAAAACTGGCCTAGGACCCATGTAGATTCCTTCCTCAGGATTAGAAATTAAATGGGTGGTCTTTACACTATATTTTCACGCTGTGGCCAAAATGGCCATGGAGGTTTGCAGAAGTTGGCAAAAAGCCTTCACCCACAAGGGACCTTTGAGGAATGGCATCTCACCTAGGACTCCTTCAACTCCCACCTCATTTTCCAACTGCCAAAATTACACCCACGAAGGCACCCGGCAGGCTGACAGCTGGAAGCCTCCAACAACTGGGTCCCTAATCCTGGCTGGGAAGGAGAGTTTCAAAGAAAATGCCTGTCCATGAGCCCAGGTTTGGGGAAGTCTCTCTGTCCTTCCAGCTTTAAGAGCAGCAAGGACTTTGCTTCCTGAATCTTCTCGGGCCCCAATATGTGAACACACTGGACTAGTCCTTTCCATCATCTCGGCAACTTTGACACCTTCATTTCATTTTTTGTTTTTTTTAGTTGTTTGTTATTCTTTTTTTCTGACACCTTCATTTCAAATGTGGTTGAAGTCAAGCCAGCAAGACTCAAGTCAAGCTAGGCTGGTACAGCATTTTTTAAGGAACCTCCCTTTGAATACCTGTTCCTGACATTTGGAGTTGACTTTGCAGCTCACTTAACTAAACTCTTGCCATCCTCTTGTACAGATAAAGAAACTGAGCCTCACAGCATCATAGCTCATGTTTATTGGACCCTGAGTTTGAGCCAGGACTTCAGATGTATTATTTCATTTTGTTGTTTCATTCAATCCGCTATCATTACCCCATTTGGGAAAGGAGACGACTAAAGCCCAGGAGGGTTAAATAATTAACTTGTCCCAGATCACGCAGTGTTGTCCAGGCCAGCAGGGATGTGTTTCCCAGTGGGGTGAGGTTTGGAGGGTTTCAGAGCAGGGACAGAATTTGGAAAGCCTTCCCTGTGTTCTGGACCAAATGAGGTTGAACTTCAGCATGTGGCCACGTGGGGGCAGTGGATCAATACAAAATAGAAAGGCAACCCCTTGCCCAGCTCTAGAGGCCTCCAAGGGCCCATTTTAACATTTCTTTGCTAGATTTCACAGGTATTGGTGGGGGTGAATAGAAGTGCATTGTCTGGGGCAAAATGCTTGGGTTTGAGGCTGCCTCCCTAGTTTACTAGCTTGTGATATTGGGGACGTTTTTTACCTCCCATTTACCCTCCCTGACCTGTGTCCCCTCTGAATGGCTCACTCAGGAATGGGTGATACCTGACTCAGAGTGATAGAAGACAGGTGGCAGCACTACCCTGCTAGATGCCAGGGGGTTGCAGTGATCAAGGTTGGGGTGGCAACCGACGGGGCTCAGACCCAAAGAGAGTTATGGAGCTGGCTAATAGAACACGGTGGAGCTAAGGGCAAAATAGTTGGTTAGCCAACAACGGTTCGCCTCAAATTGAACCATCGAAAGAAACATGGGAGGTCCCAGGTTCAGTTCCTGGTGCCTCCTTAGAAAACAAAGACAACAAGCAAAACAAATGAAAAAGCCAACTCAGGGGAGCTGATGTGGCTCAGTGGTTGAATGCTGGTTTCCCACATATGAGGTCCCAGGTTCAATTCCCATTGGGGGGGAAGGGGTAGGGAGAGAGAGAAAGAGAGAAAGAAAGAGAGAGAGAAAGAAGCCAAGTGTGGGTGATCATGAACTAGATGATGTTGAGGGCAGTGCTTCAATAATAAGCCACTCTCCCTTGCCCAGTGTCCACACTGAGCTAGCTCTTAGACCCATTGATTAAGGAAGAAGCTGAAATTCCAGGAAGAAGGACCCTGTAGCACATGGCAAATTGAACATAATGATGATTCCTTCAGGCCTTCCCTCATTGGGAAGGAAAATATCTAAACATTTCAAGACTGTTGGATACAGGATCCTAAATGATATTGATAACCCGAGACCCAAGATGTAATCGTATTAAATATGATGCCTTCTATTAAAGTGGGGCATCTAGGGGCTGGTTATAAACAGTAGTAAGTGGAGTTCTGGCCAAAGTCCAGCTCAGAGTAGATCCATCGAGTCTATGTACCTAGTCAGTGGTCATTTTCCCAATTCTTGAATGTATATTCAAAATAGAGAGACTTGGTAATTGGGCTAATCCCAACAGTTTTGCTTTTTTAAATAGCCATTCTAATGGGTGTGTAGTGGTATTTCACTGTGGTTTAAATTAATTTACTTTTCCAGATTAACTAATGATGTTAAGCATCTTTCAAAAGTTTATTAGCCATTTGTATATCTGCTTTGGTGAAATGTCTATTTATGCCATATTTCTTTTTTTTTTTTTTTTTTTAAAGATTTTTATTTATTTATTCATTTATCCCCCCCTTGCTGCTTGTGCTCGCTGGGTCAGCCAACCACGCCGTGTGGGCGGGCTTGCCCTCACCAGGAGGCCCCGGGAACCAAACCCGGGTCCTCCCATATGGCAAACGGGAGCCCCACTGATTGAGCCACAGCCGCTTCCCTATGCCATATTTCAATTGGACTGTTATTGAGTTGCAAGAGTTCTTTTAATATTCTGGATAAAAGTCCACACCACACTTATGTTTTGCAAATAATTTCTCCCAATGAGTGGCTTGACTTTTCATTTTCTTGATAGTATCTTTCATGGAGCAAAAGTTTTTCATTTTGATGAAGTTCATTTTTTTTTTCTTTTATGAATCATGCCTTTGGCATCATGTCTAAGAATTATTTGCCTAACACTAGGGCATGAAGATTTTCTCCCATGTTTTGTTCTAAAAGTTTATAGTGTTCTTTTTCACATTTAAATCTATAATCCCTTTTTTTGTTGTCAGCCACTGAATTCCATTAGATTATCTAAGCACTATAGAATTGCTTTTTAAAAACTGAGATGAAATTCATACAAAATAAAATGAACCATTTTTAAAATCGCATTTATGTACACTCATCCTGTTCTGCCAACACCACCTCTACCTAGTTCCAAAGAAAACCACATGTCCATGAAGCAGTTACTCCTTACCTCCCCTCCCCCTAGACCACCATTCTGTCTCTATGAATTTATGTATTCCGGACATTTCATATACATGGAATCATACACTATGTGACCTTTTGTGTCTGGAGTCTTTCACTTAGCATGAATTTTCAAGATTCATCCGCATTGTAGCATGTATGAGTACTTCATTTCATGTCAAGACTGAGTAATATCCCACTATATGGACATATCACATTTTGTTTATCCGTTCATCCGTTGAGGGACATTTGTTTTGTTTCCAGATTTTGGCTATTGTGAATAATGCAGCTATGAACATATGTGTACATGTCTTTGTCGGAGTACCTGTTTTTAGTTCTGTGGGGTATATATCTAGGAGTGGACTTATCCAATAATGTGGTAAGTTTATATTTAACTTTTTGAAAAATCACTCCCCTGTTTTCCACAGTGCTAAACCATTTTACATTACCACCAGAAATATACAAGTTTCCCCACATCCTTGTTAACACTTGTGTTTTGTTTTTTGTTGTTGTGGCTGTTGTTGTACATCACCATCCTAATAGGTATGAAGTGGTATTTCATTGTGGATTTGATTTGCATTTCCTGAATGACTAAAGATGTTAAGCATCTTTTCATGTGAGTGTTGGCCATTTGTATATCTTCTTTGGAGAAATGTCTATTCATGTCCTTTGACCTATTTTTTTTTTCCTGATTAAATTGTTTGCTTTTCATTGTTGAGTTGTAAAAGTTCTTTACATATGCTGGGTATTAAACCCTTGTCATATATATTATTGCCAAATATTTCCTCCTATTCTGTAGGTTGTCTTTTCACTTTCTTGATAATGTCCTTTGAGCATAAAAGTTTTTTAATTTTGATCAAGTCCAGTTTATCTATTTTTTTCTTTTGGTGCTCATGTTTTTGGTGTCAGACCTAAAAATCCATTGTCAAATCCAAGGTCATGAAGATTTATCCCTATGTTTTCTTCTAAGAGTTTTATATTTCAGCTCTTTATATTTAGATTGTTGACACATTTTGAGTTACTTGTTTTATGCAGTGTGAGGTAGGAGTCAGCGTCATTCTTTTCCATGTGAATATCTAACTCTCAAAACCATTTGTTGAACAGACTAAACTTTCTCCACCAGTGGTCTTGGCACCATTGTCAAAAATCAGGGGTTCTCCAGAAAAACAGCTAGAGGACAGGCTGAAACAGCCCCAAAAAAGACCTTCTAGGGTTTAGGACAGCAGGTAAAGGCTGCACACCACCCAGAGGAGAGAGGGACAGAAGAGGGAAATCTCGACTACAGAACTGTGAGTTGCAAGTAGCAGCTTCTGCTGCTGCCGGCACCCTCCCCCACACTCTTCAGAATTCTCCGGCCCCTGGGCCTACGACAACAGACAAAGGGGGCTTCAGGGATCTGCCACTCCCAGAAAGGGGCGAGAGAGGGACACAGCCTTAGGCTGACTCAGGTTCGGACCTGAAATTTGGGCTGCAGAGTCCCATGGACCCTTCCACACTGCGGTTTGCCCTGGGAGCCCGGAAAGGACTGGAGAAATCCGATCCTCCCAACCTCCCTCTCTTCTAGCCTGGACTAATTGTTGAGGACACCACGGGACAGGGAGAGAGAGCCTGGGGCTGACCCTGCTTTGGACTCCCAGGTTTGGTCTGCCCAGTCCCAAGAGCCCTTCCAGGCTGGGTGGGGCTGCGCCATTGTTTGCCTTGGAGCCTGCAAGGGGCTAAAGATATACAAACCTCCCAATCTCATCCTCTACTAACAGGGACTGATTGTTGAGGATTCAGAAGGGAGTGGAAATATTTCCTAGCTGGGAAAAGGGGGGCGCTCCGAGAGAAGTCTGGAGAACTGTCTCAGAAAGTTTGAATCACAGGGCTCCTAGCCCCCAGACAGGAAGCTCTATCACATTGATCTGGTCTGTGTCAAAACAAATATGCTCCGACCAGGCATCGTATTGAGAGCAGCCAACAAGCGCCATCTCCTGGCAGACCAAGGAAGTACACATAAGAAAATTAATAAGTAAGAGAGGCTTTTCCTGGCCTCTATAGACTCCCTGCCTAAGGCCCTAGGAAACAACTCTACAACCAATTACTGGGTCCAGTGCCCAGTTTTGAGCAACCAGCAGAACAATCCTAACAATCAAGGTGGAGCCAAAAATCAAAGAGCGGTGGTAAGTCACAGCCTCCTGCCACTAAAACTCCATAAAAGAGAAAGAGATAGAGCATCTAAATAAAATACAAACTAACCAGATGCCTAAGCACCAACAAAAAATTACGGGCCATACTAAGAAAATAGAAGATATGGCCCAAGAAAAGGAATACAGCAAAGTCCCAGAAGAGATGCAGAATTTGAGAGAACTAATCAGTGAGATGAGCACACATTCATTGCGCGAACGTAAAGAAGAATTTGAAATCATGAACAGAAAAGTAACGGAGTTCATGGGAATGAAAGACACAATAGGTGAAGTCAAAAATACATTTGAAGCATACAACAGCAGACTCGAAATGATAGAAGAAAGAATAAGTGATACTGAAGACAGAGCAGCTAAAATTGAAGAGAGAAAAAACAGAGAGAGAAAAGAATGGAAAAAATTGAGCAGGGGCTCAGAGAGTTGAATGACAACACAAAACGCAAGAACATACGTGTCATTGGAGTTCCAGAAGGAGAAGAGAAAGGAAAAGGGGCAGAAAGAGTATTTGAGGAAATAATAGCTGAAAATTTCCCAACTCTCACGAAAAAAATGAACTTTCATGTCCAAGAAGTACACCGTACCCCAATAAGAATAAATCCAAGTAGACCTACGCCAAGACACATATTATTCAGAATGTCAAATGTAAAAGATAAAGAGAAAATGCTCAGAGCAGCAAGAGAGAAGCAAACGATCACGTACAAAGGACGTCCAGTAAGACTTAGTGCAGATTTCTCTTCAGAAACCATGGAGGCGAGAAGACATTGGTATGATACAATTAGGAAACTGAAAGAGAAAAACTGCCAGCTGAGAATTCTTTACCCAGCAAAACTGTCCTTCAAATATGAAGGTGAATATAAAGTATTCACAAACAAACAGAAACTAAGAGAGTTTGCAAAAAAGAATCCACCTTTGCAGGAAATATTAAAGGAAGCCTTAGAACCTGAAAGAAAAAGACAGGAGAGAGAGGCTTGGAGGAGAGTATAGAAGAAAGAAAAGCAGAAAGGATAACCAAAAGAGTAAAAAGAAAGACAAAAATAATATGACATATGAAAACCAAAGAATAAAATGGAGGAAATAAATAATGCATTTTCAGTAATATCATTGAATGTGAATGGATTAAATTCCCCAATCAAAAGATACAGGCTGACAGAATGGATAAAAAAACATGAGCCATCCATATGCTGCTTACAAGAAACTCACCTCAGACCCAAGGATACAAGCCGGCTGAAAGTGAAAGGTTGGAAAAAGATACTCCATGTGAATAGTAAACAGAAAAGAGCAGGGGTAGGTATACTAATATCAGACAAAACAGACTTCAAATGCAAAAAAGTGATAAGAGATGCAGAAGGCCATTATATATTAATAAAAGGGACGATCCTCCAGGAAGATATAACAGTCATAAATATCTACGCACCTAACCAGGGTGCCCCAAAATATATGAGATAAACTCTGGCAAAACTGAAGGGAGAAATAGACATTTCTACAATAATCGTCGGAGACTTCAACACCCCTCTCACATCATTAGATAGAACAACTAGACAGAAGATCAACAAGGAAACAGAGAACTTGAACAATATGATAAACAAGTTAGACCTAACAGACATACACAGAACACTGCATCCAAACTTAGCGGGTTATATATTCTTCTCAAGTGCCCATGGATCTTTCTCCAGGATAGACCACATGTTAGGTCACAATACAGCTCTCAATAAATATAAAAAGATTGAAATTATACAAAGCACCTTCTCAGATCATAATGGAATGAAACTAGAAATCAATAACAGACAGGAAAAAAGGAAATTTGCAAATGTGTGGAGACTGAACAACACACTCCTAAATATTCAGTGGGTCAAAGAAGAAATTGCAAGTGAAATCAGTAAATATATTGAGACAAATGAAAATGAGAACACAACATATCAAAACTTATGGGATACAGCAAAGGCAGTCTTGAGAGGGAAATTTATAGCCCTAAATGCCTATATTAAGAAACAAGATGGGAAGCGGCTGTGGCTCAATCAGTAGGGCTCCCGTTTACCATATGGGAGGCCCCGGGTTCTGTTCCCGGGGCCTCCTGGTGAAGGCAAGCCCGCCCGCACGGCATGGTTAGCTGACCCAGCGAGCACAAACAGCAAGGGGGGGATAAATGAATAAATAAATAAAATCTTAAAAAAAAAAAGAAACAAGAAAGAGCTAAACTCAAAGATTTAACTGAACAACTTGAGAAACTAGAAAAAGAACAGCAAACCAATCCCAAAGCAAAAAGAAGGAAAGAAATAATAAAGATTAGAGCGGAAATAAATGAAAATGAGAACAAAAAAGCAATAGAGAAAATCAACAAAACCAAAAGCTGGTTCTTTGAGAAGATCAAAAAAATTGACAAACCCCTCGCTAGACTAACAAAGAAAAAAAGAGAGAAGATGCAAATAAATACAATCAGAAATGAAAGGGGGGAAATTACAAATGACCTCACAGAAATAAAAAGAATCATAAGAGGATATTATGAGAAACTATATGCCAACAAACTAGACAACCTGGATGAAATGGACAGATTTCTAGAAACTCATAACCAACCTACACTGACACAACAAGAAATACAAGAACTTAACAAACCAATCACAATTAAGGAGATTGAATCCATCATCAAAAATCTCCCAGCAAAGAAAAGTCCAGGACCAGATGGCTTCACAGGTGAGTTCTACCAAGCATTTCTAAAAGAATTAACACCAATCCTGTTTAAACTCTTCCAAAAAATTGAAGAGGAGGGAAAATTACCCAACACATTTTATGAAGCCAAAATCACCCTAATACCAAAGCCAGATAAAGATTCCACAAAAAAAGAAAATTACAGACCAATCTCTCTCATGAACATAGATGCAAAAATTCTCAACAAAATACTTGCAAATCGAATCCAACAGCATATCAAAAGCCTTATACATCATGACCAAGTGGGATTTATTCCTGGTATGCAAGGCTGGTTCAACATAAGAAAATCAATCAATATAATACACCACATTAACAAGTTGAAGGAAAAAAAACACATGATCATCTCAATAGTTGCAGAAAAGGCATTCGACAAAATCCAACATCCTTTTTTGATAAAAATACTTCAAAAGATAGGAATAAAAAGAAAATTCCTCAATATGATAAAAGGCATATATGAAAAACCCACAGCCAACATCATACTCAATGGGGAAAGGTTGAAAGCTTTCCCCCTAAGGTCAGGAACAAGACAAGGATGTCCACTGTCACCATTGTTATTCAACATTGTACTAGAAGTTCTAGCTAGGGCAATTAGACAAGACAAAAAAATTAAAGGCGTCCAAATAGGAAAAGAGGAAGTAAAACTCTCACTGTTTGCGGATGACATGATCCTGTATTTAGAAAATCCTGAAATATCCACAAGAAAGCTACTTGAACTAATAAATGAGTTCAGCAAAGTGGCAGGATATAAGATCAACACGCAAAAATCAGTAATGTTTTTGTACACTAGTACTGAACAGTCTGAGGAGGAAATCAGGAAGAAAATTCCATTTTCAATAGCAACAAAAAGACTCAAATACCTAGGAGTTAATTTAACCAAGGAAGTACAGGACCTATCTGCAGAAAACTACAAAAATATGCTAAAGGAAATTAAAAAAGACCTAAACAAATGGAAAGACATTCCATGTTCATGGATTGGAAGAATAAATATCGTGAAGATGTCAATCTTGCCCAAACTGATTTATAGATTCAATGCAATACCAATCAAAATCCCAACAGCTTACTTTACAGAATTAGAGAAGGCAATTACCAAATTCATCTGGAAGGGTAAGTGCACCCGAATAGCCAAAAGTATTCTAAAAAAGAAGAGCAATGTGGGATGAATTTCACTGCCTGACCTTGAAACATATTACAAAGCTACAGTGGTCAAAACAGCATGGTACTGGCATAAAGATAGACATATCGATCAGTGGAATAGAATTGAGAATCCAGAAATAAACCCTCACCTATACAGTCAACTGGTTCTTGACAAACCTACCAAGCCCACGCTGATGGGGAAAAACAGTCTCTTCAACAAATGGTGTTGGGAGAACTGGATATCTATAACCAAAAGAATGAAAGAGGACCCCTATCTCACCCCCTATACAAGAATCAACTCAGAATGGATCAAAGATCTAAATATGAAAGCCAGGACCATAAAACTACTAGAAGAAAATGTAGGGAAACATCTTCAAGACCTTGTAGTAGGTGGTGGTTTCTTGGACCTCACACCCAAAGCACGTGCAACAAAAGAAAAAGTAGATAAATGGGACCTCCTCAAAATTAAACACTTTTGCACCTCACAGGACTTTGTCAGAAGGGTGAAAAGGCAGCCGACTCAATGGGAAAAAATATTTGGAAATCACATATCTGATAAGGGTTTAATATCCAGGATATATAAAGAGATGTTACATGGGAAGCGGCTGTGGCTCAATCAGTGGGGCTCCCGTTTACCATATGGGAGGCCCCAGGTTCGGTTCCCGGGGCCTCCTGGTGAAGGCAAGCCCGCCCTCACGGCGTGGTTGGCTGACCCAGCGAGCACAAGCAGCAAGGGAGGGATAAATGAATAAATAAATAAAATCTTTAAAAAAAAAAAAAAAAAAAAGAGATGTTACAGCTCAACAATAAAAAGACAAACGACCCAATTAAAAAATGGGCCAAAGACTTGAATAGACATTTCTCCCAAGAAGAAATACAAATGGCAAAAAAACACATGAAGAAATGCTCAACATCACTCATGATTAGGGAAATGCAAATCAAAACTACAATGAGATATCATTTCATACCTATCAGAATGGCCACTATTAAAGACAGAGAGCTACAAGTGTTGGAGAGGATGTGGAGAGATAGAAACACTTCTTCACTGTTGGTGGGAATGCAGGATGGTACAACCACTATGGAGGACTGTTTGGCAGTTCCTAAAGAAGTTGAATATAGACTTGCCACGTGACCCTGCAATACCACTACTGGGTATATACCCAGAAGAACTGAGAGCAGTGACACGAACAGACATCTGCACACCGATGTTCATAGCCACATTATTCATCATTGCCAAAAGTTGGAAACAACCCAGGTGTCCATCAACAGATGAATGGATAAAGAAACTGTGGTCTATTCACACGATGGAATATTATGCAGCTGTAAGAAGAAATGAAGTCATAAAGCATATGGCAACATGGATGAATCTGGAGGACATTATGTTGAGTGAAGCAAGCCAGACACAAAAGGACAAATACTGTATGAATGCATTACTATGAACCAAATATATTGTGTTATATATTGTTTGATTCACACACACAAAAAAAAAAAAACAAAAAAAAGAAACAAAAAACAAAACAACAAAAAAGTTTACATGTATCCATTACATTTAATTGGGAAATGTAAAAAAAAAAACAAAACAACAAAAAAAAACAAAGCAGGTACTCAACCTCTGAGCTACACCTCCTTACCCTGGATATTTTTATTCTGCTTGATTTTTTTTTACCTTGGGCCTTCTTTTACCATTCCAAAAACTAGAAATTAAACTTCAGTGAAAAAGAAAAAAAAAAAAAAAAAAAAAAAATCAGGGGAAACAGATGTGGCTCCTGTCTACCATATAGGAGGTCCAGGGTTTGATTCCTCGGGCCTCCTGGTGAAAAGCAAACTGGCCCACACAGAGTGCTGGCCCATAGGGAGAGCTGGTTCAATAAGGTGACACAACAAAAAGAGACACAGAGGAGATACAATAAGAGACACAGCAGACCAGGGAGCTGAGGTGGCACAAGAGATTAAGCGCTTCTTTCCACTCTGGAAGGTCCCAGGATCGGTTCTCAGAGCTGCCTAAAGAGAAGACAAGCAGACACAGAAGAACACACAGAAAGCAGACAGCAAACGCAAAACAACAAGGCGGGGGGATGGGGGGAGGATAAATGAATAAAATAAATATTAAAAAAAAATTTTTTTTAAATCAGTTGGCCATACAGAATGGATAAGAAAATATGAGCCATCTATATGCTGTCTACAAGAGACTCACCTTAGACCCAAGGATACCAATAGATTGAAAGTGAAAGGCTGGAAAAAGATATTCCATGCATGCAGTGACAAAAAAACAAAACAAAACAAAACAAAAGCTGGAATAACTATACTCATATCAGCTGAAATAGACTTTAAGAGCAAAACTGTTATGAGAGACAATGAAGGACATTATATATTAATAAAAGGAGCAATTCATCAGGAAGATATAACAACATAAATGTATATGTACCTAACCAGGATGCCCCAAGTTACATGAGACAAACATTGGCAAAACTGAAGGGAGAAATAGATGTCTCTACAATAATAGTTGGAGACTTCAATACACTACTCTCAGCATTGGATAGAACATCCACAGAGGATCAATAAAGAAACAGAGAGATTGAATAATATGAAAAATGGACTAAACCTCATAGACATATACAGAACATTGCACCCCAAAACAGCAGGATATACATTCTTCTCAAGGGATCATGGATCTTTCTCCAGTATAGACCATATGTTGGGTCACAAATCAGATCTCAATTAATTCAACAAGATCAAAATTGTACAAAGCACTTTCTCAGATCATAATGGAATAAAGTTGTAAATCAACAACAGGCAGAGAAAGGAAAAATTTAAAAATATATGGAGATTAAACAACACAATTTTAAATAATCAGTGGATCAAAGAAGAAATTGCAAGAGAAGTCAATAAATATCTTGAGGCAAATGAAAACAAGAACACAACATATCAACCTATGGGATGCAGCAAAGGCAGTGCTGAGAGGGTTATTTATAGCCCTAAATGCTTACATTAAAAAAGAAGAAAGAGGTAAAATCAATGACCTAATTACACAGCTGTAGGAACAAGTAAAAAGAACAGCAAACTATTCCCAAAGCAATTAGAAGGAATGAAATAACAAAGGTCAGAGAAGAAATAAATGAAATTGAGAACAAAAAAAATTTAAAGAAAATTAACAAAACTAAAAGTTGGTTCTTCAAGAAGATTAACAAAATCAACAAACTCTTAGCTAGACTGACAAAGAAAAAAATAGAGAAAATACAAATAAATAAAATAAAAACGGGGACATTACTACTGACCCCACAGAAATAAAAGAGATCATAAGGGGATCCTATGAATAACTGAATGCCAACAAATTAGACAATGTAGATGAGATGGAAAAATTCCTAGGACTGAACGAACAACCTACACTGACCCAAAATAGAAGACCTCAACAAGAACCACAAATAAAGAGATTGAAACAGTCATCAAACAACTCCCCAAAATGAAAAGCCCAGACCATATGGTTTCACAGATGAGTTCTACCAAACTTTCAAAGAAGATTTAATACCAATCTTACTCAAACTCTTCCAAAAAATCGAACAAGAAGGAATGCTACCAAACTCATTCTATGAAGCTAATATCACTCAAATATCAAAGCCAGATAAAGATATTATGAAAAAAGAAAGGATGCTGTATTTCATCAAATGCCTTTTCTGCATCAATTGATAGGATCATGTGGTTTTTCCTCTGTGATTTATTAATGTGGTATATAATGCTGATTGATTTTCTTGTGTTTAACCACCCTTGCAGGCCTGGTATAAAATCCACTTGCCTAGCTACAGTTTTAAAAACAGCATGATACTGGAATAAAGATAGACATATAGACCAATGGAACTGAATTAATGATTCAGAAACAGATCTTCACATCTATGGTCAAGTGACTTTTGACAAGGCAGGGGCAGAAGAGACTATTCAACAAATAGTGCTTGGAGAACTGGATATTCATATCCAAAAGGAAGAAAGAGAAACCCTATCTCACACTTTGCACAAAAATTAACTCAAAATGGATCAAAGACCTAAATATAAAAGCTAGAACCATAAAACTTCTAGAAGAAAATGTAGAGAAACATCTTCGAGATTTGGCGGTAGGTGGTAGATTCTTTTTTTTTTTTTTTTAAGATTTTTTATTTATTTATTCATTTATCCCCCCCTTGCTGCTTGTGCTCGCTGGGTCAGCCAACCACGCCGCGCGGGCGGGCCTGCCCCCACCAGGAGGCCCCGGGAACCGAACCCGGGGCCTCCCATATGATAAACGGGAGCCCTACTGATTGAGCCACAGCCGCTTCCCGGGTGGTAGATTCTTAAACCTTACTCTGAAAGCATGAGCAAGGAAAGAAAACATGGATAAAGGGATCTTCTCAAACAAAAGTTTAACACTTTTGTGATTCAAAGGCAATTGCCAAGAAGGTGAAAAGGCAGCCCACTTAATGGGAGAAAATATTTGGCAATCACATATCCAGTAAGGGTTTGATTTCCATCCGATATAAAGAGATCACACAACTCCACAATAAAAGAGCAAGCAATCCAATTTTTAAAATGGGCAAAAGACTTAAATAGACATTTCTCCAAAGAGGAAATACAAATGGTTAAAAAGCACATGAAAAAATGTTCAATATCACTAGCTATTAGGGAAATGCAAATAGAAACAACAATGAGGTGTCATCTCACACCACATAGATTGCCCATTATTAAGAAAAACAGAAAACAATAAGTGCTGGAGAAGATGTGGAGAAATAGGAACACTCCTTAACTGTTGGTGGATTGTAAAATGGTGCAACCTCTGTGGAAGACAGTTTGGTGGTTCCTCAGGAAGCTAAATATAGAACTGCCACATGACTCAGCAATTCCTTTTCTAGGAATATATCCAGAAGAACTGAAAACTGTGATGTGAACAGACATTTGCACACTGATGTTCATAGCAGCATTATTCACAATTCCATAAGATGGAAAAAACCCAAGTGTCCATCAACTGATGAATGGATAAACAAAATGTGGTATATATACACAATGGATACTATGCTGCAGTAAGAAAAAGTGAAATTGGGACACATATGATTACGTGAATAAACCTTGAAGACATTAGGCTAAGTGAAATAAGCCAGACACAAAGGACAAATATTGCATGGGTTCACAAATGTGAAATAAATACAAAGAATAAATACATGAAGTTAAAACCTAGAGTATAGGTTATTAGAAGATATAAGAAGGGCTGAGAAGGGGTACTGATGCTTAAAGTATGTAGAAGTTTTAATTAACTTGACTTTAAAAGTGTGGAAATGGATAGAGTGCATGGTAACACAGTATAGTGAGTAGAACTAACACAGCTGGTTTATAAATGGGGTTGTAGCTGAAAACGGTAGTCTAGGGATGTAAATGTTAATTGAAAGAAAGCTAGAGAATTATCTAGGGATTGAATAACATAGTGAACCCAGAGGTGGATGAGCATTGTGGTTAATAGTACAAAAACGGGAAATGGATGTGGCTCAAGAAGTTTGGCGTCCATCTACCATATGGAGAGACCGGGGTTCGATCCCCGGGACCTCCCGGTAAAAAAAAAAAAAAAAAAAAAAAAAAAGTACAAAAACAAAAATGTCCTTCTATGAACTAGAACAAATGTACATCACTATTGCAAGGTGGTAAGAATGTGGAGAAGCATGGGGGAAAAAAATTAATGTAACCTATGGACTATAGTCAACAGCAATACTGCAATATTCTCGCATCAATGCCAAAGATACAGTGTGTTAATAATAGGGTCTATGGAAAAAATATACCAAATATACACTATAGACCATAGTTAGTGGTAATAGTCTGATGATATTATCTCATAATTTGTAACAAATGTGCCACAACAACGTAGTGTGTTGGTGGAGGGGTGTTGTATGGGAAATCCACACATGTGCATGATTCTTTTGTAAGTTTACAACTTCTCTAATAAAAAAATATTTTTTAAAAAATCAGTTGGCCATAGATGTATGGGTTTATTTCTGGACTACCAATTCTATTCCATTGGTCTATATGTATATCCTTTCGTCAGAACCATACTATTTTGATTACTGTAGCTTTGTAAGTTATGAAATCAGGAAGTGTGAATTCTCCAATTTTTTTCTTCTTTTTCAATATTTTTTGACTATTCAGGGCCCCTTGAAGTTCCATGTGAATTTGAAGATTGGCTTTTCCATTTCTACAAACAAACCAAAAAAAGGCCATTGGAATTCTGACAGGGATTCCACTGAATCTGCAGAGTGCTTTGGGTCGTATTGCCATCTTAACAATATTAAGGTTTCTGTATTAGTCAGTGTTCTCTGGAGAAACAGAACTGAAAAAACATATATATAGAGAGAGTAAATATTAGGCATTGGCTCGTGTGACTGTGGAGATTGGCAAATCCAAATTCGGTAAGGCAGATTGCAAGTTGAAAACTCGGTGAAGATGACAATGAATTCTCCAGGAGAAGCTGTCTCTCTGACTGTTGAAGCCCCCAGTTCTCCCTTCAAGGCCTCTGACTGATGGGATGAGAAGACTCCTCTCATTGCTGAAGGCAGTCTCCTTTGTTGATTGTAGATGTAATTAAGCCATAGATGTAATCAACTGGCTAATGATTTAAATCCACGAAATACCCTTACAGTCACAATCAGGCCAGTGCTTGTTTAACCAATCTACTGGGCTCCATAGCTTAGCCAAGTTGACACATGAAATTAACCATCACAGTTTCCAATCCATGAACAACAGATGTCTTTCCATTTATTTAGATCTTCTTTAGTTTCTTTCAGCAATATTTTGTGGTTTTCAGTGTACATGTCTTTTACCTCTTTGGATAAATTTATAGTTAGGTATTTTAGTCTTTTAAATGCTATTGTAAATGGAATCATTTTCTTAATTTCTTTTTTGGACTGCTCATTGCTGGTGTATAGAAGCACAAGTAATTTTCGTGGGCTGCTCTTGTAACCCACAACTTTGCTAAATTAAAAAAAAATAGCTCTGGTGGTTCTTTTATAGATTCTTTGGGATTTTCTATATATAAGATCATGTCATGTGCACATAGAGATCATTTTACTTCTTCCTTTACAGTTTGGATGACTTTTATTTCTTTTTCTTGCCTAAATCTCTGTGTAGAAATTCCACTACAATGTTGAATAGCAGTAGTAAAAGTAAGTAACCTTGTCTTGTTCCTGATAATAGGAGGAGAGCTTTCAGTCTTTCACCATTGAGTATGATGTTAGCTGTGAGTTTTTCATAGATGTCCTTTATCACATTGAAGAATTCCCTTCTATTCCTAGTTTTCTGAGTGTTTTTTTTTTCAATCATGAAAGAACATTTAATTTTGTCAAATGCTTTTTCTGCATCAATTGATATGCTCACGTGGTTTTTTTTCACTTTCATTTCACTAATGTGCTGTATTACATTAATTGATTTTATTATGTTGATCCACCCTCACATTCCTGGGACAAATCCTGCTAGGTCATGGTGTATAATCCTTTTAACGCTTTGCTGGGTTTGGTTTGCTAGTATTTGGTTGAGGATTTTTGCATCTGTATTAATAAGATATTTTAGCCTGTATTTTTCTTTTCTTCTGGTGTCTTTGCCTAGCTTTGGGATTAGGGTAATATTGGCTTCATAGAATGAGTTAGAACTGTTTCTTCCTCTTCTTTTTTTTTTTTTTTTTTTTTTAATATTTGGTAGAATTCACTAGTGAAACCATCTGGTCCTAGGCTTTCCTAAGTTGGCATATTTTTTGATTACTGACCCAATAGCTATACTTGTTATAGGTCTATTGAGATTTTCTATTTCTTATTTGAGTCAGTTTTGGTAATTTGTGTGTTTCTAGGCACTTGTTCATTTCATGTAACATATCTAATTTTTTTGGCATACAAATGTTTGTAGTATTCTCTTACAATCTTTTTATTTCTGTAAGGTCAGTGATTTTATTTATTTGCAACTGCTCTCTTTTTTCCTTTGTCACTCTAGCTAAAGATTTGTCAAATTTGCTGATCTTTTAAAGATCCAACATTTTATTTTCTTGATTCTTTCTATTGTTTTCCTAGTCCCTATTTTGTTTATCCCTACTCTAATTTTTATTATTTCCTTTCTTCTGCTAGTTTGGGGTTTAGAGTGCTCTTTCCTTTCCAGTTCCTTAAGGTATTAA
Organism: Tolypeutes matacus; assembly: GCA_026826555.1. Classification (NCBI taxonomy): domain Eukaryota; kingdom Metazoa; phylum Chordata; class Mammalia; order Cingulata; family Chlamyphoridae; genus Tolypeutes; species Tolypeutes matacus. The sequence goes on along the minus strand of JAKSZT010054030.1, from coordinate 3,056,303 downwards.
GTTGGGTTTGTGATTTGAGATCTTTCTTCTTTTTTAATGTAGTAATTTACTGGTATAAATTTCCTTCCAAACACTGCTTTTGATGCATCCCATACATTTTGGTATGTTGTATATTTGTTTTCATTCTCTCTAAGTATTTCCTAATTCCTAATTCCTTTAGGATTCCTTCTTAAACAGATTGGATTTTTTTTTTTTTAAGATTTATTTATTTACTTTATCCATTTTAAACCCCTCTTCCCCATTTTGCTGTTTTGTGTCCATTTGCTGGGCAATTCTCTGTGTCTGTCTCCTGCCATGTCCTCCCATCCTCCTCCTCCAGTCTCACCAGGATTCGATCCTGGAGACCTCCGATGTAGGAGATAGGTGTTCTGCCACCTACGCCACCTGGGTTCCTGGTTTTCAGAGCTTTCAGAGAATCTTGTCTTGTCTCTCCCCTGTTACATCATCATCTTGCTGCAGGGCACCCGGGGCCTGGCAGCTCACCAGCACACAGAGCCTGGCAGCCTAAGCACCTTCTATATATATATTTTTTATTTTACTGGGAGGTCCCAGGGATCGAACCCAGGTCCTCCATATGGCAGATGGACGCCCAACCATTTGAGCCACATCCATCCCCTGATTGGCTTTTTAATAGTATGTTTTCAAATTTCCACACATTTGTGAATTTTCAAGTTTTCTTTTTGTTATTGATTTCTTCTTTCATTCTATTGTGGTCAGAATAGATACTTTGTATAATTTCAATCTTTTAAAATTTATTCTGACTTGTTTTGTGACTTAACATATGGTCTATCCCAGAGAATGTTCCATGTGCACTTGAGAAGAATGTATATTTTGTTGTTGCTGATTGTAGTGTTCTATAAATATTTGGTTTTTATAAAAATAGGTCTAGTTGGTTTTTAGTATTGTTCAAGTCCTCTGTTTCCTTATAGATCTTCAGTCTAGGTGTTCTATCCATTATTGAAAGTGAGGTATTGAAGTCTATAACTATTATTGTAGAACTATCTATTACTCCTCAATTCTATCGATGTTCGCTTCATATATTTTGGGCTTTGTTATTTTATTTGGTGCATATATGTTTATAGTTGTTATATCTTCTTGATGAATTGACCCTTTTTATCAACATGTAATGTCCTTCTTTGTCTCTTATAACAATTTTTTACTTAAAGTCCATTTTTTTCTCCTGATATTAGTATAATCAACCCAGCTCTCTTTTGGTTACTATTTGCATGGAATATCTTTTTCCATCCTTTTGCTTTCAAACTTTTATGTTTTTGGATCTAAAGACAGTCTCTTGTAAATTGCATATTATTAGATCATTTTTCATATCCATTCTTCCAATCTCTGTGTTTTGACTGAAGAAATTAGTTTATTACCATTTAAAGTAATTACTGATAAGAAAGGACTTACTTCTGCCATTATGCTATTTGTTTTCTGTATGCCTTATACCTTTTTTTGTTCCTCATTTCCTCCATTACTGCCTTCTTTTGAATTTAACTGGTTTTTTGTAATGTACCATTTTTATTCCTTTCTCATTTCCTTTTGTATATATTTTGCAGATAGTTTCTAGGTGGTTACCAAAGGTAACATTCTATAGTTGTAACAATCTAGTTTGAATTTATACACACTTAGCTTCAATAGCATACAAAATCTCTGCTCCTCTAAGGCTCTGTCATTGTCCAATCTTTATATGTTGTGTGCCTATTAACATAGATTTATCATAGTTGTTTTATGTATTTGTCTTTTTTTATTTTTAGGAGGTACCAGGGATTGAACCCAGGACCTTGTACATGGGAAGCAGGGATTCAATCACTGCATTATATCTGCTCCCCAGTGAGAGTTGGTTTTTTCATTTGTTTGTTTTCAGGAAACAGGAATCGAACCTAGGATCTTGTACATGGGAAGCAGGCACTCAACCACTTGAAGTACATCTGCTCCTCTGTATTTATCTTTTAATTCATATAGGAAATATAAAGAGCAGTTACAAACTAAAAGTACAATAATGGCTTTTATTTTTACTTATGTTGTTTCTTCTACTGGAGCTCTTTATTTCTTCGTATGGCTTCAAGTTACTGTCTAGTGTCCTTTCATTTCAGGTTGAAGAACTCCCTTAAGCATTTCTTGTAAGGCAGGTCTATTGATAATAAACTCCCTCAGCTTTTTCTTATTTGGAAATATCTTAATTTCTCTTTGGTTCTTTCATGATAGTTTTTCTAGACATAGAATTCTTGGTTGACATTTTTTTCAGAACTTTAAATATGTCATATCACTCCCTTCTGGCTTACATGATTTCTTTCTTTCTTTTTTTTTTTTTAAAGCAATTTATTGAAGTATATCATTCATACATGAACATACATAAACTATAAGTTTTCAATAAACATCGTGATCTTACAAAACAAACATGCATTACATCATACAGGGCTCCCACACATCACCCTCTGACAAACACCCTGCATTGTTGTGAAACATTTGTTAACAAATCATGAAAGATGTGTTAGTAACACTACTAACTATAGTCTGTATCTTCCTCCCCTATACATTTTGTTAAGGATTTATTTATTTATTTATTTACATTTATCCATTTTTACTGCCCCCACTCCCTGTTTTGACTGTTTCTGTGTCCATTCGCTGGGCAACTCTCTGTGTCCATTTCCTGCCCTGTCTTCTCATCCTTCTCCTCCTGTCTTCCCTGGGATTTGATCCTCGGAACCTCCGATGTGAGAGATAGGCATCCTACCACCTGAACCACCTTAGTTCACTTGGCTCTCCCTTGTGTCACTCTCCTGTTATGTCATCATCTTGCTGCATGGCTTGGGGAGCCTGGCAGCACACCTGCGCACGGGGCCTGGTTGCTCACCTGTTCGCGGGGCCTGACAGCTCATCCGTGGATGGGGCCTGGCAGCATACCTGCACATGGGGCCTGGTGGCCCACGTGCCATATATATATATATTTTAATTTTTACCAGGAGGTCCCGGGGATCAGACCAAGGTCTCTCCATATGGGAGACAGACGCCCAACCACCAGAGCCACATCTGTTCCCCTGCTATATCTCTTAAGGTTGACCAAAGATACCCAAAGTTACAGTCTTTTCCCATATAGGATGGTCATATAATAAATCAGGCTTAGCTTATCACCAGCATTCTAAAAGCCAGACCTAGGGAGAAAAACTAGGTCTGGTGACACATGCATGGTTTCTAATATAGTGAATGTTTAGCCTGCACTGATTATCACAAAATCAGGGCAGTGAGAATATTCACATCTGGCTTTCATGATTTTTGAGAATGAATCAGCTGTTAATATTATTGGGGATCACTTGTATATGATAAGTCACTTCCCCCTTGCTGCTTCCAGGATTCTCTTTTTGCCCTTGACTTTTGACAATTTGATAATAATGTGTCTTGGTTGAACCTCCTTGAGTTTATCCTTTGTGGACTTAATTGGGCTTCTTGAATATGTGGATTTCTGTCTTTTTTTGAATTGGGGAAGTTTTTGGCCATTATTTCTTTAAACATTTTTTCTTTACCTTTCTTTCTCCACTTTCCTTTCAGATTCCCATTATGTATATGTTGGTACACTGGATAATATACCACAGGTCTCTTTTTTTTTGGTCCTAATTTAACCTTTTATTGGGAATATAGTGCAACATTACAATTTAGGATCATTAAATGACAAACTTTGTGGGTACTGACAAAAAACATGGCCTGAATTCTGGGAGTAAGTGGTTTTCCAGTTCAGGGGGTAGGAGAATGAACATGTACAGGATCTTCTCCCAAGGAGACAGGAAGCTTATTACACTGTGAGCCACCAAAGGTCTGTGGTTCCTAACGGCTGGAAGGAGTGCCAGTCCTGGTAAACCATCAACAATCTTCATCAAAGCAAATCAGAACATCCAATTTTTCAAACTAATTGTAGATAGAAGAGAAAATAAGTCTGGACTGACTTATAAATTGATTTGAATGACTACTGAAGTGTCCTCCATTCATGACTCTGCAATCTCTTACAAGTGACTTCCGGAACAAGGAGCCTTTCATGTGCTCCCAGTTATTATATAGTGCATAGAGGCTGGTAAGTGTTAGTCCTGCTAGACCACCTTGTGCTACCCCCCTGAAGACCACTTCCACATTTATACCACATACCTGTTGTGGTGCCAGCCACTACTATGTTAAGGTCATCTTCTGCACCTTGGGTCTTCTAGATGATGACACCAAATGCACTATAGAGAAAAGTCAGAGAACCCAGAGTATTAGCCCAAAGTGCCCCTTGCCTGGTTTCTTGGTTTTGACCACGCCATGGTTTGGGTTTCCTTCAATCCTAGAGGTAGGCCATTCATTGCCCCAAATGCAGCCCCTGTCATGCAACACCCTCCAATGGTAAAGAAGGCGAGTTCATATTTGCTCTGGGTTTTATTAGCACCAGTAGGTAAAATAAACTCATCTGTATCCTTCACTGACTAGCGAGGATTCACATTTAAATACATAGACAGAGGGTTCATACCAGTTAGGGGGACGCCGGCCAAATCTGTGTTCAAGTAACCTGCTTCACTGGTAGCCAGCCAAAGAACTGTTGTGAGCCACTGGGCAGGAACAAGTTCCCATCTCAGGCTGAGGGCTTCTTTGAGCTGCAATTAAAAAAAAAGAAAAGAAAAAAAAAAAAAAAGGAATTTTGGGGCAGAGACTTCACAGGCAAAGAGGAGCAGCTTTTGAACCCAAGAAGACAGGGAGGCTGGGTGAGGCTGGGACCTGGTCTAAGACCCATGCTCCATGCTCCATGGTGAGGGTCAGCACAGCAGGGTGGGCTAAGGGCCTGGCCTGGTGCTGTTGGAGGACCAGGCAGTCATAGTCAGTGTTTGGAACAGTCCTAGGACTCCAAGGTGGCCCAGGAGGGACAGCGAGGGATATGGAAAGCCAGAAGGGAGAGTAGCTGGGGTGTGAGTAGCCTGTCCACAGGCCCTAATGGTCAGCAGGGTGGCTAAAGGCCCCCAGGACCTGCCAAAGGGCTGTGGGGTTAAGGCAGTGTTCTGGGCCAATAGCTTGAAGTAGGAACCAGAACCAAGACAGGTTCTGACATCTGGACCCTGGGGAAGCAGGTAGGGAGAGATGGGAGCTGGGGCTAGGCCAGGAGCCGTTGGACCCTATGACTCCTCTGCCTCTGTTCATGGACCACTGAGCTGAATTTTAAATTTTTATTTAACAAATACCTATTTAGGACTTACTATGTATCAGTAAGCTCTTTATACATATTCATTCATTTAATCCTCATAATAACCTTCTGAGAAAGGAATGGTTCTTATCATTCCTTGATATGTGAGCAATTTGTCCAAGGTCATCCAGCTGGAAAAGGTAGGGATTCAAATACAATCTGTTCCGAGTTATTTGCTCTTGACCACCAGGGGAAGAAATAATGAGCTTTGCCTCCCCTCCAAAGTGGAAATTTTTTTTTTTTTTTCTTTTTTGCTGATTTTGAAAGTAAATAAAGAGATGTAAAAAGTATTTGAACAACATAAAAAGGTATAAAGAGAAAAGGAGGAGTCTCTCCAGTAGCCCATGTTATATAGACATAGCAATATATACATCTGATTTTTGACACTGTATGTTATAACCAGCTCTATGGAGATTAAATTTGCAACTCCAGATGATGACAACCAGGCCCGGTGTGTTGCAAGCCTGGGAAATTGGGGAAGGGGAGGATTGGGGCAGAGAGGAAGAAGAGTTGGGAGTATACAGAGTAGCTTGTGGTGTCTGTGGAACAGAAGGCAGGGAAGGGCATGTACCAGGAGGTCTGAAGAGCCCGCAGGCCCAGGAGTGGGAGGCCTTGACACTTATGAATATTCCAGGCTGGCTGTTCTGCTGGGCCTTCAGGAGCAGAGCCTCATCCTCAGCACTTGTGGTGGGCACAGCTGGGGCTCAAGCTGGCAGAATGCAGAGGACATCCAGCCTCGGAGGCTCCAACCCCCTCCTCCTGTCCCTCCTAGCCTACTGCCTGGGGCTGGGGCTGGCAGGGGAGAGCAGACTCTCCTAGACCCTCCTCACCCCAGCTTCCCTTAATGAGTTCCAGTAGGAGCCCCAGCTGTCAATCATTCTGGCTCCCAGCACAGCCCAAAGGTGCCTTCAGCCTTCCTGTTAGGAAGAGGCTGACAAGCAAGAAGCCAGACACACCACAGCAGGTGTGGCCAGGAGAACAATGACAAATGACCGGCAGTGTTGCAGAGAGGGCAGCACATTATCTCTCCCCAGGGGATGAGGATCCTGGGTTCCAAGGAGAGCTGGTCCCTGAACAATCAGACTGTTTTCTTACCCTGATCCTTCCAAAGAGTTCGAGACTGCCTTCCTCTTCAGGGTCTCCTCTGAGTGCAAGGATTTCTGGAAGGCAGAATAAAGCCTGCAGGTTAAGGTCAGATTGAATAGTTCTTTAACAGAATGAGCAAATGGATTCTAGGAGGAGGCAAGAGGATAGAGGAGAACGCGAGCAGAGCAGGGTCTCAAGAGCCAGCTGGAGACGCCATGGTCTGTTTTGCCATTGGCCCTTCTTAGGGAACCTGATGTTCCAGGGCCATACTTTGAGCCACAGGACCCACCTCCGACCCAGCTGACCTGGTCTGGAGCTCTCTCCTTAAATGTTCTTTGTTTCAGGAAGAGTTACCAGGTCCAGGGGTAGGTATCACCCAAGATGTGGATAACTGGAGGGGACCACTGGGGCTGCCTAAGATTCAGGTCCCTCTTACATGCAAAATGCATTTGCCCCTTCTCAAGGTCCCCAAAAGTCTCATCAGAATCAGCACAAAATCCAGAATTTCATCATCTAAATCAGGTGTGAATGAGGCACTTCAGGTGTATTTCCAGCTCTTGAGTATGGTTCCTCTCTGCAGATTTGTGAAACTAAAGTAGTAAGATACCCCACCCAATATACAATGGAGGGACAGACATGGGGTAACTGCTATAGACATTTCTGTTCAAAAAGGGGGAAAATAGGATGCAAAATAGTTGCTGGTCCCTGGAAATTCTGAAATCCAGCTAGCTAAATGTTGGTTCCTTGACTAGGTTTCAAGGCCTGGGAATAAGTCTCCCTGGCTTTTGGCTATATCCTCCACACTCTTAGTTCTGCTTCTGAACCATCTTCCTTGACCATGAAAGGTAGAACATGTTTGCACCTTAGTAATTTCTCAGCCTGCTTCCTGCCAATAGAATTTTATAAGTCCAACAGGCTTCGAGCCTTTTGTATTGTCTCTGTCCCTTTCAGTTCTAGTTTGGCCATTTCTGTTTATACGGTTTTCTCAAAAACTTTGTGGGTCCTCCATGAAACTCACTGGGGTTCACTCCATTAGGTGGAAGTCATGCCCACCGATCTCTGGAAGGCTAGCCCTTCTCTACATTGAGGCCCTATTGCTTGATTGGAAAGGATCTGAGAAGACTCTTAATCTCTTGAAAGGGCCCTTTATATGGCTGAGCAATCTGGTTCTTTGATCTTTTCGAGGTCTTAACAAAGGTGTGTGTAGTCACACACTTGCCTTTGTCTCCAGACCACATTTTCCCGACAGTGCTCCAAAGCCATTTCTTTTTTTTTTTTTTTTATTATGGGTAAAAATCAAAATTCTCACAATACATACAAACATTTGCAAAATGATATATAAATATATATGCATATATGTGTATTTGCTTACAAAAATGTTGTTTATATATATATATACACATATATTTTAAGAGGTGCTTAGATTACCCAAAATATTACACGGAACCCATTGGGATTCCCACGTTGTCCACCTCCCACACCTCCCATCTTAACTTTATCATTTACCTCTATAGAGACTGAGAATTTTCAAAATCATCAAGTCCTGGCTCCTTTTTATTTAATAGTCCTTCCCTTGCTGTCCTTTGTTTGCCATTCTGATGGATGTGAAATGGAATTTCATTCTGCTGCCAGCACTGTGATGGACTAGATACTCTTAGGAGACCTCCCACATACTCAAAAACAAAAGCAAACAAAGAATACCTAGATCCTGCCCAAACCATGGTTTGTATTGTTTTGCTGGGTTTGTAAGAAATAGAAATCATCAAGGGACAAAGCCTTGTGTGTCAGAGTTGCCTGAACAGTGAATGCTGAGCATTTACTTTGGGCCAGCAGCAAAAGGGCTGGGATGAGAGGGGTGGGGTACCAAGGGGGGTAAAGTGGCCCCAGGAGAGTGGCTCTCTGGCTCACAGCATGAGGAAATGCAAACTCCATTTGGAGATAAGCAATCCTAATCTAAACCCTTGGGATTTCCCCCAGATTAAGATAAACCAAATACGAGCTCACAATCCAATATTACCAAAGAAACACAAAAATGAGAAAGCAACAAGAGACTGTCAAATAACAAGACAGATCTTACAACAAATTAAATAGAATATTAGAAATGAAAATATAATTGCTGAAATAAAATCTCAATGGACAGACCAATCTCCCTCATGAACTGGGACTTAAAAGTTCTGAACAAAAATGAGCAAATAGAATCCAGCAATATATGAAAGTCATACACCATGACCAAGTACAGTTTCTTCCAGGAATGCACAGCTGGTTCAATATTAGAAAGTCAATCACTATAAACTGCCATATTAACAGACTGAAGAAGAATAACCACCAGGTCATATCAATTGATGAAGAAAAAACATTTGACAAAATTCAACCCCTTTTAAAGATTTTTTAAAACCCTCAGAATATTAGGGATTGAAAGGATGAATCTCTAGAGAATTATGCTGAAATGAAAAAAAAAAGTCATCCCAAAAAGATTACATACCATAAGACTCAATTTATATATCATCTTTTAAATGATGAAATTATAGAAATGTAGGACATATTAGTGGTTGCTAGGAGTTATGGGGGGAGTGGAGGTGAAAAGGAAGTGGCTGTAGGTATAAAAGGACTTCCAAAATTGTATATATATATATATTTTTTAAGTTTTTTAAAATTTATTTTACTTTATTTATTCCCCCTTTCCCCCAGATAGTTCACTTGTCTTGTCTGCTCATTGTTTGCTTGCCTTCTCCAGGAGGCACTGGGAACCAAAACCAGGACCTCCCACATGGGAGACAAGTGCCCAACAGGCTGAGCCATATCCTTTCCCTGGCGTCTGCTGACTTGTGACCTCTGCTTGTTGTGGTGGGGGCGGAGTCTAGCTCTGTTGCAGCAGCATCTAGCTCTGTTGAGGCGGGAGGCAGGATCTGCTTGTCTTCTTTTAGGAGCCACGGGATCCAAACCTGGGACCTCCCACGTGGTAGGTGGGCACCCAAGTGGCTGAGCCACATCCGCTGCCCCATAATCATATATTGACTCTATCATTGCCAATATCCTGGTTGTTTGGTCCTTTTTCTAACTTAAAAAATTTTATTGAAGTCAATGCACATAACATAAAATTAATGATTTTAAAGTTAACAATTCATTAAAATATATGTATATATATATATAAAAAATAACATTTTTGTAAGCAAATACACATATATGCATATATATTTATATATCATTTTACAAATGTTTGTATGTATTGTGAGAATTTTGATTTTTACCCATAATAAAAAAAAAAAAAAAAAAAAAAAGTTAACAATTCATTGGTATTTAGTACATTCACAATGTTGTATAACCACCACCTCAGTCTGGTTCCAAAACATTTCCATTACCCAGATTAAAATCCATACCCATTAAGTAGACACTATAGTTTTATAAGATGTTACCATTGGGATGTTAACTTTCACTGCAGGAATCTATAACTACCTAAAAATTAAGTTTCAACAAAACTCAGTGGAAGGGGTAAACAATAAATTATATAAAGATGAAGAAAGAAATTATCCAGAATGGAAATATGAAGACAAGGAGATGGAAAATATTGAAATGGGGTTACAAGAAAAGAGGGTCTAGCACTTGCCCATCAGAATTCCAGAAGGAAAGAATAGAGAGAATAGAAGAGAGGGAGCCTTTAAAGAGATGAAGGCTGGGAATTTTCTAGTACTGAGAATAGGCCAGAACCCATAGCTGCAGGAAGCAAGATAAATTTAAAAAGTCACTGTACAATATAGTGAACACAGAACACCGAATATAGAGAAGATCCTTTAAAGACCATAAAAAGTCAGATCATCTACAAAGAAACCACAACTAGACAGACAGTAGATTTTCATAGCAATTATATATTTCTCATAGCCAGAAGACAGTGAAATTGTATCTTTTAAAAATAACTTCATTGAGATATAATTCACATACCATATGATTCACCCCTTTAAAAGGTACAATTCATGCTTTTGGTATATTCACAGGTTGTGCAACCATCACCAAAACCAATATTAGTACATTTTCATTCCCCCTAAAATGAACCCCATACCCATTAGCTGTGACTCATCATTCTCCCCTTTACCCCACACACAGGCCCTAGGCCACCACTAATCTACTTTCTTTGTATAGATTTATTATGAGCATTTGATATAAATGGAATCATACAATATGTGGTTTTCTGTGAGTGGCTTCTTTCTCTTAGTATAATGTCAGAGTCCATACATGTCATAGTAACTTCATTTCTTTTTATTGCCAAAGATATTCCATTCTATGGATATACTACCTTTTGTTTAGTCATTCATCAGTTGATGGGCATTTGAGATTTTATTCTACTTTTTGGCTATTATGATTAATGCTGGTATGAACAATTGCCTACAAGTTTTTGTGTGGACATATGTTTTTATTTCTCTTCGGTATATACCTAGAAGTGGAATTACTGGATCATATGGTAATTTTTGATAAGCTGCCAGTCTGTTTTCCATAGTGGGTGTACCATTTTACATTCCTATCAGCAATGTGTGTGGGTTCCAATTACTCCACATCCTTGTCGACACTTATTATTGTCTCTCTTTATTATAGCCATCCTAGTGGGTGTTTAGTGGTATTGTTGTGGCTTTGATTTGCATTTCCCTGATGACTAATGATGTTGAGCATATTTTCATGTACTTATTTGAAATAATTTCTTTAAAGTGCTAAGAAGAAAATAAATGTCAACCTAAAATTTTTACCCTACAAAACCGTATTTCAAGAACAAAGGAAATAAACAGTTTCAGATAAACAAAAATGGAGAGAATTGGATATAATAGACGAAAATGGGGAGAGTAGTATATAATAAACATATACAAAAGGAACTTCTAAAGGATGTTGCATTAGGTTTGAGTTCTTTAAAGCAGAGCCTATGATGGGAGTTCTTGTGAAAGTGATTTATTGAGGTAGTACAATCAGGAAAAATCTGTAAGGAATTGATGGTAGCAAGATAGGAAAGGCTAAGCAAAGATATAGATTCAGATGATGTCTAGCCTCGGATTAATTTATGGGAAACTCTGGAGCACAAATGGCATCTCAGAATTTCTCACCTGGATCTCTCCCCCACCCCTGGAAACCTGTACTCTACTTTCTGTCTCTATGCATTTGCATATCCTAGCTATTTCATATGCATGGAATCACACTATATCTGTCCCTTGTGTCTTGATTTATTCCACTCAATACTTGTGAAGTTTCATCCATGTAGTGGCATGTATCAGGACTTCATTCCTTTCGATGGCTGACTAATATTCCAGTGTAGGTATATACGACATTTTGTTTAGTCATTCATCTGCTGATGGACCTTTGGGTTGCTTCTCTCCATTGACATTTGTTTCTCATTGTTGTAATTCCTTGTTTTTTTCTTTTAAGGAGGTACTGGGGACCAAACCTGGGACCTTGTACATGTAATTCCTTTTTAAAATTAAATACCATCCTGGCAACTGTGGCAGGGGAAGATCACTGGTGTGGGCTATTAGTGGTGGGAGGCTGTATGGGGAGGGGTGTACCTGAGCATGCCTCTATGGAATATAAATGTGTTCTTTTGGTCATGGGGTGTCATCTTGGTGGGTGGAGACCTACAGAATAACCAAGGGAATATTGAATTCCCATCCTGGGGAGCCTTGCTACATTTTCTCATAGAGTGGAATGAATCTTTAGAGCACGTGGGCAGTGCTTAGTGAAAGAGGATAGACCAATACACCAAGCCCTTGTGAACCTTGCTCTTGTGAAATTCAAACTTTTAGCCTAGTAATATGTATTGCCCAAGAGTTACTTCCTGAAAACCTCCTTGTTACTCAAATGTGGCCTCTCTCTAAGTCAAACTCTGCATATAAATTCACTACCTTCCCCCCACTTGGGACATATCTCCCCAGGATGAGCTTCCCTGGCCCTGAGGGATAATTACCAAGCACCAACTAGTGATGCATTTAGAAAAAGACCTTGACCAAAAGGGGGAAATGGTAAATACAAATGAGTTTTTATGGCTAAGAGATTTCAAAGTGAGTCAGGAGGTCATTCCAGAGGTTACGCTTATACACATCTCAGCAGTATCTCATTGACTGCCACAGTAAACAGTGCCCCAAGCAGGGGAACTCCTGAGGGCTCTAGAGACATCTAGACACTACAGGTAGGGCAGACAACCCCAGGAAATTGGTACCCCGTAGGTGAGCCTTACCTTGGAATACTATCTCCCTAATGTATTCAGATACATCTGAAAATTTTAAATTTTCCAACACATGGTTCTTCTGTCCCATTTATTTGAACCTATAATTAGCACTATACCCATTAAATATATGTCTCAGAGAATTAAGTCTTCTGACTGTTCATATGCCGGTTGAACTCTGAATCTCAGCACAGTTGCAGCCAACACCTACTCTCCAGTTCATCAAAAGGATAATGATGGACAATGCCCATCCCAAAAAACAGAGTATTTACAACTGCAGGCAAGACAGTTCCATCCATCTGCCCCATGGGATCTAAGCACCCTCTCAGTCAGAAGCAGATTGGGCATCACCATCCCAAAATCTTCAAGACTGAGGAATGAACAAACATAAGGGGGGATGCAACTCTGGACTAAAGTAGACTTATTATTATTATAGTTATGAAAGAACTCGTTACATTGATATAAAGGTAGTGGTCACCAGAGGTTCTGATGGGACGAAGAGGGAAGAATAATTGTAGACGGGACGCTTTTGGGACATTTGGAATTGTTCTGCATGACATTGTAATGACGGATACAGGCTATTATACATTTTGTCAAAACCTATAAAATTGTGTGATGCAAAGTGAAACCATAATGTAAACTATAGTCCATGGTTAGTAGCAATGCCTCAATATGCATTCATCAGTTATAACAAATGTACCACACTAATGAAAGATGTTGTTAATGGGGGAAAATGTGGGATGAGGAAGGGGTGGGGTATATAGGAATCTCCTATATTTTCAATGTAACATTTATGTAATCTACAGGTCCTTTAAAAATGAAGAGAAAAATTAAATACCATTTTGTGGATTGCCTAAGGCATGGGGCCATATAACACAGTGCGCCCTGTGGTGGATGATAGACTGTGGTTAACAGTACAAATATGAGAATGTTCCCTCATGAACCATAACAAATATACAATACTAATACATGGTATTAATAATTGGATGGTTTGTGGGAAAAAAATTCACCAAATGTGAGATATGGACTATCGTTAGCAGTAATATTTTGACAATGTTCTTTCATCATTTGTACCAAGAATTCCACAACAATGCAAGGTGATCGTGGTGGGGCGGACATGTAGGGGAATCCTATATGGAATGCATGATTGTTTTGTAAACTCATGACTTCTCTAACAACAATTTTAAAAAGAAACAATGCCTTCTTTGGATAAAGATTTTGTAAAGGTCTTATTTTTTTTTTAATCATTTTTTTCTTATTACATTTTTATCATGTTCTCCGAAGCATGTTAATTGTTCTTCATTAAATGTATCTTAACAAAACAAAACAAAACTTAAATACCACCCTGTTCTAACTTAAGGAATACACTGTCTTCTCACCCCTCTGATTTCTTGAAGGTTTTTCCCCTGCTCAGCCATCACAAACTTAGAAGTTCCCCTGCTCAAAATTAAAATGAAGGGGGACGGATGTGGCTCAAATGGTTGGGCATCCGTCTCCCATATGGAGGGACCCGGGTTCGATACCCGGGACCTCCCGGTGGAAAAAAAAAAAAATTAAAATGAAAAGTGAAATAGACATATGCTGTTGCTATTTGGCCTCAGGTCATCACAGTAGAGGAATTTGACATCATCTTCAGCCTTTAGTGTCCTTTATAATGCCCAGAGGAGTTCCTAAGAACTCCACGTACTTACCCCCTCCCCCCCCGCCCCCAGCCCAGACGTGCTGATACAGTGGTTCAGGAGCAGGACTCTGGAATGCACATGGTAGCAAGTTCCGCAAATGCATTCACACCTGAGTAGCTACCTTTGAAAGGAGCCCTCCCTCTAGCTGTCCTGGAATTTAAGTTGGCTCTAGTTCTGGTTCCATCTCAGACTTGTAATTCACTTCATCCTTTGGACCTCAGTTTCCTGGTTTGCAAAGCAGAGGTAATGATATCTACCTGCCCTCTTCACCCCATATTATGGGACTCATGGACATGACAGCTGAGAAGATGCTTCGTGGACCACCCAGCCCTCCAAATACAGGCAGCAAGACTATGATGCTTTGTGTTCTTACTACCAGCTGAGGTCTGCGTTCAATTCTTTTTTTTTTTTTTTTTTTTTTAAAGATTTTATTTATTTATTCATTTATCCCCCCCTTGCTGCTAGTGCTCGCTGGGTCAGCTAACCACGCCGCGCGGGCGGGCTTGCCTTCACCAGGAGGCCCCGGGAACCGAACCCGGGTCCTCCCATATGGTAAACAGGGAGCCCTACTGATTGAGCCACAGCCGCTTCCCAGCGTTCAATTCTTATACGCGCCATGTAACTCCATGAGAGGCGCTTGGCCTCCAAGCCTCAGTTGCTCAATCTATAAAAGATGGCGGCTGGACTCAGTGGTTCTCCATCCTGTCGGACTTTTAGAAACACCTGCCAATGGCAAGGCAAGCCTCCAAAGATTCTGCTTCAATTAGGTCTGGAGTGGGGCCCAAGCCCATCGGTTGGTTTTCAGACACTTCCTGAATGATTCTCATGTGCAGCCTAGGCTGAACCAGGCAGGCTTTATAAATTCTAAAAATAATCCGGGGCCTACCGGGGTTTGCCAGGCCAGAGGCACAGATGGTGGTGCCGGATGGGCTGGGTTACAGCAAGCAGCTCTCAGCTCCCTTATCAC
The DNA here is from genome assembly GCA_026826555.1 of Tolypeutes matacus. Taxonomy (NCBI): domain Eukaryota; kingdom Metazoa; phylum Chordata; class Mammalia; order Cingulata; family Chlamyphoridae; genus Tolypeutes; species Tolypeutes matacus. The sequence continues at coordinate 3,041,178 of JAKSZT010054030.1, read as the reverse complement.
TGCTCAGCTCTAGTAGGACTCTCTTCCCCAACCAGCCCACCTCCCCAGATCACCATGGCAAGAGCAGCTCAAGCTGGAAGGGGTCACAGCTGTGCGCCTGGGAGAGCCACCAATCCATGCGGGTCTTCTGAGACCTGGGGCAGGCAGCTGTGGGGGCCGCAGGGGGCAGCTTCCTGGGGGTCAGCCGAGGGCTGCAGTGTTTGCAAACTGGGGAATGAGGGCTTCCAGCTGGGTGGGGCTGCTTTAAAAAAAAAAAAAAAAAGGCTTTAAAACATTTTTTGAATTTATTAAAGTAACTCATAATCATTGTAGAAAACTTCAAAATTAGAACCATGTAAGAAAAAAGAACAACCCCAAATCACATTTCATACCACCATCCAGTGACAACAGAGGGGCCTATTGACAAGAATATCCATTGCAGCATTATTTAGAACTGTGAAGAATGGAAACCGAATTGAATGAACAACCCGTGGGCTTCAGAAAATTACACATGCACTAAAAACTCAGGTTGGAAAGTAAACTTAATGGTACACGAAAATGCTTCCAGTATGTGGAAAGTAAAAAAAGTAGGGTATGGTCCTAATTTGGTAAAGTTTGCCAAATAAATCCATATAAATTAAATAAAATTTCAATCTTTTTTTTTTTTAGGAGGTGCTAGGGATTGAGCCTTCATACATGCAAAGCAGGGGCTCAAACACTAAGCTACCTCTGCTTCCCTCAGTCTTTTTTTGTTGCCTAATAATCTGAAAAAAAGAGGGGACAGAGCCTGTTTAAATGTGGAAAGCCTCTTCAGGATGGCAGCTGACTTCACATACAAGTTGCCTGTATACTCACCCTTCTCTTTGTGGGCATGGGGTCTGCTAGGCATTCCAGAGACAGCAGCTAACCAAGTTCAAGGACAGACCTGTGTGAGTGCCAGAAAGGACCTGCCCAAGTGTTAAGATGCTGAGTCAGGGCAAAAACACCGGTTTCAGACAAAGTCCCAAGTCCCAAATCTGCAGGCCACGGACAAGAACTCCTGGTGGCAGATGCCGGTTTGCAAGCAAGTTGCTTCTCCCACAGGTAAGCGTGAGGTGTGGCTCCCTGGGTGAGTAGCAGAAGGCCATGTTTTCTTAACTGTAGTTCATGACCCTCGAGAAAAATGCTGGAGAGCTCAGGGTTTGCAGATCTGAATAGAAACAGCCAAGAAGAAAGTTCCAGTGTTACCAGTGCTTATCGCTGAGTGGTGGGATTAGCCAATGATTTAAAAATTTTAATATGTTTCTGTATTTTCTAAATTTTTATTTTGTTGTTTATTAAGACATTTTCAAATACACTGAAAGCAAAAAGACTAGGAAAATGGATCTTTGTGTGTCTAGCACCTGCCTGCAATATTGTGCCAATTTTGTACCATCTGTCCACGCCCCAAGTTTTTTTTTTTTCCCTGGAGTATTTTTTTTCCTGTATGGCTGAAGGAATCACATTTTACCTCTATGCTCAGTTTGTGTGATGGGATAGCCGCTAAGCTTCTCATACTCTAAATGTGTCTTGAAGGAGAGAGGGTCATATATTCTCCTGTCTGACATAATTCTATCATATTCATCAAGATCATAAGCTACTCAGGGCCTGAAGTATTTATTTATTTATTTTTATTTTTTTTTTTTAAAGATTTTATTTATTTATTCATTTATCCCCCCCTTGCTGCCTGTGCTCGCTGGGTCAGCCAACCACGCCGTGCGGGCGGGCCCGCCCTCACCAGGAGGCCCCGGGAACCGAACCCGGGGCCTCCCATATGGTAAACGGGAGCCCCACTGATTGAGCCACAGCCGCTTCCCAAGAAGTATTTATTTTTATATTCATATTTATTTTTATATTCTTCCTGGAGCCTAGGACAGTCTAACCTCATGTACATGAGGGTTCTGTAGGTCATAGACTTCTGATTAGGCCACCAAAGGGATGCTGATGCAAAGCACCAGAAATGTATCGGCTTTTATAAAGGGTATTTATTTGGCGTAAAAGCTTACAGTCCCAAGGCCATGGAAAGTCCAACTCAAAGTACCATAAGAGGTGCTTTCTCACCAAAGTCAGCTGCCACATGTTGAAGCAAGATGGCAGGTGACCTCTGCTGGGTTTCTGCCTTCCCCTCTGGGCTTCCTCTTCCTCTTGAGGCTCTGTGGGCCCAGCTTCTTCCTGATCTCAGCTTCAGGCTGTCTCTCTGGGCTTCCTATATCAGTCTCAGCTCTCTTCCCAATGTCAGCTGTAAGCTCTGAGGCAAATGGTCCATCTCTCCCTGGGGCTTTAACTGTTTGAGCCTCCTCCTTTCTGTCACATGGCAGGATCAAAATTGAGAAAGTTCTCTCCTTTCTGTGTCTTCTTGTGTCGTTTTGTCTGTGTGAGAGTCCATTTATATCAGACCCACCAAGGGGGCAGAGATTCAACTTGAGTCACGCCTTACTGACATGGTCGAATCAAAAAAGCCCTAATCTCAGGAAGCAGATGTAGCTCAAGCGATTGAGCTCCTGCCTACCACATGGGAGGTCCCTGGTTCTGTTCCCGGTGCCTCCTAAAGAAGACAGTTAGCTGACACAACAGGATAATACAACAAGAGACACAAGAAGAAAAAACATAATGAGAGACAGAACAAAGCAGGGAACGGAGTGTCTCAAGCGATTAGGCACCTCTCTCCCACATCAGAGGTCCCAGGTTCGGTTTCTGGTGCCTCCTAAAAAAAAAAAAGAAACAAGGAAGATGAACAGACACAGCAAGTGCAAACAACAAGGGGGTGGGGAGAAATAAATCTTAAAAAAAAAAAAAGCCCTAATCTTAACAGGTAATCAAAGATACCTCAGCTGAATTTAATACAATCAAAGGGTATCGCACCCAGAGGAATAGATTAGTTTACAAACATAATCTTTCTTTTGGGGGAATTCAAAAAATAATATCAAACTGCCACAGACAGTGAGGCAGCACAGCTTGGGGCTCGGAGCATGAGTTTGGAGTCAACCTGTGAGGTTCAAATCCCAGGCTCTACCACTTACTGACTGACCTCAGGTATATGATTTATCTTCCGTGGGTCTCAGTTTCCTCACATGGTTTTCAAGAGGGCTAAGTGAGCCAATAGGCACAAAGTTCTGATAATATTGTCTGGCATGTCATAAAGCACTAGATAATTTTTTATTTTAATTTACAAAGCAAACACAACAAAGTTATAGCCAGAGAGAATCATAGATGCCATGCCCTCATTTTATAGCTCTGAAAACTGAAGCTTAGAGATGGTAGGAGTCTTGTCCATGCTTTCTAGAGTATGTTAAAGCAAATTCCAATTGTCCCATCTTAGGCCAGTGGAAACCCCTTCGAGTTGTCTCCTCCGTTATCTTGGCTTGCTAGGGTTGCTATGACAAATAGCACAAACTCATGGGCTAAAACAACAGGAATTTATTATCTCACAGTTTTTGGAGTCTAGAAGACCAAATCAAGGCATTTGCAGGCCATGCTTTTTTCTGGAGTCTGTAGCATGCTGGTGCCGGCTTGTCGGCAATACTTGAAGTTCCTTGGCTTATAGCTGCGTCTCTGTCCCCGTGATATGGCGAACTCTCTCTCTCCTTCTCTGGCTTCTCCTAACTGACTACATCCAAATTTCCTCTGCTCATAATAACTTCTGCCATCTTGGATTATGGGCCATCCCCAGTCAACGTGGCCTCATCCAAATGGGATCTTCGAAGGTCCTATTTACAAATAAGTTCACAACCATAGGGCCAGGTGTTGGGACTTGAACATGGCTTTATTGGGGGTGTGATCCAATCTGCCACAAGTGTCCTTTTAAAATGATTCCATTGTCTGACAGCTTTTGTGTTTTATGACACAAGAGATGTCCCTACTTGTGGTTGATTTTAAAAATGGTCATAACTTCCTCTCATTCCTGTGTCCTTTTGCATATGACTTTGCAGTTCCTCCCATCAAGAGATGGAATCAATTTCTCCTCCCTTTGAACTGGGGCTTGGCCATGTGAGTTGCTTTGGTCCATGGAATAGTATTGGTAGTACAGTAGTAATGAGTTCATTTGGCTGAATCCATTCCCAGTTTTGCTATGAGATGAGGAGGCTATTGGTAATGGTGACCTTTGTATTACATGGAGGGAAGGATGGTAAGCTGATGATGTCAGCCTCTTACATTAGTTACCTTTTGCTGCATAACAAATTACTCCAAAATTTACAACCAACAATTATCTCACAGTTTCTACGGGTCAGACATTTGGGAGCAGCTTAGGTGGATGGTTTTGGCTCAGGGTCTCTCAAGATGTCAGCTGGGGATTCGGTCATCTGAAGGCTTGACAGGGGCTGGAAGACCCACTCCCAAGATGGCGCCCTCACATGGTTTTTGGCAGGAGGCCTCAGTTCCTCACCATGTGGGCCTCTTGGTAGAGCTGCTTGAGTGTCCTAACAACATGGCTTCTGCTTTTCCCCAGAGTGTGTGATCCAAGAGAGAGGGAGCAAGGAGGAACACATGATACCTTTTATGTCCTAATCTTGAACATCACACACTGTCACTTCTGCCACATGCTATTCATTAAGTGAATAAGTATAGCTCACACTTATAGGGAGTAGAATTAGGCTCCACGTATTAAAGGAAAAAGTATCAAAGAATTTGTGACGTATTTAAAAACATCTTCTCTCTCACCTAAATTTCCTTCCCTAGTTTCTCCTAACATGTTGCCATTTACAATGCAAACAAGTCCTAACAATGAAATAGAAAATAAGATGAAAATTAGCATTCTAAAGAAGAAACTTTTAGCTGCACATTACTGTCATTTTGCAGATATAAATATTGCAGAATGTGTATTGTGTTTGGTAGAAGTGATGTGTATAATGCCATGTTGATTATTGGTAGCAATTTTCTCAAGTAGGTACATTTGACAGTACAATATGGTGATTTTTGAAGATAACACTGTGAAAAAGAAAGGGAAGATTCTAGGCCTAAGTCTACAGATTCTTCTGACCAGATTATTGATGAAAAATATCAGTCCTTTGAGTAATTTCAATGCACTCGGGCACAAGGAACACAAAAAAGTCCATCTTTACAATGAAAGATACTTATCAAGGGGGCTGGTAATTTGAGTTGTTTTACTCCTTTTAGCATCGTCTGTGTTGAACAATTTATACATTCAGAAATTGTGCCAACAAAATTGAAAATATACTTATCTACAAGCCTCAGCCACTTGACAAGTAAGGGTAATAATTATTGTAAATGGCTAGTAGACTCTACAAAGAAAGTAAAGCTTTTGTTTAAAAAGAAGAGTCACATTCAGTGAAAAGGCTCAGGAAACAAATTATTTAGTAAAGAAATACATTGTCCAGAAAAGGAAAAGTTATACAGTTGGTGAGAATCTAATAATTCCAGAGGTAAAATTAGACTTGAATGAACTCTAGAACAAAATGAGATTGTGAAAATGGAAAGGTTCTTCTCCCAAAAAGTATAATACGCCATTGTGTTGATGATATGTCCTATGATGTCAAAGAAGTTTTGTGAAATAAGCTAAAATCAATAGCATTGCTATCCAGGTTGATAAGTCAACACATTTCCCACATAAATGTCACACCATAACATTTGTGATATTTTAACATAATGATGAAATTCAAGACCTTTTTTTTTTTTTTTTTAAGATTTTATTAAATTTCATTCATTTATCCCTCCCTTGCTGCTTGTGCTCGCTGGGTCAGCTAACCACGCCGCGCGGGTGGGCTTGCCTTCACCAGGAGGCCCCGGGAACCAAACCAGGGGCCTCCCATATGGTAAACGGGAGCCCTACTGATTGAGCCACAGCCGCTTCCCCAGACCATTTTTTTTTGCAGCAAAGAACTGCAGCATATGATATAACAGTTGTAAATGTGTATGCAACTGACAATACAGCCCCAGAATACATAAAGAAAAAATTGACAAAAATGAAGGGAGAAATATGCAATTCAATAATAAGAGTTTCAAACTTTAATACCCATTTTCAATAATGGATAGAAAAATAGGCAGAAAATCAGCAAGTACTTTGAAGACTTGAATAAACCAACTAGACCAAACAGACAGCTATAGATCACTCCACCCAGCAACAGAAGAAACATTCCTCTCAAATGCACAAGGAATAGTCTAAAAACAGAATATATGTTAGTTCATAAAACAAGTCTTAATATAGTTTAATAGGCTGAAGTAATATAAAGTATGGTCTCTGACTACAATGGAAGGAAATTAGAAATCCATAACCAAAGGAAATTTGGGAAATTCACAAGTATATAGAAACTAAAGAAAACACATCCAAATAACCAATGGGTTAAAGAAGAAGTCACAAGGGAAATTATAAAATACTTTGAGATGAAAAAATGAAACCACCACTTACCAAAATGTGTGAGATGCAACAAAAGAAGAAGTGCTTAGATGGAAATTTAGAGATATAAATGACTATATTCAAAAAGCTCTCAAATCAATAACCTAGCTTTCCAGCTTAAGAAACTAGAAAAAGAAGAGCAAACTCAGCCCAAAGCGAGCAGAAGGAAATAATAAGAGTGGAGTGGAGATAAATGAAATAGAAAATAGGAAAACAATAGATAAAATCAGCAAAAGTTAATTCTTTGAAACAGTTAAAAACATTGACTAAGATTTAGTTAGACTGACCAAAAAGAAAGAAGCCTCAAATTACTAAAATCAGGAATGAAAGAGGGGACATTCCACTGACTTAACATAAACAGAAAGGATTATAAGAGACTACTATGAATAATTGTATGCAAAAAAGTTGGATAAGCTACATGAAATTGACAAATTCCTAGAAAAGCACAAACTATTAAAAGGGACTCAAGAAATAGAAAATCTCAACAGACCTATAACAATTAAAGAGATTGAATCAGTAATCAAAAACATCCCAACAAAGAAAAGTCTAGGGCCAGATGGCTTCACTGGTGATTTCTACAAAACATTTTAAAAATAGCAGCAAACTCAAACTTCTCAAACTCTTCCAAAGAATAGAATAGGATGGAACACTTCCTAAATCATTCTATGAAACCATTATTGTTACCCTGGTACCAAAGCTAGATAAAGATGTTACAAAGAAAGAAAATTATAGACCAATAGCACTTACGTGTTTTAGTTTGCTAAAAGCTGCCAAAGCAATATACCAGAAATGGGTTGGCTTTTACAATGGGGATGTGAAAGAAGCTTATAGTCTGAGGTTAAGAAAAATGTCCAAATCAAGGCATCAGGTGAAGGTCTTTCCCTGCAGACCTACAGACTGGACTCCTGTCACATGGCAGGGCACAATGGCAGTGTCTGCTGGTCTCTGCCTTCTCCTCCAGGCTCCACTGCTTTCAGCTTCTGGCTTCCTCCAGCTTTCTCTCTGCTCCTGTGGCTTCCTCTTTGCTCCTATGGGTTTTTCCCTCTGTATTTTCATCCCATTTATAAAGGACTCCAGTAAGAGGATTATGATCCGCCCTGGCTAGGCCTTACTGAAGTAATCTAATGAAAGGATTCTACCTACAATAGGTTCACACTTACAGGAATAGATTAATTTAAGTGGGTCCACAAAAGACTCAAAATACCACAATATGGATGCAAACATCCTCCACAAAATAAAAGCAAACCAAATCCAGTAACATGTAAAAAGGTTTCAATGCAATGAGCCAGTGGTATTTGCCCCAGAAATGCAAGGTTGGTTCAATATATGAAAATCAATTAATATAATACACCTTATCAATAGAATAAAGAATAAAAACCACCTGACTTTCTCAATAGTTGCAGAAAAAGTATATGACAAAATCCAACATGTTTTGTGATTAGAGCACTCACCAAATTAGGAATAAAAGCAAAATATCTCCACCTGATAAAGAGCATCTATTGAAAAAAGCCACAGCTAACATCATACCTAATGGTGAAATGCTGAAGTCTTTCCTCTAAGATTAAACAACACAAGGATGTCTGCTCTTGCCACTTCTATTCAACCTGGTACTGGAGGTCCTAGCCAGGGTAATTGAGTAAGAAAAAGAAATAAAAGTTATCCAAATTGAAAAGGAAGAAGTAAAACTATCTCTATGACCAAGTCTATAATAGGACATTTCTTTGCAAAACCAGGAGCTGAGGTGTGGAAGGAGTTATATATCAAGCTGATCAGGGATCAAAAGATTCACAGGTACACTTGGAGACACCACAGGAGTGAGCAATTCCTGCAGTCCTTTGCAGGCAAGACCAAGGCTCAGAAGAGTCCTGCAGATAACTAACTTCCCCTACAGATACCTAACTTCTAAGATGACCAGGCACACATTCTCCATAACCACAAGAGAGGAGATACCTACTAAGAAAAGCATTGAAGACAGAAAGATGGTCTTGGATTCTGATTCCAATTCAGTCCAAGTCCCTCCTCCTAATATGAGACTACCCCACAGCACCCCCAGCCCCACCTCCTTACCCAACTGAGAATTCCATAAGCTCTAAGTGTGAAAAACTTTGGTTCTTTTGAAGTGACCTCCTCCAGAAAACTCCAGAAAGCAGTTTCAGTGAAGTCCTGGGGAGTTACCTTTGAAGACTGTCATGGAAGATTTTTGTTCTTTCTTTCATATTTTTCTTCTCCTAAAACCACCGTTAAGCATTGTTTATCCTTACTAATGCACTTAGAGTAACTTTTTGTATGGTTTTGTACAAGCATATCGTGTTTTGTTGTGCTTTGCTTTATTGCACTTCACAGACATTGCTTTTTTTTTTTTTACAAATTGAAAGTTTCTGGCAACCCTGCATTGGCAAGTTTATCAGCACCATTTTTCCAAAAGTATGCGCTAGCTTCATGTCTCTGTGCCACATTTTAGTAATTCTCACAATATTTCAAACTTTTCCATTGTTATTACATCTGATATGGTGATCTGTGATCTGTGGTGTTACTATTGTAATTGTTTTGAGGCGCCATGAACTGTGCCCATATAAGATGGCAAACTTAATAAATGTTGTGTTTATTTATTGACCAGCTGTTCCCCCATCTCTCTCCCTCTTCTCAGGCTTCCCTGTTCCCTGAGACACAACAATATTGACGTTTGTCCAATTAATAGCCCTACAATGGCATCTGAGTGTTCAAGTGAAAGGAAAGTCACAAATCTCTCACTTTAAATTTATTTTTTAATATTTATTTATTTCTACCCCCTTCCCTCATTGTTTGAACTCGTTGTGTCTGTTCATTGTGTGCTCATCTTCTTTTTTTAGGAGGCACTGGAACCGAACCAAGGACCTCCCATGTGGGAGGGAGGTGCCTAATCACTTGAGCCACCTCCACTCCATGGTTGGATGTATCTCTCATTGTGTTTTTCCTCCTGGTGTCTCTTTGTTGTGTCATCTTGTTGCGTCAGCTTGCCTCACCAGCTCAATGTCTTGCTCGTCTTCTTTTTTTTTTAAAGTTTTTTTTTCTGTTTTTTGTTTGTTTATTTTTTTATTTTTATTTTTTTTCCTTTGCTTGTCTTCTTTAGGAGGCAACGGGAACCGAACCAGAGACCTCCTGTGTGGTAGGTGAGAGCTCAACTGCTTGAGCCACATCCGCTTCCCTCTTACTTTAAATTAAAAGCTAGAAATGATTAATCTTTGCAGAAAGGAAGGCATGCCAAACTCTGAAATAGGCCAAAAGCCAGTTAGCCAAGTTGTATTTACAACAAAGGAAAGTTCTTCAAGGAGATTAAAAGTATTACTCCAGTGAGCACACAAATGATAAAACGAAACAGCATTATTGTTGATAGGGAGAAAGTGTCAGTGGTCTGGATAGAAAATCAAACCAGCCACAACAGTCCCTTAAGCCAAAGCCCAATCCAGAGCAAGGCCCTAATGCTCTTCAATTCTTTTTTTGGTATATTGTTATTTTAATTTTTAAAAAAAAATTTTATTCTTTAAAAGCTACTTAGATTACATAAATGTTACACAAAAAAACATAGGGATTCCCTTATGTCCCACTTCCCACACCTTCCACTTTTTTTTTTTTTTTTTTTTAAGATTTATTTATTTACTTTTTACCTGTTTTAAACTCCCAGAACACCACAGTCTTCAGTGAGAAAGCATCAACTTGATGATACCTTTATTTGGACTTTCTTTTACCCTCAGAACCATAAGCTGATAAATTATCATTTTTTTAAGCCTGAGCAGCCAAGGAAACTAAAACAGGGTTTGAGAGTATGGACTCCAATTTTGAAAGAAGTTCTATTGTTGGTAAAATGCTATCAAATTGCATCACATGCATTTAGAGAAATCTTTCATGAAAGGAAGAGTCCATTGGTGCAGCAAACTTCATTGTAGTTATATTTTAAGAAATTGTCACAGCTATCCCAACCTTCAGCAACCACCACCCTGATCAGTCATCAGCCATCAACATCGAGGCAAGACCCTCAGCCAACAAAAGGAATTGAGACTCACTGACGGCTCAGATGATAGTGTTTTTTTTTTAGCAATAAAGTATTTTTAAATTAAGGCATGTATATTGTTTTTTAAGACATAATACTATTGCACACTTAATAGACTACAGTATAGTGTAAACATAACTTTTATATGCACTTGTGTATTAGTCAGCCAAAAGGGTGCTCATGCAAAGTACCAGAAATCTGTTGGCTTTTATAAAAGGTATTTATCTGGGGTAAAAGCTTGCAGTTACAAGGCCCTAAAGAGTACAACTCAAGGTTACTTCCTCACCCAAAGTCAGTTGCCACATGTTAAAGCAAGATGGCGGGCAATATCTGTGAGGGTTCAGCCTTCCTCTTTTCTCTTAAGGCTCCGTGAGTCCAGTTTCTTCCAATCTCAGCTTGTGGCTGGCATAGGGCTGAGCTGCTCTATTCCCTTAAGCTGCAAACTATCAGGCGAATGGCTCATCTCTTTCCAGAGCCCCAGCATCAAGTTCTCCCCTCTTCCATGTCTATGGAGCGCTCTCTATTCCTCTGTGTATCTTCTCTGTGTAACTATTTCTGTGTTCTCCTTGATTGAGTGTCTGTTTACATAGCCCACCAAGGGGGCAGGGACTCAACCCTGCACACCCTAATGAAGTGGTTGAATCAAAGCCCTAATCTTGATTTAATCAAGTAAACCTAAAGCCTTTGAATTTAAATCAATCAGAGGGTATCATGCCCAGAGGAATGGGCCAGTTTACAAACATAGTCAATATCTCTTTTTGGAATTCATAAATAATATCAAACTGCCACAACTGGGAAACCAAAAAAATCGTGTGATTTTTTGTATTGCTATATTAGTTTATTGCAGCAGTCTGGAATCCAACCCACAATATCTCCGAGGTATGCCTGTGCTTTTAAGCTAGCTAGAGTGCCACTTCCGCTCTCAAAATCAGAGAGAGAAAATAAAGCAAATGTAATTCTGTCAAGAACAGTAACACAAAAACCATTTAAAAGCCAGAAAGTTCATAGTAAGCTGAGAAAGGAAAGTTGACTTGTTGGAGGAAAATACTAAAAAAAATAAGTATATTTTTTTGTCATTCCTCTGTACTTAGCCAATGTTCAGATTTCCCCAGTTGGCCCCAAAATGTCCTTTATAGCTTATTTGTCTATATAATCAGGACCAGACAGGGCAACTGGTGGTTCTGTTTCCCTGTTTCAGAACTGAGGCTTAAAGATACCAAGATGATTTTTCCACAGTCGTGTAGTAATGATCAGAACCCGGATTCAAGCACCAATCCTCATGATTTACTATGATTTGCTATGTTCTCCATCTTGAGAACAGTAGGAAAGATATATTTATTGCACAACTTTATTTTAAAAATCCACACAATGGTCAATAATCATTTATTGGGATAATTTAGTGCAGGGGTTCTTAACAAGGGGTCTATGAGTTTGAATTGAAATTCAAAAAAATGTTATTCTTGTAGGGATGTGTTGGTGCAGGTGTGATATATTTATTAAATAATACATGGTATAGTGTGGACTTAGTAAGGGGTCTGTGGTTTTCACCTGACTGGCAAAGGGGTCTGTGGAACAAAAAGGTTAAGAACCCCTGATTTAGTGGGATTTTTATATATGGGAAAATTCTTTAATTCATGGAATGAGTAGGCTGAGTACTCTTGTTCAAATCTTAACACATCTATAAAATGATTTAATTCCATATTTGCAAAAGGACTAAATGACGTAACTGGAAAACTGCATTATGAACACAGTGGATTTGTCATGAACAGGCATGTGGCAATGTAAAAAGAACTTCAAATGTATACCTTCTTTATGAAACTGGTATTACATGCCAGGAAAGTTTTGGGCTATCTGGAAGAGATATTTTACTTCTTCAGAAATGGTTACCCCCATTAACATATTTTTTAGTGTGGTACATTTGTTACAATTGATGAACATATACTGAAGCATTGCTACTAAGCATGGTCTATAGGTTACATTATGGCTGACACTTTGTACCGCACAATTTTATAGGTTTTGACAAAATATATAATGGCCTTTATCTGTCATTGCAATGTCATGCAATTCCAATGTCCCCAAAATGCCCCATGTTACACATATTTTTCCCTCTCCCTCCACAAAAAAGAATTCATTTTTGTGAAATTTATTTTTTGCTTGTATCAATTAATTATTTGATTAATTAAAAGAATATTGATTCGGGGGAGCGTTTGTAGCTCAGTGGCTGAGCGCTTGCTCCACATGTACGAGGCCCCAGGTTCAATCCCTAGTGTCTCCTTAAAATATATATGTATATATGATTTTTTTTTTTAAGATTTTATTTATTTATTTATCCCCCCCCCTTTGCTGCTTGTGCTTGCTGTGTCCATTTGCTGTGCGTTTTTTTCTGTGTCTGCTTGTCTCCCTTTGTTGGGTCGTCCTGCTGCGTCAGCTCACCGCGCCGTGTGGGCCAGCTTGCCTTCAATAGGAGGCCCCAGGAATCAAACCCGGGGCCTCCCATATGGTAAATGGGAGCCCTATCGATTGAGCCACATCCACCTCCCATATATGATTCTTTAATTTAAACGTAACGTATTAAACAAAATTTTAAAAGAGAGGAAAAAAAGTAATGTATTGAATTAGTGGTAGAGTGATCTATGAGAGTCCTTTATGATGATATGCATACTTGTTTTGTAAGTTCAAAGCTTTTACTATATACTTATTGTTTATGTATGTTCATGTATAAATTATATACTTCAATAAAAAAATTTTTAATGAAAAAAAAAAAAGAAAAAAAATGGCTACCCAAAGAATGCAATTTGGGAAGAACTTTCTCCAGGTAATTAATGTTCGGTGAAAGGAATCTAAAACAACAAAAAAAAAGCAAGTAACCTTGGACTTTGCAGTCAAGATAAGAAATAAGGGAAGCAGATGTGGATCAAGCAGTTGGGTGCCTGCCTACCACACGGGAGGTCTTGGGTTCGGTTCCTGGTGCCTCCTAAGAAAAAAAAATGATGAGCAGACACAGAGAGCACACAATAAACAGACACAGAGAGCAGACAGCGAGCACAAACAACAAGATAGCGGGGTGGGGGGAAGAAATAAAAAAGTAAAATAAATCTTAAAAAAAAAAAGATAAGAACAAAATGATCCCCCACCCTACTGCTTCCATTCCTTTCCATTCCTGATATTCTGGTAGATATCAGAACAACTACCAGTGATTGCTGCAAGAAATTATTTCAGATTAGAACAAAACATTTGTTACGCCGTACACTTCATTTGTCAGTTTGCAGATGATGCCAAAAGATGTTGGTCAAATCGACGAAAAGAATTGCAGACTTATGCATACATTTTATTTACTACAAAATAGCACTGGTTTTAAAATTAGCAGCATAAAATTGTACTTGGGAGCCGTTTACAAATTAGCATTCCACTACATTCATGCTCTCTCAAATTTTTTAGTGACTTTTATGTATTGCTAAAGCATCATCATAAAAATAATAAAAGCTATTTTGAATAGAGGGGGGAAATCACCCACTTTTCCACCATATGAACATATTTTCATTTTCTTTGAAGACCTCATCCTTATGCATATTTGTAAGTACCTGGTACCTACAGTTTTGCAGTGTGTTATTTTTCACTCAGCATTGTCTGTGGTTGCTATGTAGTTCTCTTAAATCTCTATTATATTGAAATTAAAGGGTGACAGAATCTTAAAAGTTCTTGGGCATAAATACATACACTCCTAAGTTTCCAAGCTGCTTACAATTTACAAACTCAGAACAGAAATATTGCATTGGCTGACTCCCCGATTGACATGGCCAGCAAAAGTTCAGCTGTGTGTGCACTCTATGTCGCTAAGGCTTCAATTAATCTGTACAACACGCCCACAGTAGCGAGACTTTGGTGTGAAAATCCAGGCTTTGTAAACCCCTTCACTTCTGTGATTTTGTCTTTTGAGCAGTTCTGTTATTGTTGCTTTACCTTGATTTCCTAAGAAAGATCTTTTAAGAAAATTCCCACCTGGTCTCAGCTCAAGAAAGGGGTGAAGGAATTTGCCCTCTTTTAGGCCCTGAAAGGTGGGGAGATCCAAGGGCCCAAGAGGCCAGATGTGAGGAGTGGCAGGGTGGGAGTGCTGAGGCCATCCTGGGATCGACAGTCTCTGGGAATTTCCGTGGTAGTCATGGTTATCCCTGTTTTCTTTCCCTGACAGACTGGAATTCCCCAGGTCTACCACCCATGTCCTGAACACAGTCTGGGCTCAGTGAATAGCTGTTAAGTTAATGAGCAAATGCAAAAATGAAAGTATGTCTTGGGGAGAGGTTGCAGATGTTATAGAATAGTAGAAAGGAAAATAATGGCCACTATTAAGCCATTAATTTGTTTGTTCAACAAGTACTTATTCTGCACCTACTAGGTGCCCTGCAGTATGCTAGCAAGCGTGGGAGACATAACAATAAACAAAGCACCCCTGCCCTAGCGGAGAGTGAATTTATTGAGCACCTGGGGTGCTTCCTCTCTCCTCCTGTCCCCTTGTCTGTACCACTGATCACAGATGCTGTTGTCAACAGTGAATCAGAATTTATTGTGTGTTTGCTCTGTTTCCGGGGCCAAATCTTATACTGAGTTGATGTTGCTAGGTAGGCTGGCCAGGAGTGACTGAAAGCAGGGAACTAAGTAAGGGGCTAATGTATTCGATTTGACTTGATGTAAACTAGGGCCAGGCCAGTGGGGATGGATTGAATGGAAGGACCTGGGGCTTTAAGAAAATTTATAAGGAAAGGTCAAGAGAACTTGTATTCTAGGGAAAGGGGAATCATCTAGAGTGGCTCTGAAGTTTTAAGCCAAGGATGATAGAGAGAATCAGATCTCACTGACAAAAGAAAAGCCCAGGAGGAGAAAGCTTAATTAAGGCTGGGGGGTACGGGGGAAGCAGATGTGGCTCCTGCCATTGAGCTCCTGCCTACCACATAGGAGGTCCCGGATTTGGTTCCTGTTGCCTCCTGGAGAAGATGAGCAAGACAGCGAGCTGGTGTGATGGGCAGGCAGAGCGAGCTGATGCAACAAGATGATGCAACAAGGAGACACAAAGAGGAGAGACAATGAGAGACACAACAAAGCAGCGAGCTGAGATGCCTCAAGCAACTGAGCACCTCTCACCCACATGGGAGGTCCCGGGTTCGGATTCTGGTGCCTCCTAGAGAAAAGACGAGCAGACACAGAGAGCACACAGCAAATAGACACAGAGAGCAGACAGTGAGTGCAAACAATGAGGAGGGTGGGTAATAAATAATTTTTTTAAAAAGACTGGGGAGGGGATGGGAATTCTTTTTTTAAGTAAAATTTTAAGTCAAGAATCCTTACGCAAAAGTATAAAAAGCTTAAATGTACGAACTGAACACATACGTGTAACTATCACCCAGAGGAAGATTTAGAACAGTAGCAGCAAGTTTTCTTCATGCCCTTCCCAGTCTTTGCCTCTGTGGAGCAAGTTACTGTGCCATGAGTTGTGAGCACAAAAAAGACTCCCAGCAAATGATGGCTTTGTTACCTGCATAGCACAAAGGGTCTAAAAGAGCAGGGGAAGGCTCCCATCACGGCCGGTCTCCCGGGGAGGCATCTGCTTGGGTCAGGGTCAGTGAACTGCAGCTCCATACATCCTGCTTCGTCTCAGAGGGGAGAGACCCTGTGCTGTTTGAGCACTGGGCATTTAGCCACCCAGGGAAGGGGGTCCTGCCACTGAGAGGTCCTGCCCTGATAAACAACTGGGGCTTCTTATTCCCCATTTCTGGGTTCAAGTTCTGGTTAGGCCTTTTCATTAGATCTAACATCTTCCCTGGGCTGTGAAATGGAAACAGAGTGAAACACCGCACAATAGAAGACAAGGCAGAGTGTAGTTGGGGACTGGGAAATGGCTCCTGGATGTGTCCCAGGAATCTCTCCTGAAAAGTAATCCTGATTCCATTGACTACCACCATAGATGAGTTTTGCCTGTCTTAGTATCGAACATCATATAAATGGAATCATACGGCACGTATTCTTTTGCATCTGTGTTTTGCTCAGTATTACTTCTGTGAGATTCATCTATGTCGCATGTATCAATAGCATTTTTTTTTTTAACTGCTGTATGGTATTCTATAATATGAACATGCCACAATTTCTGTATCTATTCTTTTGTTGATGGATATTTGGGTTGTTTTAAGTTTCCAGCTAGAAAAATGTCCCTAGGCACTTTCTTCCCCAAGTCTTTTTTTTTTTTTTTTTTTTTTTACCAGGAGGTCCCAGGGATTGAACCCAGGTCCCTCCATATGGGAGACGGAAGCCCAACCATTTGAGCCACATCTGTCCCCCCAAGTCTTTTGGTGCATGCTTGTACTCATTTCCATTGAGTATACACCTAAGAGTACCATCACTAGTCCATGAGCTATGCTTTTGTTCAGCTTTAATAGATATTGCCAACGGTTGTTCCAAAATGCATATACCAGGAAGCAGATGTGGCTCAAGCAATTGAGCTTCAGATCCTAGTGCCTCCTGGAGAAGATGAGCAAGACAGTGAGCTGGCACGACCAGCAGGCACAGTGAACTGATGCAACAAGATGACGCAACAAAGGAGACACAAAGAGGAAAGACAATGAGAGAGACACAACAAAAGCAGGGAGCTGAGGTGGCTCAAGTGATTGAATGCCTCTCTCCCAGGTTCAGTTCCTGTTGCTTCCCAAGCAGAAGACAAGCAGACACAGAGAGCACGCAGCAAATGGACACAGAGAGCAGACAGCGAGTGCAAACTATGGGGGGGAGGGATAAATAAATCTTTGGAAACAAAATTTACACTAGTGTGCAATAATTCCATTACAACACTTTCTTGACCATACTTGGTATTGTTGATATATTTTATTAACTTGGTTATGCTTTTAATTTATATTTCCCTGTTAAATAATTATGTTGACTGCCTTTTCATATGCTTCTTGGTTATTTGGATCTCCTCTTTTAGGAAGTACCTATGCAAGTCTTTTGCTTTTTTTTCTCTTGGGGAGTCTGTCTTTTTTTATTGATTTGTATGAGTTCTTAATATGTGCTGAATATAAATCTTTTTTAAGATATGTGTCATGCAAATATTTTCTCCTAGTCTGTCTTGCCATTTTACTCTAATAATGGCATAATCTGATGGACAGAAATTCTTAAGTTTAACATATTCCATTTTAACATTATTTCCCTTTACACTTAGTGCTTTTTGGGTCCTACTAAATAAACCTTTGCCCACTCCAAAGTCATGAAGATATTGCATTATATTATGTTCTGAAAACTTTCCTGTTTTACCTTAAGTTTAGGCCTACAATCTATCTGAACTAGATTTTTCTGAGTAGCTTGAGTTAAGGGCCAATGTTCTTCCCTCCATATGAATATACAGTTGATCCAACGCCATCCTTTCCCCATTTCACTGCATTGGCATCTTTATCATAATTCAGGTACCATCTATGTGTGGGTCTGTCTCTGGATTTTCCCATTAGTCTATTTGTCTAAATTCATATCAATAAGACATGGTAGATTTATTATAAGTATTGGTATCTGTTAGTGTAAACCCTTCAGATTTGTTCTTCTTTGAGCCCATCTATGCTATATTTGAATTTTAGAATGCCATATCACTTTCAAAATGAGCTTGCCAATTTCTATACACACAAAAAAATCTGCTAGAATTTTTATTGGGATTACATTGAATCTATAATTTAATTTGGGAAGAATTAACATTTTTACAATTCATAGTTGCAGTGGATGGACACAGTATATCCTTTTTTTTATTATCTAGGTCTTCTTTAACTTTTGTCTATGATATTTTTTAGTTTTCTCTGTACAGCCATTGTACATCTTTTATTCAACTTATTTCTAGATATTTGATATCTTTTGATGCTATCTAAATGTCATATTTATTTTAACTTTCTAATTGTTTATTGCTAGGATGTAGAAATGCAATAATATTTTTAAACAGAGAAGTTGTAGGTTTACAGAAAAGCCTTGCAGAAAATACAGAGTTCCCATATACCTACCCCCACGACACACAATTTTCTCTATTATTAATACTTTGCATTTCTGTAGTATCTTTGTTATATTGAGAAAACAGTATTATTATAATTACACTATTAACCATAGTACAGGCCTACGTTTTTTAAAATTTTCTATACTTGTAACATATATACAACCTAAGATTTCCCCCTCTGTTTTAGTTTGCTAAAGGCTGCCAATGCAAAATGCCAGAAATGGGTTGGCTTTTATAATGGGAATTTATTTGGCTAAAAGCTTACAGTTCCAAGGCTGTGAAAATGTCCAAATCAAGGCATCATCAGAGAAGATGTCTCACCAAAAGTTGGCTGCTGGCAGATCCTGGACTCCTGCCACATGGAAAGGCAAAATGGCGGCTGATCTCTGCCTTCTCCTCCAAGCTCACTTTCTCCCCTAGCTCAGCTGTGGGTGATGAGGCACATGCTCCCCTCTTCTCCTGGCCTGTCTCTTTCAGCTTTGAGCTGCTCCATGGGCCTATCCTCTTGAGGACCTTTTTCACCCCTCTGAAGCCCCTGTGCTCTGCTGATTCCAACCTCTGGCCTCTTTCCCAGCCTCTTGAGATTTCTCTGTCTTTCTGTGGCTGCCAGCGATTGTGGAGTTCTCTCTTACATGGCAGGGTAAAACGGCAGCTTTTTCCTCTCCCCTCTCCTCAGTTTATAGGACTCCAGTAAAGGAATAAGACCCACCCTGGGTCCTGCAATCTAATCAAAGGCCCTTAACTTAAGTGATCTAATCAAAAGTGATCTAATCAAAGGGTCCCTTAACTGAATCTAATCAAAAGGCCCCACATCAATAGGATTATATGCACAGGAATGGGTTAACTTAGGAACATAATTTTCTGGGCTCCACAAAATACTCATACTAGCACACCCTTTTAACCACATTCATACATATAATTCAGTGCTGTTAATTATATTCACAATGTTGTGCTACCATCACCACTATTCATTGCCAAAATGTTTCTGTCACCCCAAACAGAAACTCTGTAACCGTTAAGCATTAACTCCCCATTCCCTTCTCCCACCCCAGTCCCTCGTAACCTATATTCTAGTTTTTGGTTCAATGAAGTTACTTATTCTAATTATTTCATATCAGTGAAATCATACAATATTTGTCCTTTGGTGTCAGGCTTATTTCTCTCAACATCATGTCTTTAAAGCTCATCCATGTTGTCACATGTATCAAATGTCATTTCTTTTTATGGCTGAATAATATTCCATTGTATTTATAGACCACGTTTTATTTATCTATTCATGTGTTGATGGACACTTGGGTTACTCCCATCTTTTTTTTTTTTTTTTTTTTTTTTTAAAGATTTTATTTATTTATTCATTTATCCCCCCCTTGCTGCTTGTGCTCGCTGGGTCAGCCAACCACACCGTGCGGGCGGGCCTGCCCCCACCAGGAGGCCCCGGGAACCGAACCCGGGGCCTCCCATATGGTAAACGGGAGCCCTACTGATTGAGCCACAGCCGCTTCCCTCCCATCTTTTGATAAGTGTGAATAATGCTACTTTGAACATCCGTGTGCAAATATCTGTTTGGATACCTGCTTTCAATTCTTTTGGGTATATACCTAGAAGTGATATAGCTGGGTCATATGGGTCATATGGTAATTCTATATTTAATTTTCTGAGACACCACCAAACTACTTTCTGCAGAAGCTGTACCATTTTACATTCTTATAAACAACGAATTAGTGTTCCTATTTCTCCACATCCTTTCCAGTACTTATTTTCCAATTTTTACATATTCATCATTCTAGTGCATATGAAAGGGTATCTTAATGTGCCTTTGATTTGCATTTTCCTATGGCTAATGATGTTAGTCATCTTTATGCATGCTTTTTGACCATTTGTATATCTTTTATGGAGAAATTCTATTCAAGTATTTTGGTTGTTTGACTTTTTGTGGTTGAGTTGTAAAATTTCTTTATATATTCTGAATATTAAATCCTTATCAGATAATGTGCTTTCCAAATATTTTCTCCCATTCCATAGGTTTTCACTTAACTTTCATGATGAAGTCCTTTGATGCACAAAAATTTTTAATTGTGATGAATTCCGTTTATCTGATTTTTCATTTGTTGCTCTAGTAGCTTTGTTGTGGGTTTTTCAGAGTTTTCTATATATAGGATCATGTCATCTAAAAATAGTGAAAGTTTTACTTCTTCCTTTCCAATTTGGATGCCTTTTATTTCTTTCTTTTTTTTTTTTTTTTTTTGACTAATTGCTCTAGCTAGAACATCCAATACCATGTTGAATAACAATGGTAAAAGTGTGCATTTTTGTCTTCTTCCTGATCTTAGAGGGAAAGTTTTCAATCTTTCATTATTAAGTATGATTTGTCTGTGGGTTTTTCATATATGCCCTTTATCATGTTGAAGAGATTTCCTTCTATTCCTCATTTTCTGAGTGTTTTTATCAAGAAGAGATGCTGGATTTATCAAATGATTTTTCTGCATCAATTAAGATGATCATATTTGATATATTTTTATGCTATTTAAATGGCATATTTATTTTAATGTTCTAATTATTTATTGCTTATTGCTAAGATGTAGAAATAAAATTAAGTTTTGTTATTCTTACTTTGTATCTAGTGATTTGCTAAATTCACTTATAAATTCAAATTGTCTACCTATAAATTCTTTTTATATTTTCTACATACACAATTATGTTGTCTGAACGTAATGACAATTTTACTTCTTCCCTTCTATTTTAGTTTCCTGGGCTGCTCAAAGCAGGTACCTAGAAATGGTTTCAGCTTAAACAATGGAAATTTATTCTTTTACAGCTTTGAGACTATGAACATCAGTGTGCAAATAGCAAATATCTGTTCACATCTTGGCTTTCAGTTCTTCTGAATATATTCCTAGTAGTGGGGTTGCCAGATCATATGGCAGTTCGATATTTAGTTTCCTGAGAAACCACCAAAT
The DNA here is from genome assembly GCA_026826555.1 of Tolypeutes matacus. Lineage (NCBI taxonomy): Eukaryota > Metazoa > Chordata > Mammalia > Cingulata > Chlamyphoridae > Tolypeutes > Tolypeutes matacus. The sequence goes on along the minus strand of JAKSZT010054030.1, from coordinate 3,019,837 downwards.
AGTCTTCCACAGAGGCTATACCATTTTATACTCACACCAACAGTGAAGGAGTGTTCCTATTTCTCCACATCCTCTCCAGCTGTATTATCTTTTTTACATGTGGTTGAATTCAGTGTGATGATATTTTGTTTTGGCTTCTTGCATCTATCATAATGAGAAAGACTTGTCTGTAACTTTCCTTTATTATAATGTCTTTGTTAGTTTTTTAAACAAATAAATTTTATTGATACATATTAATAAAACATACAATTCATCCAAAGTGTACAGTCAATAGTATTTGATACAATCACATGGTGGTGCGTACACAACTTCAATCATTATTAGAGCATTTTCATTATTTTGATAATAATAATAATAAACAAAAAATAGATAAACAAAGAAAATTCTTCACCTCTTAATCTCTCTATGCTTCCCCTGCTGTACATAGCTACTATTTTTGGCTATTCTTGTGCATTTATTTATTTATTAAGCAGTTTTATTGAGATATATTTACACAACATATGATCTATCCAAAGTGTATAATCAATGGCTTTAAGTATAATCATAATGTTGTACATTCATCACCACAAAAAATTATAGAACAATTTCATTACTCCAAAAAGAAAAACTCCACACCCCTTAGCAGTAACCTATTTATCCCTCTATCTTTCCCCAGCCCTACATAACCATTACTCTAATTCCATCTTTATAAATTGATTTATATTTACATTTTATATAAATGGAATCATACAATACGTAGTACTTTGTGTCTGGTTTCTTTTACTTAGCATAATGAGTTTTTTGTTTTTTTGTTTTTGGTCTGATATTAACATCTTGTAGTATTAACATGCATTTGTTCAAAGAAAAACAATTTTATATGAGCAATTTTACCCATACTCATATTTCACATGCGGTTTTACTATGCTATACAGTCCCATGTTACATTTTTTAGCTTTCTTTTTAGTCATATATGTGACCTTAGACTTTCCCTTTAAACCACTGTCATACCCATATGATAGTACTGCTAGTTACAGACATTATGTTGGACTTTCACCTTTTCAATTCATTTCCAGAGATTAATACACATCCTTTTTACCAATTCTGCACAAGTTAGCCCTCAGCTTTCCATTCTCTAACCTCATTCTATATTCTGGTGATCCATATTCAAGTTATTAACCCCATGAGTTTACACATATATTTAGTTCATAGTAACGCAATCATATAATACTTGTCCTTTTGTGTCTGGCTTGTTTCACTCAACATAATGTCCTCCAGGTTCATCCATGTTGTCATATGCTTCACCACTTCATTTCTTTTTACCACTGCATAATATTCCATCGTGTGTATACACCACAATTCATTTGATGTCATCAGTTGATGGATACCTGGGTTGTTTCCAACTTTTGGCAATTGTGAATAATGCCTCTATGCCACTAAGAACATCAGTGTGGGGAAGCGGCTGTGGCTCAATCAGTAGGGCTCCCGTTTACCATATGGGAGGCCCCGGGTTCGGTTCCCGGGGCCTCCTGGTGAGGGCAGGCCCGCCCGCACGGCGTGGTTGGCTGGCCCAGCGAGCACAAGCAGCAGGTGGGGGATAAATGAATGAATAAATAAAATAAAAATCTTTAAAAAAAAAAAAAAAAAAAAGAACATCAGTGTGCAGATGTCTGTTCATGTCACTGCTCTCAGTTCTTCTGGGTATATAACCAGTAGTGGTATTGCTGGGTCACATGGCAAATATATATTCAACTTCTTTAGGACCTGCCAAACAGTCTTCCACAGTGGCTGTACCATTCTACATTCCTACTAACAGTGAACAAGTGTTCCTATCTCTCCACATCCTCTCCAACACTTGTATTCTCTGTCTTTTTTTTTTTTACAAATCAATTTTATTGATACATATTAATAAAGCATAAATCCATCCAAAGTGTACAATTAATGGTATTTGGTGTGTAATCACATATTTGTGCATTCATCACTTCACTCATTCTTAGAGCACTTTCATTTGTCCAATAATAATTATAAAAACAAACAAACAAACAAAACTCATCACCTCTCAATCTCTCTATGCTTCCCCTGCCATACATAGCTGCTATTCTTTTTCCTTCTCTCTAGTATATTTGTATTTATATTTTGTAACAACAGTCTTATATATGCAATCTCACCCGTATTCATGTTTACATGAGGTTTTACTCCCTTATACTGTCCCATGTTACAGTTTTTAGCTTTCCTTCTAGCACTATGCATGACCTCAGCCATTCCCTTTCAACCACTGTCATACCCATATAATAGCTCTGCTAGTTACAAATACCATGATATGCTTTTACCATTTCTATTCATTTCCAAAGATTTATAAACAACCTTTTTACCAATTCTGCACAGATTAACCCTCAGCTTTCCATTCTCTACTCTCCTTCTATTTTCTGGTGACCTATATTCTAAAATTAACTCCATGAGTTTACACAATATATTTAGTTCATAATAGTATAATCATACCATATTTGTCCTTTTGTGTCTGGCTTGCTTCATTCAACATAATGTCCTCCAGGTTCATCCATGTTGTCATATGCTTCATGGCATCATTTCTTCTTACTGCTGCATGATATTCCAAGGTATGTATACACCACAATTTGTTTATCTATTCATCAGTTGATGGACACCTGGTAACTTTTGGCAGTCATGCATAATGCCACTATGAACATCAGTGTGCGGATGTCTGTTTGTGTTACTGCTCTCAGTTCTTCTGGGTATATCCCTATTGCTGGTATTACTGGGTCACATGACAAATATATATTCAACTTCTTTAGGACCTGCCAAACAGTCCTCCACAGTGGCTGTATCATTCTACATTCCCACCAATAGCGAATAAGTGTTCCTATATCTCTACATCCTCTCCAACATTTACAGTTTTCCTTCTTTTTAATAGCAGCCAGTCTAAGAGGTGTGAAATGATATCTCATTGTAGCTTTGATTTGTATTTCCCAAATTGCTAGTGACGTTGAACATTTTTTTCATGGTTGTTGTTTTTTTTTTTTTTTCACTTTTGTATTTCTTTTTTGGACAAATGTCTATTCAAGTCTTTTGCCCATTTTTTAATCAGGTCATTTGTCTTTTTATTTTTGAGTCGTAGCATCTCCCTGTGTATTATGGATATTGAACCCTTATTGGACATGTGATTTCCAAATATGTTTTCCCATTGGGTTCGCTGCCTTTTCACTCTTTTGACAATCCTATGAGGTACAAAAGTGTTTAATTTTGAGGAGGTCCCACTTGTCTATTTTTTCTATTGTTGCTTGTGCTTTGGGTGTAAGGTCCAAGAAACCACCACCTACCACAATGTCTTTAAAATGTTTCTCTACATTTTCTTCTAGTAGTTTTATAGTGTTGTCTTTTATATTTAAGGTCTTTGATCCATTTTAAGTGGATTCTTGTATAGGGAGTGAAGTAGGGGTCCTCTTTCATTCTTTTGGTTATGGATATCCAGTTCTCCCAGCACCATTTTTTGAAGAGATTGTTTTTTCCCATTAACATGGCTTTGGTAGGTTAGTCGAAAGCCAGTTGGCCATAGAGGTAAGGGTTTATTTCTGAACTCTCAATTCTATTCCACTGATCAATGTGTCTATCTTTATGCCAATATCATGCTGTTTTGACCACTGTAGCTTTGTAATATTTTTTATAGTCAGGCAGTGAAATTCCTCCTACATCACTCTTCTTTTTTAGAATGCTTTTGGCTATTCAGGTAAATGCCTTTTCTATTGCTGTAAAGTAAGCTGTTGGAATTTTGATTGGTATTGCATTGAATCTATAAATGAGTTTGGGTAGGCTTGACATCTTAATGTTATTTAGATGATATTTAGTTCAATTCATGAACATGGAATATCTTTCCATTTGTTTAGGTCTTTTCAAATTTCTTTTAGCATTGTCTTGTAGTTTTCTGCATACAGGTCCTGTACTTTTTTGATTAAATTGATTCCTAGGTACTTGAGTCTTTTTGTTGCTATTTATTTTATTTTATTTATTTCTTCTCCCCCCTTCATTGTTTGTGGTCGCTGTCTGCTTTCTGTGTCCATTTGCTGTGTGTTCTCTGTGTCTGCTTGTCTTCTCTTTAAGAGGCACTGGGAATTGAACCTGGGACCTTCCATGTGGGAGAGAGGTGCTCAATCACTTGAGCCACCCCAGGTCCCTGGCTTGTTGTCTCTCATTGCCTTTCCTCTTTGTTGCATCATCTTGCTGTGCCATCTTGCCACGCCTGCCAGTTGCACCAGCTTGCCTTCTCCAGGAGACACAGGGAACCAAACCTGGGACCTCCCATGTGGTAGGCAGGAACCCAATCACTTGAGCCACATCCGCTTCTCTTTGTTGCTATTTTAAATGGAACTTTACCCCTGATTTCTTCCACAGATTGTTCAATTCTAGTGTACAGAAACATTACTGATTTTTGCATGTTGATCTTGTCTCCTGCCACTTTGCTGAACTTGTTTATCAGCTCAAGTAGCTTTGCCATAGACATTTCAGAATTTTCTAAATATAGGATCATGTCATCCACAAATAGTGAGAGTATCACTTCTTCTTTTCCTATTTGGATGCCTTTAATTTTTTTTCTTTTTTAATTGCTCTAGCTAGAACTTCTAGCATACTGTTGAATAGCAACGGTGACTGTGGGTGTCCTTGTCTTTCTCCCGATCTTAGGGGGAAAGCTTTCAACCTTTCCCCATTGAGTACAATGTTGGCTATGGGTCTTTCATATATGTCATTTATCATATTGAGATTTTCCTTCTATTACTATCTTTTGAAATGTTTTTATCAGGAAAGGATGCTGGATTTTGTCAAATGCGTTTTCTGCATTGATTAAGATGATCATGTGTTTTTTTCCTCCAATTTGTTAATTGATTTTCATATCTTGAACCAGCCTTGCATACCAGGAATAAATCCCACTTGGTCATGATGTATCAGTCTCTTGATATGCTTTTGGATTCTATTTGCAAGTATATTTTTGAGAATTTTTGCATCTAAGTTCATTAGAGAGATTGGTCTGTAATTTTCTTTTCTTGTAGTGTCTTTATCTGGCTTTGTTATTAGGGTGATACTGGCTTCATAAAATATGTTGGGTTAATTCTTCATGAGGGAAGCGGCTGTGGCTCAATCAGTAGGGCTCCCGTTTACCATATGGGAGGCCCCGGGTTCGGTTCCCGGGGCCTCCTGGTGAGGGCAGGCCCGCCCGCACGGCGTGGTTGGCTGACCCGGCAAGCGCAGGCAGCAAGGGGGGGATAAATGAATAAATAAATAAAATCTTAAAAAAAAAAAAAAAATTCTTCTTGAAACGCATGGTGGAATTCACCTGTGAAGCCATGTGGTCCTGGACATTTCTTTTTTGGGAGATTTTTTATGATGGATTCAATCTCTTTAAATGTAATTAGTTTGTCAAGTTCTTGTATTTCTCTTAGCGTCAGTGTAGGTTGTGCATTCCTAAGAATTTGACCATTTCATCTAGGTTATCTAGTTTGTTGGCATACAGTTTCTCACAATATCCTCTTATGATCATTTTTATTTATGTGGGGTCAGTCGTAACCATTTTTGTTTCTAATATTGTAATATTCTTGTTTTAAAGTCTGCTTTGTCTAATGTTAGAATAGATACATCAACTTTAATAAGGTTAGTGTTTCTATGTTTATCTTCTTCCAGCCTTTTACTTTCAACACTTTCTGTCCTCATCTTTAAGGTGTAGCTTTTATAGGTAGCTTACAGGGAAGCAGATGTGGCTCAGGTAACTGGGCTCCCATCTACCATGTGGAAGGTCACTGGTTCAGATCCTGGAGTCTCCTAAAGAAGACAGCAAGCTGGCGCAATGGGCAGGCCCGGTGAACTGACACAACAAAAGACACAAGAAGAAAAAACATAGTGAGAGACACTACAAAGCAGGGAGTGGAAGTGGTTTAAGTGATTAGGCACCTCCCTTCCACATCAGAGGTCCGGGGTTAGGCTCCCAGTGCCTGCTAAAGAAACAAGAAAGACAAACAGACACAGCAAGTACAAAGAACAAGGGGGTGGAGAGAAATAAATAAATAAATAAAATTAAAAAAATATATAGGTATCATATAGTTGATTTATCTAAATTCGAGTCTAAGAATCTTGTCTTTATATATGGAGTATTTAGATCATTTCGTATTTAATATAATTACTGGTATATTTGGTTTTAATCTATCATCTTAATATTTGTTTTTACTTGTCCCATTTATTCTTTAATTCTTTTTCCTTTCTTGTTCATTAGTTTGTTAGTAATACATTCCTTTATTCTTCTGTTATCCTAGAGATGACAACATGGATCCATGACTTATTTTTTAAAGATTTTATTTATTTATTCATTTATCCCCCCCTTGCTGCTTGTGCTCACTGGGTCAGCCAACCACGCCGTGCGGGCAGGCTTGCCTTCACCAGGAGGCCCCGGGAACCGAACCCGGGGCCTCCCATATGGTAAACGGGAGCCCTACTGATTGAGCCACAGCCGCTTCCCTATGACTTATTAATTTATACCTTAAGTTAGTATATTTACCACTTCCCAGATAATCCTAGTATAGTTTAATTCCATGTATCTACCTCTGTCTTTTTTGAAATTATGCAAAAATATGGTTATTATTTTAAACAATATTTAGATTTTCCTATTCTGAAGCTCTTCACTTCATTACTTCCTGTTTTACCATGCGCCTATTTGGGATCATTTTCCTTCTTCCTGAAAAAAACTCTAATTTTTTTTTTCTTTTTCTAGAAGAGGTCTGCTGCCAATAATTCATTGTTTTTGCGCTCACTGTCTGCTCTCTATGTTCTTCTGTGTCTGCTTGTCTTCTCTTTAGGCAGTACCAGGAACCAATCCTGGGAACTTCTGGTGGGAGAGAGGCACTCAATTTCTTGTGCCACCTCAGCTCCCTGGTCTGCTGTGTCTCTTATTGTCTCTCCTCTGTGTCTCTTTATGTTGCATCATCTTGCTGCACTAGCTCTCCGTGTGGGCCAGTATTCCAAGCAGGCCAGCACTCCTGCACGGGCCAGCACTCCGTGCAGGCTAGCACTCCACGTGGGCCAGCTTTCTGCTCAGGCCAGCTCACCACGTGGGCCTGCTTGCCTTTCACCAGGAGGCCCCAGGAATCAAACCCTGGACCTCCTATATGGTAGATGGAAACCCAATCACTTGAGCCACATCTGTTTCCCTGTAGATCATCTTGAATCTGCATCTTGATATCTTTAGTCAGCTTTGGAAAATTCTCAGCTGGAATATCTTCAGATATTACTTCTGCTTCATTTTATCTCTCTTCTGAACTCTAAATGTAAGTTAGATATTTTCAATCAGTCTTTTATACACTATTGTAGATTTTTCTTTCTTTTCTCTCTCTGTGCTTTAGTCTGGGATGTTTTTCTTCTGACTGATCATGGTAGGCAGAATTTTAAGATGGCTCCCATGACTTTTTTTTCTCCCATGACTTTTGCCCCTGGTGTTACTCCTCTAGTTACATAGGTTATTAACATAACAAGAGAGAAAACAAATTTTCACAAAATTTTTATTGATAATACTCAATATAAATAAAATGTCATACAATTCAGTACAATTTTTGGTAATACTGCTCTATTAATGCAAAAATGGATTCTCTTTTGGGGAATAACATTTGAATTAATTGGGGATCAAAGTTAGTCTTTCTTATCATCAAAATCAATTGCCAATGTTTATCTCAATGGTAATCTGTAATGAGATTTTACATATTTGATCTTGGAAGCTGCCTTTGCACCCAGACAGGTGCTATGCTAAATATTGATATCAATCCATGAGTCTGTGATTTTAATTGAGCATGTTAATTTCTTGAAAGCATTTCTAGAATTCTATTATATTTTTCTCTTGATAATTTGTTTTTTAACCTGTCATTTCACTACACATTTGAAGTTTAGGTGGAAGTTCCCCAATTGCACAATTAAATGGATTTCAAAATATGGAAATTTTCTTTTGCACGTGCATCAAGGTCTGAAAAACATTGCTGGAGCTGTATTTTGGGCTCAAAAAACATATACACTGCAATTTTTAAAAAGCCTTTTTATTTGTTAACAGCTTTATTGAGGTATAATTCATGTATAACACAATTCACCTATTTAAAATATATTATTGGGGGTCGGATGTAGCTCAACTGGTTGGGCGTCCGTCTCCCATATGGAGGGACCCGGGTTCGATTCCCAGGACCTCCCGGTAAAAAAAAAAAAAAAAAAAAAAAAAATATATATATATATATATTATTGAATGGTGTGGCAGTTTGATGTAATTATGAATTCCAAAAATATAATTGAATTATGCTTGTAAATTGATCTGTTAATCTGGGCATGATTAGGTTAGGATTAGGGCGTTGAGCCCCACCCCTTGGTGGGTGGGGAATCGAATATAAAAGGCAAGGCAAATTCTCACTGTCCTGATTCTGTGATAATCAGGGTGGGCTAAACATTCGCTATATTAGAAACCATGCATGTGTCCCCAGACCTCGTTTTCCTCCCTAGGTCTGGTTTTTAGAATGCTGGTGATAAACTAAGCCTGATTTATTATATGTCCATCCTATATGGGAAAAGACTGTAACTCTAGGTATCTCTGGTCAGCCTTAAGAGATATAGCAGGGGGCATTACTGGTTGGCGTCCATCTCCCATGTGGAGGGACCTGGGTTCGATCCCCAGGACCTCCTGGTAAAAATTTAAAAAATATGTGGAGGGTGCGTGGGCCGCCAGGCCCTGTGCGCGGGCGCACCACCGGTTCCCGCGAGCCACGCAGCAGGATGATGACATAATAGGAGAGTGAGACAAGGGAGAGGCAAGATGAGACGCACCGAAAAACCAGCAACTGAGGTTGCGTGGGCGGGATGCCTCTCTCCTACATCAGAGATTCCAAGGATTGGATCCCGGTGAGGACGGGAGGAGAAGGATGAGAAGAGAGGGCGGAAAATGGACACAGAGTTGGCCAGCGAATGGACACAGAAACAGCAAAAACGGGGGGGAGGGGGAAGGGGTGTAAAAATGGATAAAAGTAAATAAATAAATCCTTAAAAAAGAAAAAAAAAAAAAAAAATATCCAGTTTTCCAATATAGATATTTTATTTGATTTATAAAGAAAGATGTCCTCTGATTTTATTTTGAAAAGTTCCCTTGAATTCTTTCCATCTGAATAAATGAATATGCACCCAAAAAAAAAAAAAAAAAAAAAAAAAAAAAAAAGGCAAGGCAAAAGGACAGTTGAAGCAGTCTTTTGAGAAGCCGTTTTGATGTTGGAAAGAAGGCCCCAGGAGAAGAGAAGCAAGCCGTTCGCCTGATCGTCTACAGCTGAACTTGTGGAGGAAACAGGAGCTAAGCCCGGAGAGAAATGCAGCCCCGGGAAGAGAGGAACCCCAGAAGCCTGAACCCTGGCAAATGCCGGCAGCTGTCTTGCTCTAACACGTGGCAATCGACTGTGGTGAGAGAAGAAACTTAACGCTTTATGGCCTGGTATCTGTGGACTTCTACCCCAAATAAATACCCTT
>JAKSZT010054030.1:2822457-3009927 GCA_026826555.1 Tolypeutes matacus | reverse complement strand
CCCCCGCTGCCCGCGCTCGCCGGGTCAGCCAACCACGCCGTGTGGGCGGGGGCGGGCCCGCCCCCACCAGGAGGCCCCGGGAACCAAACCGGGCCCCCCACACGGCAAACGGGAGCCCCACTGACCGAGCCACAGCCGCCCCCCTGAATGGCTTTTATTTTATTCATAGACTGAAATGATTGTGTTTCCACTAGTACAATCAAATTTAGAACATTTTCATTACCCCCCCCCCCAAAAAAAAGGCCACACTCCTTAGCTGTGATCCTCCAATTCTCCCATCTCTCTTAGCCCAGGGTGACCACTAATTTACTTTTTTGTCTCTATAGATTTGCCTATTCTGGACATTTCATATAAATGGAATTGTGTAATATCTGTAATTTGTGATCAGCTTCTTTCACTTAGCACATGTATGTATCAGTAATTCGTTCCTATTACTGAATAGTATTTCATTTTATTGATATATAATTTTTATTCCTGCATTAGTTGATGGACATTTGGGTTATTCCCACTTTTTACTATTATGGCAAAAATGCTGTTATGAACTTACATGTGCAAGTTTTTGTGGGGGTATATGTTTTTTATTCTCTTGGGTATATATGTATGAGTGGAATTATTAAGTCATATGGTATTTCTATGTTTATGTGTTTGAGGAACTGTCATCAGCCTGTTTTCCAAAGTAGGTGCACTATTTCACATTTCCACCAGCAATGTATGAGGGTTCTGATTTCTCCACATCCTAGCCAACACTTATTAATATCTGTTTCTTTTGTTCTAGCCATCCTAGTGGGTGTCAAGTGGAATCACATTGTTTTTTTTTGTTTTGTTTTTTTTTTTACCGGGAGGTACCCCAGTTTCTCCATATGGTAGACGGACGCCGAACCTCTTGAGCCACATCCATTTCCCACACATTGCAGTTTTAACTTGCCATTCCCTGATGGCTAATGATGTTGAACAACTTTTCACATGCTTGTCTGTAATTTGTATATCTTCTTTGGTGAAATGTCTCTTCAGATCCCTTGCTCACGTTTAAAAAGGATTATTTATTTTTTCATTATTGATTTGTAAGTGTTCTTTATATAGTCTGGACACAAGTCCCTTATGAGAGATATGATTTCCAAATATTTTCTTCCATTCTGTGGGCTTTTTCACTTTCTTGATGTCCTCTGAAGCAGAAACTTTTCAAATTTTGATTAAGTCCAATTTATCTACTTTTTATTTTGTTGCTTGTATTCTGGTGTTCTATCCATTGTAGGCATGCAGGTCTCATTTCCTGTTTTAACTTCTGACAGCATGGGACATGTGTAAAGCAGCTCAACATCACTTATGCTTCAAATAATATTAGTTACCATCATGATGAATTTAGTGTAGTATAAACTTCATGTTTAAAGGCTGTTTTGTCTCATAATTTTAGGTTAACTCAGAAATATTTTCAAGTCTGCAACAAAAACTAATTTTCAAAGTCGTTGATAATAGTGGTGGAGAACAGTTCTTCTTGTTTAGAAAAAAAATTCAATCTTAGTCCTGAGCTAAAAAAGCTGCAGTAAAGTTTTACCACTGCCAGGCAATCCACTTGTTTTGTGGTAGGGAAATTCAGGATATTCAGCTTCTGTTTGTGATAAAAAATTTACAAAACTGATGATGATAAGTTCACAAGAGTGAATACTGTTTACCATTTGACACTATCAGTTCAATAACACATGAAAGATTTCAAATGTTTTCCACAAAGTGCTTGCTGATGAATTATATGATGAATACCATAGGCTATCCACACAGCTTGCATTTCCACAAAGTTTGCAAATTATCCACATAAGTCTTTTTTGGCCCCACACATACTTTTATCTCCATCAGTTACAGCACATCATAACAGATTCTACTTCAGGTTGTACTGAATTAGTGCTTTCTCAGCTTCTTTGAAAATGTTCTTTCCTGTAGTTTATTCCACACTGGCTATTCATAGAGGCAAATTTTTCAGCCACTTCCGAGTCGGCACTGACCCCATGAATAAACAATAACTGAGTACCCTGGGAACATCTGTCAACTTATCAAGAGTGAAGGAAAGCCACTGAAAATCATTTGCTTCATTTTCTAATTGGTTATTGATGTTGTTCCCAATATCCTCAAATCTTTAAGCAACGCTGAGAGTCTTAAACAAGTTTGGTTTCTGTGGATACTCTGCTGCAATCAAATACAATTTAGCTAATTTGCCATCGGTAAACAGATTTCCTTGTTTGGCTAACAAATGTACCACTAGGAAACTTACTTTGTGAAGAAATTTTGCTGTGATGAGATATTCTGTTTACAATTTTCTAATTTTTCTGAATATTCCTTTCCTATCAGTTGGGAAAACTGATGAGTGCTTATCTTTGCCATATATTCTTTTGACATAGCTGGTGTCATTGAAAAATAAAACATATATCACCATCTGTATAGTCTGAATTTGGTGAATCCCAAAAAGAGATTATGTTTTTCAACTAATCCATTCTTGTGGATGTGAGAAACTTTGATTGCATAGAATTCTGTTAAGGGATTTTGATTGGATTACTTGATTAGACTCTTGATTGGATTGTGTCAGTGAGGCATGACTCAGGTTGGGTCTCCAACCTTCTGCTGAGTCTTATATAAAGTGAAAACACACAGAGAGGCACACAGAAAAAGGGGGAGCTCTGCCATTTTGACCCAGCTATGAGAAAGGACTCAAAGATCACTAGCAGCCAAAGCTGAGGCATGAAGCTGCCAAGAGGCTGGGCCCATGGAGCAGCTCAAGGCTGAAGAGACAAGCTATATGTCTGCTTACACAAAGGTGAACTCCAGGACAAAGTAGAGAGAGTACTGGCAGACCTGCCACCTTGCCTCACCATGTGGCAGGATGCCAGGATCACCAGAAGCCAACTTTGGTGAGAAAGAATCTTTGACCATATCTTGATTTGGACATTTCATGGCCTGAGAACTGTAAGCTTTTACCCCCAATAAAATTCCCATTATAAAAGCCAACCCATTCCTGGTACTTTGCACCAGCAGCCTCAAGGCAAACTAAGACACCATCTAATTTGATAACAAAATAATCCACAGTGCATTGTATCTTAAAAGCCAATATTTGAAGTCCACTTTTCATGTCTTGTTTTGTCATGATGTGTATACACTAGTAAGAAAAAAAATGTCACAGTACAGTGATACACATGGCACTTAAACACTGTCTAGTTATCACTGCAGTCCATATGGTGTAAAGCAATGGAGTGCCACATCTAGTCTCTACTATAGCTACTAACCTCTGCCTCTGTAATATGAAAGCAGCCATAGAAAACATGTAAATTAATTAGCATGACCATGGTCCAAAAAACCTTTATCAACACTGGAATTTTAATTTCATATAATTTCCAGGTGTCATGAAACATTATCCTTAAAATTCTTAAATTAAAAAAAAAAAAAAATTTACATTTTTAAACGTAAAAAAACACTCTGGGTTCCTCAAATCCTGGCTGACTTGACTGATTGCGATGCCTTCATATCAGCTGGGTTTTTTATTGTTGCTGTTTAAATTGGCATTTTATCCAGTGTTTAAAGCTGTTCTTGGTGAAAAGTCAATCTGATATCAATATTCCATTTGAATGGGAAGCAAAAGTCTAGATATGTTCATTTCAATTGGCTATTTCACTCACTATTATGAGCCTCTTTCCAGGTTAACAAACATATTTCTACAATGTCATAGCATTCCATTGGATGAATGCACCATAATTTATTGAAAAATTCCCAGTTTGGGAAATTGAAATTGTTTCTAGCTTTTTACTGTTATAAACAATGCTGTCATGAACACACTCCTACAGGTTTGTTTGGGTACTTGCTTATTTCCTTAGTATAAAATCCTAGAAGTACATCGCTGAGTCAGAGGGTTTACACTTTTAAAGGTTTATCATAGATATTGCCAAACTTCCCTTCAGAAATGTTACACAATGACATGCCCAGTGGCTATATGTGTTTCCCATTCTTTCAGCCTTTGCCAATCTGATAGATGAAAAATGACATTTCTATGCTGTTTTGATTTGCATTTCTTCGAAGGTAATAGGCGTGGCAAGCCAATGATGACTCCCAAAGGTAGATCCACGTCCTAATCCCCAGAAGTTGAGAATGTTACCATTCTAGTTTGCTTTGCTGCTGAAATGCAGGTACCATGAAATGGGCTGGCTTTTAACAGTGGGAACTTACTAGTTTACAAGCTTACAGTTTCGAGGCTGAGAAAAATGTCCAAATCAAGGCATCATCAGGTGATGCTTTCTCCCTGAAGACCAGCTGCCAGCCATCCTGGATTCCTCTGTCACATGGCAAGGCACATGACAGCATCTGCTGGGTTCACCCTTCTCTTCTGGGTTTCCTTGCTTTCAACTTCTTGCTTCTGTGGATTTCTCTCTTTGTCTGAATTTCATTCTCTTATAAAGGACTCTAATAAGAGGATTAAGACCCACCATGGGCCATACTTTAACTGAAGTAACCTCATCAAAAGGTCCTACTTACACCCACAGGAATGGATTAGCTTTAACAACATACTTTTCAAACCATCGTAGTCATCTCATAGGAAAAAAGTGTCTTTGCAGATATGATTAAGTTAAGGATCTTGACTAGATGACAGTGCTGGATTATCAGGGTGGGTCCTAAATGCCTTCACAAGGGACCTTACAAGAAAAAGCAGAGGGAGATTTGACATTCAGGAGAAGAAGAGGCCATGTGCCCACAGAGGCAGAGAACGATGTGGCCGTAGTCGGGGAATGAAGGCAGCCTCAGAAACTAGAAGAGTCAAGGAACAGATTCTCCCCATCACGTCTCTGGCGGGAGCACAGTGCTTCCAGCATCAAGAAACTGATTTCAGACTTCTGGCCACCAGGGCCGTAGGAGAATACATTTCTGTTGTTTTATCAAGATGGTGATAATGTGTTAGAGCAGCCACAGGAAACTAATACAGCAGGCCTTCCATGTGTTTACAGGTCAGATGATAAAGCTGCTGATTATATATGTATGATATCATATGCACCCTAAAATATAATTCTATCCATGTAAAAGCCAATCTGAATATTTGTATAAGTACTTACATATGTACATAACTGCCTGGGACAACGTGAGGAAGGCTAAGACACCAAACTAGCAATGGTGGTTAATTTGGAGAGTCCTGTGTTCTCTGGGGAAAGAGGAACTTTTACTCAAGATTCTACTGGAGATACATCCGTATTTTTTGAAAAAACTTTATAAGATAATATTCAAGTATTAATTGTGTAAAAAAATAGGGAGTATGGGAGCAGATGTGGCTCAAGCAGTTGAGAGCCTGCTTCCGAAAAGGGAGATCCCAGTTCTGTTCCCAGGGCCTTCTAAAAACAAACAAACAAAAAAAACAACAAGCAAACAAATAAAAAAAAACCAACTCCAGGGAACCTATGTGGCTCAGTGGTTAAGCGCTAACTTGCCCCCCCCCACCCCCACACACACAAAAAGGCCTACCTGCTTGTTGTCAACAAACAGTAAAATTGAGTCGAAAGTAGAAAATAAAACTGTCCCTCTCCTCTCACCCATCCCCTTTCCCGGAAACAATCTGATAATAATTTGATGTGAATCTTCTCAGACTTTTTCCTCCAGGCAGAAACAAAGAGATGCACGCACATTTTTTAAAAACAAAAATGAAATAGTGAATGCCATATAGACCATGTTTCATTTGTATTTCTCCCAAATCATTCCAGGTTCCTTCTCATACTGTTGAATTGACTGCTGACTGGAATCTCACTAGAAGGAAGATCCAGAACTCATTTTCCCGGCTCCCCTGCTGTGTGTGGCTCTGCCCATAGATATCTGTAGAAAGCTTCTTTATCGGTTGTATAGAGAATAGTTTTAGATATTCCCCTACTGCCCTCCCATTTGATTTTAAACTTTATGGTCTCTCCAAGAGTTCCCCACTTCGAACTAGACATTATCCACTTTTAAAAACTTCCCCCAACTTGTAGGAGAGGGATGGGATCTTAAGACCAGGCATTTCTTGAAGTACGAAGCTGGTGGAGCATGATTTCATTGGCCACCGAGGCAGCTTTTTGAACGGTTTCCGTGGTCACTGGGCGGACACGTTTTACTCGCAACGGACCGAATACAAGCCCATTTCTGAACCAAGACCCTGAGTTTCGGATTTGAGACCTAGTGGAGGTGCCCTTCAGGATTTCTGCAGGGGATCCCTCCGGAGACCTGGACTGAGGATGCGCGCATTGGAATTCCGCCGGGAAGAGGAGCGGACAGCCGCCTCACTTATTCCGGAGCGCCCTAAGTTTCCTTAACTCTCTGCCTTCTGACTCCATCCCACGACTGCGATCTGGTCCGGCCGGGCCGCGCGCTCCGAGCGACTCCAGGTCCCGGGACGGTGCGCGGCCGGTCTGCGTGTCCGAGGTTTTCCCGCAGGGGGCAGTGCCGCCCGCCGGTGCGCCGAGGCGGCGGGAGGGGGTGTGGGACCGGGGCGGAGTTCTCAGGGTTCTTTGGAAGAAAGTTAGTGGATGCGGAGGGGTGGGGCCGGTGGGCCGCCGGGGCGAGTCCTGGGGTGGGGGCGGTGCACGCTGTGCAGAAGGTGTGCGAGGACGAGTGTGTGTGCGTGTGTGTAAGTGTGCGCGCGCGCCGAAGCGCTCCGGGCTCGGTGTCAGCTTGCAGCCCGGGCTCCGCCCTCGGGCCCCGCGGCCCAGCCCGGCGGCCCTCCCTCCTGCCCCGCGCGCCCCTCCCCGGCGGGCCCGGCGCTGGGACACCCGGGCCGAGCAGACCGCGGCTGCGGCAAGCGGAGGAGCCCCGGGCTCGGCGCTTGGCCGAAGGGGCCGGAGCCGCGCCGCCCACGCCCCGCTTCCCTCCCGGCCACGCCCTGTCAAACTTTGTGGCCGCAGCGGCTGCGGCGGCGAGCGGAGCAGGCGGCTAGGGACGCGGGGCCGGGCCGGGCGCGGGCGGCGGGGGGCTCCGAGAGCGGCGGCCCCGGCCCGCGGCGGCCCCACCATGCCCCAGCTCGGCGGCGGCGGCGGCGGGGGAGGAGGAGGCGGCGGCGGCTCGGAGGCCGGGGCGACCGGAGGAGGGGACGACCTCGGGGCGAACGACGAGCTGATCCCCTTCCAGGACGAGGGCGGCGAGGAG
This sequence comes from Tolypeutes matacus, assembly GCA_026826555.1. NCBI lineage: Eukaryota > Metazoa > Chordata > Mammalia > Cingulata > Chlamyphoridae > Tolypeutes > Tolypeutes matacus. The sequence continues at coordinate 3,002,799 of JAKSZT010054030.1, read as the reverse complement.
CAGGAGCCGAGCAGCGACAGCGCCTCGGCGCAGCGAGACCTGGACGAGGTCAAGTCGTCCCTGGTCAACGAGTCGGAGAACCAGAGCAGCAGCTCGGACTCGGAGGTCAGGACGCCCCCGCGGCCCGCGGCCCAGCCCCCGGGGACCCCGGCCCCGCTTCCTACTCACCCGCCCGCGCCTTTGTGTCTCCTCCGCAGGCGGAGCGGCGCCCGCAGCCCGCCCGGGACGCTTTCCAGAAGCCGCGGGACTACTTCGCCGAAGGTACGTACCCGCCACGAACCCGGGCCATCCCCCGCGGCCCCTGGCCCCCGCTACCCTGCGCCTGCCCTTCGGGCCCTCTGGGCCGCGGCGCGGCCCCCGGGAGGCCCCGGCCTCACGCGCGCCTTGGTTTCGCCCGTAGTGAGAAGGCCCCAGGACGGCGCGTTCTTCAAGGGCCCCCCGTACCCCGGGTACCCCTTCCTGATGATCCCAGACCTGAGCAGCCCGTACCTCCCCAACGGACCCCTGTCGCCCGGAGGAGCACGCACAGTGAGTGCCCGTCGGGCAGCGCCGGGGAGGGTGGGTGGCTGCGGGAGTGGGGGATGGGGCCGTCCCGCCGGGATCCCGGGAAGGACTTGGTGGCCGAGTTGAACGACTTGGTGGCGTCCGGGGGAGGCCCCGTGCGCCCGGCCCGGAGCGTGAGGCTCCGCTGAACCGTGCCTGAGGGAAACCGAGGTGCCGTTCAAGCTCTCCCCTTTGCGGGGAGACGCCCGAGGGCCCACCTCTGGGGGCTTCCCTGACCTCCAAAGTACTTCGCTCGCATCGAAGGGAAACTTGGAGGTGTGCCCGCGTTGGGGGGTGGGGTGGGGATTCTCGCTCCACTCACTGGAGATCTGCTTTCGCTGGCACCTGGGCCTGGGGACCCCGCTTGCGTTACTTTGAGAGCCGCGAGTGGTTCCGAAGAAACCCAGAGTTGGTGGCGGGTTCAGCCACACACACACACCCTTCTCCACCCCACCACCCCCGGCCCTCGTCAACTTTTCTGCCAAGCTCGGGCAGTTTCAGCTCTCAGCTCGCCTAGAAGATTTCGTGGGCGACCCGAGGCATTCTTCAAGTGGAGGAACTTGGCTTTTTCCCGCTTTGTGGCCGGCTTTTCTCATTTAAAGCGAGCGCTGCGACACTGTAGACCTGTGAATGGGCGCGCTTTGTGTGGGGTGGCTGCCATTTAGAGCGGTGATTAAGCAAATTGACCGGCCCCCCGACGACGTGCAAATGAGGGTGGATTCCATCGCCCCCACTCTTGGTCGGAGCTCCAACCCCCTCCCCCCTCCCCTTTCCTCTCCCCCCATCATTCCTTATCGCCAGGGACTTTTGTGTGTGCCCCCCCCCACCCCCTGGCCGCCGCCCCCATCCCCCGGATCCCCCGCCCAGGTGCTCTCGGGCTGATGGCACATTTGGGGAGTGCGCCTACATCTTGTGTGCCAGGCCCTTGGCGAGCTGCCACCGGAGCGGTGCCCTTTGCTTCCGCCCAGCTCATTTTGGATTGGGTTATGGTGGATGCACTTTAGGAGCGCTCAGGATGCCCCTAAACAATATCCTAAAGGGTCGCCCAAGAAACGCTCGGTGCTTTTGTGGCGCGGGGGTCGATGGAGGACAGAGGCATCCACTGTCGGGGCGGGGCGGGGCGGGGCGGGGCGGTGGGGGGCGCCCTCAACGCCAGATGTGTTGTAGAGGCGGTGGAGCGTGTGGGACCGTGTAACCCACACACCTTTCCAGTCTGGGGAGGCCCCGCAACTTTGGCCCTGCTGGGCCGGAGCCCCCGACGAAGTTGTGACCTTTGAGGTGAAAGCTGCTGGCTTCTGTGGTGATTGCTTTTTTTTCTGTCATATTCGAAGGCAGAAGGTGCAGGTAAAAAGTGCAAAACAAGCTGACACAACTGTGGTCCTCGCAGGTTGCCTCCCGTGCCCGCAGATGCAGGCGTGGTTCTGAAAGTTTTGGGTAGTTTCTGCTGCTTTGGGGGAGGGGGGATTATGCCACCGAAGTCCTCTTTTTCCATTTACCATTCCGATAACTGGAGGGAGAGGTTTGAGACACGCTAACCTCTGTGCACCCGCCAGGAACCCAGGTCCTGGGGCAGATAAAGCCATCAGAAGTGACCTGAACGCAGTCAGTTATTTCCCTCTCCTTCCACCACCCACCTTCTCTTTAGGGCCTTTTGATCTTTCCAGCCGCTGGGGTTCAAAATCTTGGGCGTTGTCTCTGACAACTGTCTCTCTTCCATCTGCTGCTGCTGGGAAGAACCCACGTGGGACACGTTTTTCCATTTGGGTTAACCCCCTCCCTTCCATCATCTCTTCGTGCCCTTAAGCCTAAGAACTTGGCAAAGGCTGATTCTTGCTGCTACAGGAGATTCCTGATTGCCAGGCCTGTGTGGGATTTTGTGCACTTCTTGGGGATGCCAGCCTTTCCCTCTGCTTGCCTCTGAGTGGTCCAGCTCTTCTCTACAGCCCTTCGCTGTCCTGGACCCCATTGCCACCCCCTTTCCTTGCTTCCTAGGGCACTTCTGCTCTAGCTGCGAGCTTTCAGAAGGAAATTTCATTTATGTCCTTCCCATACCTGCATCTTGTAAGCAACTTCAACCCCCCAGCATTTCTCTGCCTCTCCTTAGGTTAGGACTACCTGGTTACAAAGTTCACTGAGGAAGTTTCCTGCAGTTAGATCAGCTTAGTAGAACCTGCTAATTTGACCCTCCCTTTGGGTGAGGAAACATTTGAACCCTTGATTGTCTGGGCCATAGAGTTGAGATGACAGCTTTTCCTCTGTGATTATATTAATGTAATTAATGTAATTCTCCCAGTGGGAAAACTAGGGGCAGACAAAGTGGCCCTCAGTTGGGTTCCCAGCCTAGTAAAATGAACCTTGGTTGACGTGAGTTAGGGGAGGTGAGGAAGATTCTGGAAGGGTGGAGGGGGAGTTCCTGGGATAGATGATCTGATCTCTCTTTGGCATCTTAAGCCTTTTCTTGTTTCAGCTCTAAATTGTACACCCTCAGCTTTGCTGCTCTAAGGCTCATAAGTGGTATAAAATTCGGGTGACCCCAGTGTTCTGCTGCTCTCACACTTTCTGGAAGCCCAGATGGGGATTGGTTGGAGTTTTTTCAGGATGCTCATTGACCCTAGGAATAGGAGGCAGCGGGGTTCAACACCCTTACTCACTGGCGTGATTCCTGCTGGGACAGCTGGGGGCAGGCCAGTCCTGCAGCCCGCCTTTCCTGGCCATCTCCTGCCCATGCAACACCTTTGCCCTCTGCTCTGGTTTGTCTGGGATGCCGGGAAAAGATGCCTCTCTAAAGAGAGAAGCCCCTGCAGACCCTCCATCCCCTACACTTTGGGCATGTGCTGAGCCCCTGAGCCGTGGCTGAGCCTCATCTTGAGTCCCCAGAAACACCACCTGTAGCCCTGTGAAGAGACGAATTGCTGCCGCCAACCATGTGCACTATTTCAGATTGTCCTGAAAATATTCATGAAAAGCCTTCACAGGTTGACTGAACCACCTCAGTACTGTTGAATAGAATTTTGTTAGGAAAATGTATGAAGAAGAAAGTGAATGTAAAAATAGTTTGACAGTAATAAGAACCACACACATACACAAAACAAACAAAAGGTTGGGTATGGTTCGGCAAGCTAGCTAGAGTGTGATAGAGAGGGGGGTAACACCACAATGTGAGTGCTAATGATGTTTTGGAAAAGAAGACTTCCAGGTAGAGCTGGTGAGGGGATCTATGGTTCCTGTGTCTGGTTTGTAAATTTAAGAGCTACTGAGCAGTTCAAGCCCCAAGTTGTTCATACTTTCTCAGACCCTCTCAAGGAAACCTCTGTTGGAAATTGTGTTTTGCTCTTCAAACATGCGTGCCTCTTTTGTGGTTTTTGAGAACTTAAAAATTGAGATATAATTTACATGTAGTGAAGGTCACAAAGCTTAAATGTACCCATGCTAATGTTTTGGTGACTGCCTGTTTTTTCTGTGCTTAGCTATACGTTTATGTATTTTACTAAAAGCAGGATCTTTTGATACATAATCTTTTATAACTTGCTCCTAGGAAAATAATATATCATTAACATTTTTCCATAACATTAAAATTTTTTGTGATAACATATACAATACAAAATTTCCCATTTTAACTACTTTTAAATATATAATTCAGTAATATTAATTACATTCTCAATATTGTACTACTGTCACTGTCATCCATTACCAAAAATTTTTGGTCACCCCCAATAGAAGCTCTATACCCTCAATAATCCCCCAATCTTCACAAGTCTCCCCCCTCCTACCCCCACTGGTAACCTGTAATCTCCTTTCTGACGCTGAATGCTTACTCTTGGTATTTCATATAAGCACAATCATACAATATTTGTCCTTTGGTGTCTGGCTTATTTCACTCAACATGATGTCTTCAAGGCCCATTCATGTTGTCACATCCATCATTCCTTTTTTATGGCTGAATAATATTCCATTGTGTGTATATACCACATTTTGTTTATCCATTCATCCATTGCTGGACACTTGGATTGCTTCCACCTTCTGTTTTTGTGTGAACATTGGCACACAGATATCTATCTGTCTGAGTTCCTGCATTCAGTTCTTTTGATTATGTACTGGGATTGCCAGGTCATATGGTAATTCTATGTTTAACTTCCTGAGGAATCACCAGCGTTTTCCCATGTGTTCAGTTTTAAGTCTTTTGTGCCCCATTGCTTCCCACAAGCACTCCTGTTTTCTTCCTGACACAAAGGAACCTAGGCAGAAATCTTTGTGTACAGGCAGAGATGCTGTCTGTTTTAAGGAATTGTATGTAAAAGCGAAGGAACACCATTTTCTTTTGTAAGATCAGGGTAAACATGCTGCTTTTGGTAAAAATCCTTTTAAGCCATTTCATCTAAATATAACTTTTGTTCCATTTTTTCTCCTAAATATAACTCAGTGTGAGGGCTTTTCGCAGGGAGCTTTTGAGAAAACCCTGCCTGCATGGCTTAAGTTTTGGCACTTGGATTTCTGGGGTAAGAATTGGTGACTTGCAGTGTGGAAGGATTCTAACTCTGCCTGTTATTTTCCTTAGGTGGGTGGGTCTGGCAGGGGATATCTGACTTGTTTTGTTATAATTTTAAAATTTATAGTTGGATCTCATTCTTGTTGGTCTCACTCTTAGGGATTCTACAGGAGAATGTAGGCTAGCCCAGAAAACCACTAACATTTAACAAAAAGAGTTCCAGCATTTGCAGTGATATGCAGTTATAAAAGGGCATGGAATAAAAAATTTTATTTTTAGTGATTAACCACTGGAAAATCTTCTATGATGGGGAGATCCTATTTACATTCCCCAATTTTTTTTCCTATTAGAGAAGTTGTGGGTTTACAGAACAATCATGCATAAAATACAGGATTCCCATATACCACCCTATTATTAACACCTTGCGTTGGTGTGGTACATTTGTTACAACTGATGAAAGCATATTTTAATAATTGTATTAACTATAGTCCATGGTTTAACTTAGGGTTCACTGTGTTGTGCCATTCCAGGGAATTTTTTTTTTTTTAATCTTTATTCTGGTACCCAAAAAACTTCCCCTTTTAACCACATTCAAATATATCTTTCAGTGCTGTTAATTATGTTCACAATGTTGTGCTGCCATCTCCACTATTCATTACCAAAATTAAAACCCAATTCAAAGACAACTTTTATTTGCTAAATTGGAGAAATTTAAATCGGCATCCATAGTTCAAAACTCCATGCCTTCTTCACCTAATATCTATTGATGACCTATCAGGGGCAATGGCTAAGGGGCAGTGAGAGAGTGAGATGAATTAGACCAAGTCTTTGTCTTAAAGGATTTAAAATTTGAGTTAGGAAGATGCAATAGTAGCACAAACCACTATTATAGGAAATCTGTGCTAAGAGATAATAGAATGGTCCAGAGAAAAATTTTTAGCATAAATAGAATAGCAAAATTGCTTTGGACTGGGATGATCAAGGAGGGCAGGTAGAGGAGGTGGTTTTAAAGGAGTCCTTGAAAGTAGTCTTTAATTCAAAGTAATTCTTGTTAATTATAAGAAATCAAATCAATGCAGAGGAATATGGAGTGAAAAGTGAAAATTCTCCTTTACTTGCCTCTTGAAGCAGAGGTAGAGAGTGCAAAGGCATGGAGGCAGAGAAGTTCAGGATTCTTTTGGGGTAATACAGGGTATTCTCTTTGCCTGGAAGTTCGAGGTGCCAAGATATGGAAGACCGTGGGTGTAAGGAAGGAATCTGGTCTTATTGGAAGAGGCAGCAGGGAACCATCAAAAGTTCACCATGGGGGAGCAGATGTGGCTCAAGCAGTTGAGCGCCTGCTTCCCACATGGGAGGTCCTGGGTTCAGTCCCCAGTGCCTCCTAAAAACAAAAACAAACAGCAAGCAAACAAACGAAAGAACCAACTTGGGGGGAGCTGATGTGTGTCAGTGGTTGAGCTCCAGCTTCCTACATACAAGGTCCCCAGGTTCAATCCCTGACTCCAGTACTTAAAAAAAAAAAAAGTTCAAGCTGGGAGGTGATGTGACTAATTGTGCTTAGAAAGTGTGTGCTGTATGAAAAAAAAAAAAAAAAAAAAAAAAAAAGAAAGTGTGTGCTGTATCATGCAGAGTGGGTTGGAGGGAAGAACCTGGAAGGAGCTAGAACACTTAGGAGGCTCACAGGAGTCCTGGGGTGACACAAAATGAACTTAGGAAGGGTAGGATAGGGAGAAACTGGGATGGCTATCTGAGTTTGTGTGAAAGTGGGAGTTGGGGGTGGAAAGTGGATGCTGTCACAGTCAACCCCTGCTATCTCAGCTTGGGTGACCAGGTGCATCCTAAATGCTTTCCATCTTTTCCTTCTCAGTGCTCGACAGGTGCTCGCTGAATATTTTGGGGATAACAGAGCCCACACAGTTGGGCTCTCATTTGGAGGTACTGCTGAGTTTCATTGCACTGGGTTTGAGAGAGCAAGAGATGAAGGAGGGAAGATGCCTGGTATGGGGAAATAAATCATTGAAGGAAATTAGAAAGGAGCACTTGGCAAGATAGGAAAGAGCTGAGGTACTGCTTAGATGGCACAGAAAGAGAGGAGCCAAGAAGATTGAGGAATCAGGAGGAACTTTGGGAAGTCAGCAATTAGGAAGTTATTGGTACCCCTGGAGAGAGGAGTTGCAGGCCAGTGGTGGAGACAAAGGTAGAGAAAGTCAAGTAAATTAGCATGGTGCTTCTCAAAAGAAGTGCTGGAGTGTTGCTGCAGATTGGTTCTGGGGTGTGGCCCATCTACTCATTCCTCAGCCAGATCCCCAAACCAGCAGCCTCCTCTTTACCCCTTTTTACCTTATAATTTTACTTTCGGTCTGCTATAACCTGAAAGATGTTGGAAAATCAGACTCTAGAGACCCTGTTTAAGTTTGGCTGTGGGAAGAAGAGGGAAGGGAAGGACTTTGGAGAAAGTATATGTAGGGTGTTGGAGTGGGAGCCTGTTTGGAAGGGTGATAGGGCAGGGTTGCAAGTGAATGGGGGAGAAGATAGGAAGAAAAGGAGGTGAGATGGAGAACTTTAAAAGAAGGCTGTCTTCTGATTTCATAGATGGAGGATGTGCTATCAATGAGCACCAGGAGCTGAAGATGGGGGTGTAGAAAAATGTAGAGGCAGAGGCGGCAGAAATTGAGGGCGGGTGTGCGTTGGATGGCTGGATGGCTTTGATTTTCTTAGTTAAAACAACAAGTTGGCTGGGATGGGGGTCCTGGAATTATGTTGGAAGCAGGGAGATGGCAGACCCTTCCTCTGTATCCCCTTATAAAGCTGAATCTGTTGGGAGCCTTGTTAGATAATGAAACATTATCAAGGTTATGGCACACTTAGGAAATTTTTCTTCTTATTAGGTGGAGCTGGCTGATTTTGAAGGGGACTAGAGATGGGAACCAAAGTAGAACTTGTTTGCAATTCAGTTTTTTGGGGGGAGATTGGATTTTGGGGTGCCATAAGTAATTGAGGATGGGGGAGGAGGACTGACCACTTACTAGCATGTCGAAAATGGCCCTAAATTGCCTAATCTAATAATGTATTTTTGGAGGAGGTTTGCAGTGGTTTGATTTAATATGTCCCATGTTTTGTGTTATCTTTTCCCAAACTGGATTGGATTTTGGGAACAATGAAATGAATGTGGTTTCCAAAATCTTGACCTTGAGAAAGGAAGGAACCAGAGTCTTTTCCCTGCCTACACCTCTAGTGTTAGGGCTATAACACTAACCAACCCTGGGGGCATTTCAGTTTCTTTCTGAGACTCAGAAGCTACCTAAATTAATAGCTGCCTTTAAGGTTCTAAATTAAATGTCAAAATCCTAAATCCTTTCTATCAATCTGCATAATCTTCAGATTTTCATGGGAAAACATACCTTTAGTTTAGAAATACACTTCAAATTTTAAGAATAAAATGTTTTCCCAAACATGGCCCTTTTCAGGAGTTTTTGTGGAAGTTAAGCCCTGGAAGGCTGATTAGCATTTCAGGTGGTAAAGAATGATAACTCCAATTCCCTGGAGTTCTCAGGACAGGAAGTGACCTCATGTCTGTACCAGGAAACTGTGTAAATAGGTTTTTGGACAAATATTTCATTCTTTTCATTTCTTTTTAAGAGGAAGAACAAGATCCCAAGTGTTCACCCGAAGTATAGAAATTAAATATAAAATAACCATAAACATAAAATTCACAAAAGAAGGAACTACAAACCACCACCAAATATGTGAAACTGTGTTCAACCTCACAGGTAGTCAAAAATACTAATTAAGACGGGAATCATTTTTGGCCTACCAAATTTCCAAATATTTTGTTTTTTTTTTTAAATAAGACTTTTAAGTGCTGGAGAATGTGTGGTAAAAATAGGCACCCTTGTTTGCTGTTCTTAAAGGGTGTAAATAGCTGAAACCCATTTGGAAAACATCTTGGCAATGGCTAATAAAACCTTAATATTTTTCATAGCTTCTGACCTGCTCGGAAGTAGATACTTGTTATTCCCATTTTGCTGCTGTGGAAGTCAAGTAGCTTGTTCGAGGTCGCACGGCTGGTAATTGACAGTGCCAAGATTTGACTTTGGTTGTGACTCCAAAGTGTGTAGGTCTTCCCGTGTCTGATATAATTAGCTCCTCCTCTGGGAAGAAGGGCAGCTGACCTTTGTTTCCTAGTTCAAAATACTAGTGTGAGTTATCAGTTGGGGGTGGTGGAGGATGGGTAGATCCTGACTTCTCAAATTGGACCTGGGAACGTACTTTTCCAAATAAACGGTTGTATGAGCTGTGAGTGAGTGGCTGTGGCTGAACTTGGACCACTAGGTCATTTCCTCCTGCAGAGAAGTTAGATGACTTTTAGTGGGCTGAACCATGGACTCTAATCATCATGTTACCCTGAACTTTTGGGAAGTTGGGAACTGACTGTTTCTTCCTTGTTAAAATCAGAATACCAAGTGTGTCTTTGGTGTGGAAGAAGGTGGAGGAGTTAAACTCACTCACTATCCCCGCATTTGGGTTACAACACGCTTTGGTCAACAGTCCAAACTTGGCTGAACCCAGTGTGCAAATACTGTTTCCTGATGGTTCGTTTAATTAAATATTTTATAAATTGGTTACTTTCTTTTAGCTCTCGATAAGTTAAAAAAAATCAGTCCCATTTCATCTATGAAAGATTATTTTAGCATAAATTGACTATTTTTTATTTTATTTTAAAAATGTATTCCCCCTCCTTTGTTTTTGCACTCGCTGTCTGCTCTGTGTTCATTTGTTATGTGCTCTCTGTGTCTGCTTGTCTTCTCTTCTCATCTTCTCTTAGGAGGCACGGGGATCCTGGGACCTCCGATGTGGGAGAGAGGCATCAATCGCTTGAGCCACCTCAGCTCCCTGGTTTTGTTGTGTCTCTCATTGTCTCTCCTCTTTTTCTCTTTTTGTTGTGACAGTTCTCCACGCGGGCCAGTTCACCACATGGGCCAGCTTGCCTTTACCAGGAGGTCCCAGGAAACGAACCCGGGACCTCCTATATGGTAGATGGGAGTCCAATCGCTTGAGCCACATCCGCTTCCCTAGATTGACTATTAAATAAATAAATTCTACATTTACAGGGAATTATTTAGGAAATGGCAGAGACTGCATTAGTCTTCTTTCCTTCCCCAGCCTTTTCTCTCTCTCTGTGTGTGTGTGTATGTTTAAGGAGACATGAAATTAGGAATCAAGTAATTAAGTGCTTTTTCCTTCAGTTCCCAAATTATCTTCCAGGCAGTCTCTTTCTGAAAATGATAGCACAGTGGAAAAATTGATGAGGGGGACTTCTGAATGTGGTTGATAGAAGTTGGGGAGGTCCTTGAGTCCCCTGGGCATCTTTCTGGGAGGCTTTCTTCTGGGGATGTGGCTTAGCTAGCCAAGCTCTCCTGGAGAACTGAAAGTTGCAAACCACTAAGTCTTAGTGAGGTTAATTTCTTATAACTCATTGATTGAATGGATCACTATTTGTAAGCATGTCTATAGAAAATGTGTGGGAAAAACAGAAAAGTGTAAATCTGAGAAATGGTAACTGTGATAAAGAAACAGATGGATCTGATGATAAGGAAGAAAAAGAAGGAGGAATGGATGGTATGAAAGGTTGATCAACCTACAAGCCCAGATTTGTTGGCAGTCGTGGTTTCTGATGTTCGGAACTACACTCTCCCCCATAAATTCCAAAAAAAAAAAGCTATATGCGGGTCACTGAAGTCAGTTGGATTTAAAAAAAAATTTTTTTTGGGAAGTGGCTGTGGCTCTATCAGTGGGGCTCCCGTTTACCATATGGGAGGCCCCGGGTTCAGTTCCCGGGGCCTCCTGGTGAGGGCAGGCCCGCCCGCACGGCGTGTTTGGCTGACCCAGCGAGCACAAGCAGCAAGAGGGGGATAAATGAATAAATAAATAAAATCTTAAAAAAAAAAAAAAAAAATTTATTGTGGGTAAAAATCAAAATTTTCATGATACAAAGCAATATTTGTAAAATGATATATAAATATATATGCATATATGTGCATTGGCTTATATAAATGTTATTTTTATATATATATTTTAAAAGATGCTTAGATTACATAAATGTTACACAAAAATTACAGGGATTCCCATGTTCCCCACCTTGCACACCTCCCATAGCATTCCCACATAAACATCTGTCATCAGTGTGGCACATCACCTGCAATGGATATACACATCCTGGGGCTTTGCCACTAAGCATAGACCACAGTTCACATCGTAGACCACACTCTCTCCCACACAGTTCTGCATGGTATATGCTGATGTAAAATGGCCTATATCCGTCGCCTCAACGTCACTCAGGACAACCCCCAAGTCCTGAAAAAGCCTCTGTATTATAACTGCCCTTCCCCTCCCTGCACCGAAAGTGTCTAGTGGCCACTGGCTCCACTTCACTGTTATAATCAGTTGGATTTGACATACATACCTTCCAGGGGTGGGCTGGCTGTTCCTCCTCAGATTCTTATACAAGCTCCCTGCATGGGTGCCCCGTAGCCCCCTAAGCTGGACGGGACCTTCCAAGCCTACTGAGACTCGCAGCACATGAGCTCAGGGAGATCATTGACTCCCCCAAAGTCAAACACTCATGAATGATGGGAGTAGGACCAGGGCTCAGCTGCACTCACTGGAGTTTTACCCTCTTCACCGCTTAGGAAGGTCCCATCTGGCCAGTGCAGAGAGCAGCCTTATAGACAAGGCACTTCAAAATATTCTGTTATCTTTAAAAAATAGCACCTAACTCAGGATAGGAGATTCACAGGCATTTCTTGGATGTTGACAGTGTCAATATTTAAACATTGATATTTAAAAAACAGCCCTGTAGGCATCTGCCATATTTCGGGGTGTGGTATAGTGTGGTATCGCACTGTGTACAGCTGTTGCCGCAATGTGTCTGATCCAGTTTTACCCTCGAGGAAGCCAAGGCCAAGAAGGTCGGCAAGGGCCTCAGAGTAAATTCTCTAGAAGGTGGTAGGGCCAGGACTCCAGCCTTGGGTTGTCTGATTCCAAGATGCTGCAGTTTCCCTCTGGTGGATGTTGGCAATCAAATTAGTGTGAGAATGCCATTTGGAGCAAGATACAAAGAAATAGTGTGCACAAGTCAAGAGGAATATCTTTCTGGGCTCCTTTTCAGTGGCATTTCAAGTCCTTTCACTTAGAAGAGGCTTTAGTTGCTACTTCTGCCTGGGGCGAAGTTAAATCCCCAGTGGCTGGTCAATTTACAGTTTCTGAGATAGTGTTAATTGCTGTCTTAATCTCTTTTTGCTTTCCTGGGCTCTGCAGCTCCATCTTATCTATTTCCTCTCCCCTCTCCTTCTACCTTTATTTTTCATTTTCCCTCCAAATTCCTGTGTGGTTTTCTTCTGACATCTTGATTGCGTGAACTTGGTGCCTTAGATATCATGAAACGTTTATTGCCCAGTGCATCTGTTGGCTTAGGTCTGTTGCCAACCTCCTGTTCCTGACCAGCCCCACTTTTTTGTACATATATGAATATTATTTTATATGTAAATTGGATATAGCCATCACTTATTCGTCGTGTTATCTACTTAAACTGTTTTCTAGGTGGGATGCATAGAGGACAGGTTTGCAGGGGGTGTACTTCCCGATTAGGCTCCTCCTTTTCTTTTGGGAGCGAGTGTGGCTGGGGTTCAAGTCTAGGGCTCTGGCCACAGCCTTCCTGGCCTTGAACCCCAACCCGGCTGTGGACTGTGACTGGCTCTGTGTCCCAGTATCCCAGATCCCTCCAGGACAAAATGGAAATAGTGCTTTGAGGGGCACTGAATGAACACTATGGCTGAATGGACTCAGTTTTTTTTGTTTGTTTGTTTGTTTTGTTTTTGTTTTTTACCGGGAGGTCCTGGGATCGAACCTGGGTCCCTCCATATGGGAGACGGACGCCCAATCAGTTGAGCCACATCCGACCCCTGGACTCAGTTTTAAAATTAGGATTGGTCCAAGGCCAAAATGATCACCATCATCAAGTGAATCTATGGGATACAAAAATAAATGAGAAATTTTTATCAAAATAATTTATATACTTATTATAACTATTAAAATATTTAGTGGTCAAAGAAATTTAACCAGTATTTTAACAATGAATTTTTTCCTGCAGCGATTTTTAAAAAAATATCTTTTTAGTAAATAAGCAAGTGGTACAGTTAGGAGAGAAGTCAGAAATGCTTAAACAAAAGTAATAACTATATCAACTCTGATACTTAGTGCAAGTTGTGAATTTACATGGTTGTCAATTTCTTTTGCAAAGAGCTACATATCACTTTAATGTAATTGCCAGTTTATGTGAATTCTTAATCAAATAACTATCAACAGGATGTGTGTTTATGCATGTAAACTTTATTTGGGAATAATTTCAGACACAGAGAAGAGGCAAAAATAGTATGAAGATTTTCTATAAACTTTCCCCCACATTTCCCCAAATGGTAACACTTTACATTTACTTTATTTTTCTTTCTATAACTTTTTTTCTGAACCATTTGAGAGTATGTCTCAGACATGCCCCTCTGTTCCTAGATACTTTTCATGTTTATTTCTTAAAAACAAGGACCTTTCACCAACAGAGTTACTCATATCAGGAACTTAACATAGAAGCAATGTATTGTCTCACTTATGGACCTTATTCAGATTTTCTCAATTGTCTCATATAGCAAAGGAAAAAATATTTTAAAAATATTTTTTTGGTCCCAGATCCAGTACAAGATCAACAATTTAGTTGTCTCATTCGTCTTTCTGTGTCTTTCATGTTCTTAACTTTTGAAAAATACAAACCATTTATTTTGTAGAATGATCTTGAATTTTGTTTTTTCCTTTATTTAAAAATTTTTTTTTAATTTAAATTTTATTTGAGAATTTGTGAGTTAAAACAATCATGCATACCATACAGGATTCCCATACATTGCCCCACCACCAACCCCTTACATTGTTGTGACGCATTTGTTACAAACGGTGAAAGAGCATAGTCATAATATTACTGCAATCTATTGTCCATACTTGAATTTTGTTTTTTTTTCCCCTGATGTTTCCTCATGATCGGATTCAAGTTATATGTTTGGGGCAAAAATACTACATAGGCAATGCCGTTATTCTTAGCGCACCGTCTAATTTTTCCAATACAGGTGATGTTAATTTTGATCACTCGATTAAGGTCACCTCTGCAGGTTTCTCCGTGAATGTTACTATTTTTCCTCTTTGTAATTAATAAGTATCTTGTGGAGAGATACTTTGAGACTATGTAAAAATCCCTTTTCACACCAGACTTGCATCCATTGATGACTCCTGCCAAAAGTAGTTATTTCTGCGGTAGTTAATAAATGGGAATGGTCAGATTTTAAACTTTTAAATGGTTCAATCCCCAGTACCTCCTAAAAACAAACAAACAAACAAATAATGAAATTTTAAAAAACAAACGTATAATAGTGCAGAAACAATAATCTCTCAGCTTTGTAAAATGCTAAGTTGTTTCTCTGACACTATATAGCACATTCATGATAACCAAATAAGAGGAAAGAATATGAAATTTTCAGTCCCTCTTTTTTTTTCTAACACTTTCTAACTTTCTTCATAGTTTTTAGAGTATGTATTATGTATGGTTAAGCAGTGATTTTCCAAGGATATTATGGTATATGATTTTGGCAGGGTTTCTTCGGTGAAATATTGAGGTAGCAAAGTTGACTTTCTGCTCCACCATTCTTCATAGGCTGTAAATAATTTCCTAATTAGGTTTTAATCTCCATGACTCCTGTGGAGTTTCTCACAGTCTTGATTTCATTGAATGCAACGTGTTTTTCTGTCCCCTGTAGTTCTTGAAAATTGTGAGTTAGATCTAGAGGTTTGATTAAGCCTCAGGGTTATCCGTCTATCTCTTTATCTGTTTACTTTTTGCAAGGCTGACTGCCTTGTAGATGTCCTGGCCTTCCATTGGGAGATGCTCAGTGTCTGGTTGTGTCTTTTGGATGTGAGCAGCTACTGATGATCCACGTCCAGACCCAAGACTTCATTAGCAGTTTCAAAATAGAGAGGAAGGGGAGCAGGTGTAGCTCAGTGGTTGAGTGCCTGTTTTGCACATACAAGGTCCCAGGTTCAATCTCCTGTACTGCCTAAAAAAAAAAATGGAGTAGGAGTCTGTATGTACTATTCCTTCTTCATTTATTGGCTATAATATTTCTAAAAAGAAACACTACCCTTCCTTGGCTCTTTATATTACTCTAGATCAGAGGTTGACAAACTACAGCCCGCAGGCCAAATCCAACTCAGCCACTTATTTTTGTATATAAAGTTTTATTAGAACACAACCATGCTTGCTCATTCATTTGCAATTGTCTATGGCTTCTTTTGCATTACAAGGGCAGAGTTGAGGTGTTACAATAGAGACCATATGTGGACCACTACAGATTTAGAAAGGTTTACTCTCTGGCCCTTTGTAGGAAAAACTTGCTGACCCCTGTCCTAGATCATTTGTGGAAGGCAATATATGGGTTTTTTTTTTTTTTTTTTTTTTTTTGAGGTACTAGAGCTGGGGATTGAACCTAGGATCTCATATGTGGGAAGCTGGCACTCAACCACTGGCTCTGGGGAAGGCAATTTAAATGCTTGATTTTTTTTTTTTCCACCCCTTTCTTTACCACTTTTCAGTTGGTTTCCTATTGTCCTCCAAAGGTGACCAATCATTATTATTATTTTAGCATCATTTTGAACCCATGGATTTAAACTTGTTTGATGTATTTCTATCCATTTCCAATTCTTATTTTTTTCTTTTTTTAAAAAACAATTTATTGAAGTATATCATTTATACATGAACATACATAAACTATAAGTATTCAGTAAACATTGTGAACTTACAAAACAAACATGCATGACACCATACAGGGCTCTCACACATCATCCCACCACAAATACTTTGCATTGTTGTGAAACATTTGTTAACAAATTGTGAAAGAGCATTGTCAAAGTATTACTACTAACTATAGTCCATATCTTACTCCCCTATACATTTTTTTAAAGGATTTATTTATCTACTTATTTACTTTTATCCCGTTTTATTACCCCTCCCATTTTTGCTGTTTTTGTGTCCATCCGCTGGGCAACTCTTTGTGTCCATTTCCTGTCCTCTCTTTTCACCCCTCTCCTCCTGTCTTCACTGGGATTTGATCCTTGGAACCTCCGATGTGGGAGAGAGGTGTCCCACCGCCTGTGCCAACTTAGTTCCTGGTTTTTCAGCGCATCTTGTCTTGGCTCTCCCTTGTGCCATTCTCCTGTTATGTTGTCATCTTGCTGTGTGACTCGCGGGGCCTGGTGGCACACCCGCGCACGGGGCCCGGGGGGCTCACCCGCACATGGGACCTAGTGGCCCACGCGCCTTCTATATTTTTCTTTTTTTAATTTTTACCAGGAGGTCCCAGGGATCCGACCCAGTTCCCTCCATATGGGAGATGGACACCCAACCATTTGAGCCACATCCGTCCTCCTGCTATATCTCTTAAGATTGACCAAAGATACATAGAGTTACAGTCTTTTCACATACAGGATGGGCATATAATAAATCAAGCTTAGTTTATCACCAGCATTCTAAAAACCAGACCTAGGGAGAAAAATTAGGTCTGGGGACATATACATGGTTTCTAATATAGTGAATGTTTAGCCTACCCTGATTATCACAAAATCAGGACAGCAAGAATATTCGCATTCCAATTCTTATTCTTTTTTTTTTTTTTTTTTTTAAAGATTTTATTTATTTATTCATTTATCCCCCCCTTGCTGCTTGTGCTCGCTGGGTCAGCTAACCACGCCGCGTGGGCGGGCTTGCCTTCACCAGGAGGCCTCAGGAGCCGAACCCGGGGCCTCCCATATGGTAAACGGGAGCCCTACTGATTGAGCCACAGCCGCTTCCCTCAATTCTTATTCTTATTCATGCTCAAATTGTCCATTTGTCTCAGGGGGAGCCTCTTCAATGTGATTCCTGAGACCTTTTTTCTTAACTTTTAATAATTCATTTTGAAATAATTTCAAACTTACTGGACAGTTGCAAAAATAGTACAAACTGCAGAGAACTCCAACATACCCCCACCCCCCAGAAGCCCAGCTACACCAGTTTTATCATTTTTCTACCTTCACTCTATCTATCTATCTATCTTCTAAACATTTGAGAACAGGTTGTGCACCTCATATTCTTTGAGTGTACTTCTGTATAGATTTCCTATGAACCAGGATATTCACTTATATAATTACGTTAAGTGCAGTTAACAAGTTAAAGAAATTTGGCAGTGATATGAAGCTTACATTCCATATTCCAGTTTTTTCTTAAGTCCAAATAATGTCCTTTGATGAGCCTTTTCTCCTCCATTCTTAGATTCCAGCTAGTAAAATGTTTCGCATTTAATTGTCATCGTCTCTTTAGTTTCCCTCATTTTTTAAAATGTAGAACCATATATACAACATAATTCTTTCCATCCCACCCTCTCCCATGCATACCATTCAGTGAGATTAATCACACGCACAATGTTGCAGTATCCTCACAACCATCTATTACTAGGAATTTCCCTTCATCACAAACAGAAATCCTACACTCATTTTGCATTAACTCCTCATTGCCCCTGCCCACCACCCCTGGTAACCTGTACTCTACTTTCTGTCTTTATAAGTTTGCATATTCTCTGATATTGTCTTTGTTGTTATCATGAGGCTTAAATTTAATGTCCTGAATCTATAACAATCTACCTTTGATACCAGCTTAACCTCATTAGTATACACCCCTCCGTCCCCCCACCTTTATGTAGTTCTTGACACAGATTACATGTTTATACATTGTAACTCCCAAACCACTTATCATTAAATTTCATATATTTGCCTTTTAGATCCTGTAGAAAGTAGAAAGTGGAGTTACAAACCAAAAATACAGTAGACTGGTATTATATTTACCCACATCGTTATCTTTCCCAGAGATCTTCATTTCTTCATGTGGCTTCAGTCAATTGTCTAGAGCCCTTCCTTTCAACCTGTAGAACTCCCTTTAGCATTTCTTGTAGGGTCAGTCTAGTGGTGACACACTCTCTCAGTTTATATTTATCTGGGAATGTCTTATTCCCTCCTCATTTTTAAAAGACAGTTTTGCCAGATATAGAATTCTTGGTTGGCAATTTTTTGCTTTCAACACTTTACATATGTCTTCCCACTGCCTTCTTGCCTCTCCGATGAGAAATCGGCACTCAGTATTAATGAGGCTCCCTTAACATGTTGCTTTTCTCTTGCAGCTTTCAGAATTCTCTCTTTATCCTTGGCATTCGGCAATTTGATTAGAATATGACACGGTATGGATCTGTATTTAAGTTTCTTCTGTTTAGAGTTCATTGAGCATGTTAGATGTGTATATCAGTGTCTTTTGTTAAATTTTGAAGTTTTCAGCCATTATTTTTTCCAATATTCTCTCTGTTCTCTTTCTTCTCCTTCTGGGACTCCCACAATGCGTATAAGATATGCCTGATGGTATCACACGTTCCTCAGGCTCTGTTCACTCTTCTTCATCTTTTCTTCTTTCTGGTCCTCAGACTGGAACATTTCAATTGTCTTATCTTCAAGTTCACTGATTCTTTCTTCTTTTTTTATTTTTATTTTTATTTATTTATTCCCCCCTCCCATTTGTTTGCGGTCACTGTGTCCATTTGTTTTGTGTTCTCTGTGTCTGCTTGTCTTCTCTTTAGGAGGCACTGGGAACCAAACCTTGGACCTCCCATGTGGAAGAGAGGCGCTCAATTGCTTGAGCCACCTCAGCTCCCTGGTTTCTTGTGCCTTTATTGTCTTTCCTCTTTGTGTCTCTTTGTTGTGTCATCTTGTTGCATCAGCTCGCTATATCTGCCCATCGCCCCAGCTCACTGTCTTGCTCGTCTTCTCCAGGAGGCACCAGGAACCAAATCCAGGGCCTCCCATGTGGTAGGTGGGAGCTCAATCACTCGAGCCACATCCACTTCCCTGATTCTTTCTTCTGCCTGCTCCAATCTGCTGTTGAAACCTTCTAGAGAATTAATTTCTGTTACTGTGGTCTTCAGCTCTGTTTAGTTCCTTTTCATAATTTCCACCTCTCTATTGATATTCTCTTTTTGTTCATCTATTGTTTTCCTGATAGCCTTTAATTCTTTGTTCATGTTTTCCTTTAACTCTTTGAACATATTTAGGGCAATTTTTTTTTTTCTCTATTTTTTTTTTTTTTTTTTTTTGCTCTTCTATCCATATCAGATGGATAGGGCAATTTTTATAAAGTCTTTGTCTGGAATGTCCAAGGTCTGGTCCTCCTCATTGATGGTTTCTAATGCTTTTATCTTCTCATTTGCCTGGACCATTGCTTCCTGTTTCTTTGTATGTTGCTAAACCCAGGACATTTTGATATTTTAATGTGTTATCACTGGAATTTAGACTCTGAGGCTTCTGTTCCTTAAGCTTGTATCAAGCTAGTGTTATGACAGAGCTTTCCTTGAATGCCAGGAGCTAACAAAAAAGCGGGGGGGAGGGGAGACCAACTTTCCCAGTCTTTGCAGATTGATGCAAGTGTTATCCTTCAGAGTTTATCCAAACAAAGACTTTAGAAAATAGCTCCAAGCCAAAGTATAGAGGCCTCCTGGGTCTTTTCTGGGAATTCTTGTATTGGGCATGGGCTTTTGGCCCTAGGAATTCCCCTCTTCCCTAGGAAAACAGTTTCCTCACAGTCTGGGCACTGCACTGTGTGTCCTAGAGCCAGCAATCCCTTGCCCCAGGCAGCATGACTTGACTGCTCTCCCACAGTGTTCTTAAGGAGAGCCCAGTGAGCCACCTTCTACATGCAGGGCAAGTTCTGGGATGGCGAGTCCCTTAGGCCACCACCAGACAGATTGGACCAGACATACACGTTCCTAGTATGTGCACGAGGGTTACTCTGGTCACTCGGTCCCTGCTGTGCCGGTGAGGGGTGGGGGAGATGCCACAAGATCCTACTGCTTTTAAGTAGCCTTTTTCTTGACTTGGTGCTCACTCTGCTACCATAGATCTTTATCTGTTTATTGGAGCTTTGAGAAAGATGTTTCTGCCAGGTCTTACTAGCTGTTGAAAGCTTCCGTGAGGGGTACGGAGCCCTGAAGCTTCTCACTCTGCCATCTTGATCAGGGCAGACCCCTCACCTTCCCTTAATCCTTGAGTCCTTTTGACAGTCTGTAGTGGTTGTCAATGCTTTGCTGCTTTCTCGTATGTACATTTCCTGACCAAGACCTGGAACTGGCCGTTTCTTGAAGGAGTCCTGACTCCTTTTAGTGGAAAATGTTATTTAGAGACCACAGTCAAAATATTTAAAGTATATAAAGGTTATTCTGTTTAAAGCCTTTACGAGTGCACCACACAGTTCCATAGAGCTTAGAACTAAGATATAAGGCGCCTATTATGATTTAAAAACATTTGATAAACATTTATTGACTCTAAAAGGATATAACTTTCTTTTTTTAATATATTCTCTAAATAATAGTAATGCTGTTAATCAATCCCCCTATTTTAATTTTTGTACATGATAATTGTTTTTTATAGAAAAGTAGTATCTTTCTTATTATCTTATTCTTTCAATAAAAAAATATAATTATATTTCTGCCAACTGACAGAATTTCCACGCATAAGCTCATCAGGAGATTTGCACTCCAGTTACCTTTATCTGTTTTTTTGTTGTTGTTGTTGTTGTTGTTGTTTTTTACCAGGAGGTCCCGGGGATTGAACCCGAGTCCCTCCACATGGGAGACGGATGCCCAACCAGTTGAGCCACATCCGACCCCGCTGTTTTGTTTTTTGAGGTACCAGGGGTAGGGCATTGAACCCGGGACCTCGTATGTGAGAAACCAGCGCTCAACCTTTGAGCCACATCAGCTTTCCTGAATTGGTTTTTTCATTTGTTTTGCTTGTTGTTTGTTTTGTTTGTTTGTTTGTTTTTTCAGGAGGCACCAGGAACCAAACCTGGGACCTCCCATGTGGTAGGCCGGTGCTCAACTGCTTGAGCCACATCCACTCCCTGCTTACCTGTTATTGAAAGGGCATGTTCAGATATGAGCAGTGAATCCAAATAACATGCCTCCTTCGCTTATCGCCACATCATCACACCGATTAGATGTGTTGCTCACTCTGAGATCACGGCCGTTGATTCAGGCTTTCTGAATATGGAAGCCAAAGCTGAAGAACAGATTCCCATCGAATACCCAGGCCACATTTTGATATATTCTTTGGGTGTACCTCTTCGTTGCAAAGATGAGATGGTTGTTAAAGTAAACTCAATATCGGCTTTAGTGGCCTTGGGTTTTCTGGCCAAACATGAGCTGTGGTGTCCGCCCTTGTACCTATAAAAGTTCATCTCTAACCCCCTTGTCATTCCCTGAGCACGTATATTGAATTTTGGATTGCTGCCTTTCTAGACTCCCCATACTCGAGGACCCTGGCTGTCGTACTTCCCTTTTGATTGCCATGCCCCTAGCACAGTGCTGTGCACACAATCTGTTTTCTTGATACAGCTGTGTGAATGAATATTTGTTGTTGCTTATTTACGTTTTCCCTTTTTTTTTTTTTATGCACAGCGTGCAATAAAATAAACAGCACAAACCATCTTCCTCCTGAACATTTTTAGGTTCACAAGGGAACTCACTGTTCACTTCTGATATCTTTCACCATGTAGTTTTTGATAAGTTGATCATGGATTGTTGGTCATTTTTGTTTTCCTTTTGATGAAAGTTTTCTCAATTCATCCCAGAATTGTGGCCATACATCCTTTGACAAATAAATAAAGCAGAGGTCTGTGATAGAGGTAGAACTTTATGTGGAATTTCCTTCATCTGTGATCCTGGGAATATGTTAACGGTTTTGGAGGTCATATGTTTTCATAGGCATGTGCCAAGGAAAATACTTTAGAATTACATTAGCAACTCCAAGGTATCTTGGCTGTTCTAATAGGACACATGGTAGTTTTCCAGTTATACTCACAGGAGCTTTTGTTTTCTACTGAGGTTTCTTCTAGGCTGTGAGAACAATAGCACCTCTATCTATGTTTCCCAGACTGGCATCCCTGGGATGTTGCTAGGTCCCCAGGGTGGCATCCTTGGTATATGGCTAGGTAGGCCCTACTGGCTTCTTTTCTGCAGATCTAATCAGGCCTTCGCCGTGCCACCGTGCTCTGTGGTTCTCTTAGAGGGGCATGTATTAGGCAGGATTCCTCAGACTCTCCTTCTGTTTGGAACTCTCCTCGCCCCACCCAGGCACAAGTTCTTCCCGTCTCACCTTACGCTTCCTGAAGCATGCCTGCCCAGCCTCCTGGCCTTGAATGTGGTTTCCTTCTGTAAACTCTCAGCTCCCTGAGCCTGGGCACATTTCACTGTTGGTCAACATGCAGCTTAATCATTATCTGAGAACACTGGTGTCCTCTCATCGCTGGAGGCACACACCAGGTCTCATTTGTTCTCTGTTGTATTCTCAGTGCTAGCCATCTAGAAGACCCTCTATCAAGAGATGTTGAGGGGGGCGGATGTGGCTCAAATGGTTGGGCGTCCGTCTGCCATATGGAGGGACCTGGGTTCGATCCCCGGGACCTCCTGGTAAAATAAAAAAATATATATAGAAAGCGCATGGGCTGCCAGGCTCTGTGTGCTGCTGAGCCGTCGGGCCCCGGGAGCCATGCAGCAGGATGATGACGTAACAGGGGAGAGACAAGACGAGATGCTCCGAAAGCTGCAGAAGCCAGGAGCTGAGGTGGCGCAGGCAGCAGAATAACTGTCTCCTGCATCGGAAGCCTCCAGGGTCGAATCCTGGTGAAGACTGGAGGATGAGAAGAGATGGCAGGAAACAGACACAGAGAATTGCTCAGCGAATGGACACAAAAACAGCAAATGGGGAAGGGGGTGTTGGTTAAAATGGATAAAATAAATAAATAAATCTTTAAAAAAAAAAAGAGATGTTGAGTAAGTGAAGGAACCATAGGACCCTGTTCTCCAAGCGGGATGTCATGGGACCAGTGCTCTGCAGGACCCACTTTGGGAACCGTAGATTGGCTCCCCCGCCCCACTTCATTTTCAAGTACAAACGGCTAGAATTCTGTCGATCTTCGATCTTCGTAATTCTAATTCCTTTATGCAGCACCACATGGTGAATAGGCCAGGATCATACCCTTAATTTCCTGTAACCTGTCCTCTGACACATCACCCCCAGGCCCGACTGTGCCGTTCACAGGTCGTGAGCCACATAAATAGGAACGGGTGTTTTCAGGCTCATGGGGGAGGGGAGAATGCACACTAATTAATGCAGGCAGAACAAAGAACCCAGCTCGGTTTTCAAGTTCAAGTTTGGCTCCTACATGGTCCTCAGTGAAGATTACGATCTGGGATAAATTAAAAACAAATGTCAAAGAAGTCATAATGAGGTAGAGAGGGAGTTTAGGATTCTTGTTTTTTAAACACTCGTGGTAAAGAGACCTCTGTTTGAAGCAGACAGACAGCTCCCCTCCCCTCTTGCACTTCACCAGTTTTCCTCTTTTGAGCCTCGGCCGGAGAAAGGCGATCTTCATGATTATCATTCATTTTTACCTAAATTAGTAAGGTATGTGCATACGTATGGCCTGATGTCAGTGGCTCACCTAGTCACCAGGCCCTCAGAACTAGGAGTATAGGAATATAGGACACTGAGAAGTTGAGCTTTGAAGTAAAAAATCCACTACAGCACCCATTCCAAGAGACTCACACATTTGGCAAAATGTCCTCTTCCTATTTGGACTGTGGTTAACAGAACAGATATGAGAATGCTCTCCCATGAACTAAAGCAAATATGTAATAGGTCAGTAATCATGGGTGGGTTGGGGGAAATATACACCAATTGTAAGAAAGAAATGGTCTATAGTAATATAGTAATATAGTAATATTTTGAGATGCTCTTTCATAGTGTGCAGCAAAGGTTTTACCACAATGCAAGGTGTTGGTGGTGGGGTGATGTAGGGGAGCCCTGTATGATGATGTGTATGTTTATTTTCTAAGTTCACAACTTTTTGTTCATGTATGTTCATGTATGAGTGATATACTTCAATTAAAAAAAA
Organism: Tolypeutes matacus; assembly: GCA_026826555.1. Lineage (NCBI taxonomy): Eukaryota > Metazoa > Chordata > Mammalia > Cingulata > Chlamyphoridae > Tolypeutes > Tolypeutes matacus. The sequence goes on along the minus strand of JAKSZT010054030.1, from coordinate 2,978,656 downwards.
TTTTAATGAAAAAAAAAGCCCTCTTCCTTAGGAATGACTAATGGGGGCCTGCTGTCCCCCCGTGGGCGGGGCTTGCTTTCCCCATGCGTGCTCCAGGTTTGGGGAGGGAGCACACAGAATCCCCCTGTGTTCTCCTCCCCCAGGCCGCCTTCCCCGACCACATTCTTGACTGGACCTGGTGACTAGACCTGGGGAACTCTGGGGCCCCCAGAGCTTCTGCACTAAATGGGACTCTATGTATATGCCAAATTAAGTCTGCAGGCCGTCTTTTTACGAGCACAGCCACCGTTTTACAGACCTAAAGAAGCTCAGAAGGACTGTGTGTGTTTGTAGTCGCCACCCCTGTGAAGTTTCCATGAGCGTATGGAATCTCGTGCCCCTGTTCCCACCGCGCTGGCCCCTTCCCTGGGCCAGGCCCCTTCCCTGGTCCAAGAGCACACCGCATTCTGCGCACCTCCGTGCACACTGTGGCCTCCGGCGATGTTGCGCAGCCTCAGGCAACATTTGGCAATCTCCAGAGCTGATTTTGGTAACAGCTTGGGGCCAAACATCCTAGAGTGCACAGGAGAGGCCCCACTTTTATCTGGCCCTCAAAGCCCCAGGGCGCCGCACTTGAGAAGCCTTGGCACCGGGTGCATGAGTGTCTGCCCAACAGAACTATGTGGGGAAGAGCCTGGGGATTTACGTTTTCTAGACGCGATCTTGGCGATACTAGCTGAATTTTAGTCTTGGCTGTGGAAATGGAGACCCAGAGAGGTAGAGAGTTCCTAATCTCGCAGAGCACGTATATCGGAGGACCGGAACTGGGTTTCCTCTCCGCCAGCTGTACTTTTTTTCGTAATGAATTTCATTCATTGAGTATTCTTAGCATCCCAGAGGAGGGTTGTATACCTCACGTTATGTAATCTTCAAATGACTCTGCAGGAGGGTCTGTGTGATTCCTCTTTTCAAGAAGAGCCAATATTAAAAAATATATTTAATTTAAAAAAAAAAAAAAAAAGGAGCCAGGGCTCCAAGAGGCCACCCCGCCATCCAGGGGCAGGCAAAGCCAAGAACCCAGAGGAGGCCGGGCTTGTCCCACCTCCCAGTGGCCACAGAGACCGCTGCTGGGATGCTGAGGGTTGTGGTCTGTCTTGGGGAAGGGGCCAGCCTGCATGGTTCCTTCCAGTAGCTGCTTTCTGAGAATCAGGTGGGGAAATGGCCAAAGATGGCTGCCCTTAATCTTGAAGAAGCCCTGAGCTAGAGAACCCCCCCCCCCCGATTTTGGTGTGTGCAGAGTCCATGCTGAGAAGGCCCCTGGGTGGACAGCAGAAGTGACAGTGGCAAATCGCCCAGGTGAACTGGGTGGGACAGCAGGGGAGGCTCCCGGGCTGCTCTCCTGCCTGCCCCTCCTCTCTCCTGCCCTCCCTGCACCAGGGGAGGTCTTGGGATTAGTGAGAGGTGAGGGGCAATTAGTGGTAATACTCATCATTCGGGCACAAAAGGCCTGGCTTTTAGAGGTGCTTTCTGGGACAGAGAAAGGACATGGGTCAGCATGTGGCGTGGAGAACAGAGAGGCACGGCAGCATCCCCCCGGCCGAAGGGCGGGTGCGGGATCTTATTCTAGAGAGTAGAATAGAGAGTAAACAGTCCCCACCGTAAACCAGTTGGCTGTGTGGGCACAAGCTGGCTTGTGACATCTGCCTGGAGCATGCAGCCTTGTCCCCGGCTCCTGCAGCCAAACCCAAGGAACTGACCAGTGAACTGGCCTCCTTTTAGCTTCCTTGTCTCCACTGGTGTGGGTGCTTTAAATCATGGGAAACCCGCTATCCTCTGTCTGAGACCCTCTAACTTTGGGGCTTTGGTGTCCAGGAGGCTGAAACACATCCAGAGGGGCAAAGTCTGAATTTTCCCGGGGGCTGCTTTTTACAGACATTCTGTTGGGGACGGGGGTGGTGGTGGTGGTGGAATAGACACAGACTGTTTAAAAATAATTTCTGACCAAACCTTTTGCAGAGAGAGGGAAGAAGCCCTCATTACAACTCCTAAGAAAAATCATTGTGTTTAAACTGCCAAGGGAAGCGGCTGTGGCTCAATCAGTAGGGCTCCCGTTTACCATATGGGAGGCCCTGGGTTCGGTTCCCGGGGCCTCCTGGTGAAGGCAAGCCCGCCCGCATGGCGTGGTTAGCTGACCCAGCGAGCACAAGCAGCAAGGGGGGGATAAATGAATAAATAAAAAAAAATCTTTAAAAAAAAAAAAAAATAAACTGCCAAAATATCTATAGTTAGGCTAGATTAGTGTGAGGGGCTGGGCTCATAAAGTTTCTTGTCTCCTTTTGGAAAATAAAAAAAATGAGGTTTTTTCCTACTCTCCATGTGTTTTTTTTTTTTTTTTTTTTTTTTAAGGAGGTGCGGGGGAATGAACCCAGAACCTCATACATGGGAAACAGGCGCTCAACCACTGAGCTTTATCCGTTCCTGAATGAGAGTTGTTTTTTTACATTTGTTTGTTTGTTTGTAGGGGGTTCTGGGGATTGATCCCGAGACCTCATGCATGGGAAGCGGGTGCTCAACCACCTGAGCCACACCTGCTCCTCCTCCATGTATCTTTGATCCAAGTAACCTGCTTTAATAAAATGTCATTATGCCTCTCTGTAAGTGGATAACCGAGGAGAAAAGCATGCTAATTTATCAGTCAGCCCAGCCTGCGGTGAGGCCTGGTTCTTTGGAGATGGTCCATGACCACATAGCCACAGGTCACCTCCTGAAGGCCTACACCTTTAGGTCTGTCCTTAGGAGGTCGTGCTACACCCTAGCAAAAAGAAAGTGCCTCTAAATCTGTCTTTCCATCTCTGGTACAATTGTCTTCCCTCAATTGTATAAGCTTTGTGGTGAGGGCTTCCCGGGAAGGTGGGGTTCAGCCTCGTGTAAATAAATAGCAGCAGGCTCCAGCTTCAGGGAAAGGGAGATTCCTGGAACACGAGGGGCTTGAGACAGGAGGCTCTGGTTGTTCCTGAAGCATCTGTGACCTCTCCCCCAGCCTGGCTGAACTATCTCATGGCTTGTGGGCAGCAGTTGGGCCTGTAGAGACAGAGGCCTTCTCCTGGTGCTGCCCTGAGTCTCTGAACGCCACTGGACTAGTCGCTGACCTTCAGGAACCTGGTCCACCCTTCCCATAAGTCTAAAGATAAGCCCTTTGCCCTCAGGACCTTGTGGTTTTGGCTCCAGGTAGGCAGGTGCCTGCTCCTTTTCAGCTTCTCTTCAGCCCTGACAAGGAATCCTGGCCAGAAAGAGCCCTGGTGCCCAAGAAGGGCAGGTTGGCTGCCTGCACTGAGGAAGGGCTGAGTGGGCCGTGAAGGGAAACACTGGCTGTGCCTTCGGCTTTCCATATCGTCCTGCCCTCAGAGCTGTTTCGGGTATAGGCTCTTTGTCATCAGAGATGAGAGAGAAGCCCTGAAGAAACGGAAAATCGTGTTCAGGCTTCCGTGCCTGTGGGAAGCCTTGGTGAGGGGGGCAGGGGGCGCTCTTAGGGAGAAGTGCGACACCTGGCTTGTCTTCAAGTCCGCCCAGCCACAGGCCTGGTCCTGGACCGCGGTGGCCCTTGCTGCAGGTCCCTCCGGTTTCCTCCTGCCCCTCACCAAGGCCCGTGGCCTGCTTTCTCTCTGCAGAAGGGGCCCAGCTTCCTCCCAGAGTGTCTCTGTGGCTGTGCTGTGGTCTCAGGTCTCCGTTCACTCCTCTCCACATGCTCTGGGTGGTGGTCGGTTGTTGGTTTTTTGGTTTCAGAGGCCACCTGCCTGAGGAGAGCAGTGTCGGCTCTTGGGGGCCAGCCTTGCTGGGGGCAGTCGGCCGCCACATCCTATCTCGTCAGCCAACACTCTTCTCCCTCTACCTAGAGGCTTTTTGTTTTAAATTTTCTGTTTTTAAATGAATCAATGGGAAAATCGACCTGTGGTGTACAATTTTTATGAGTTTTGGCACGTGTATAGATATCTCCTTGTGATACCCCTTTGTACCCATACCATACCTCCCACCCCTGACCCAGGCAGCCACTGTTCTGTTCTCCAGCACCCCGCCCAGACCTATTGGCCAGATCGCATGCATCATGCCAGAAGTTTCCTCAGCACCTCCTGGACTACCAATGACATCCACCTCCACCCTCCTGAAAACTTCCCACCTTCCTTTCCCTCGTTCTCCCTGTGCTCAGTGCTGACAATCACCCCTTTCCCGTGGATAAATCGGCATTCACCCACCCTCCTTCCTCATACTCTCACCCCCTTCCAACCTGTCTGCAGTAAAATGTTTTAAAACTATCACATCCTGGTTTTCCTGCTCAGATTAAAAGCACTTCAGACTTACAGGAAGAGACAGGTGAATTCCAAGTGTAAAGGAGTGCTATACGTAGGAATAACCCTAAGTTGCAGAAGGCCCAGGGAGAAAGAGGAGTTGAAAACATTACAAGGATGTGAGCCCATCCTTTATTTCTGAAGTCTGGACACGGATGTGACTCAAGCAGTTGAGTGCCCACCTCCCACATGGGAGGTCCTGGCATGGGTTCCTGGTTCCTCTTGAAAAAACAAAAACAAACAACAGGCAAAACAAACGATAAAACTAACTCAGGGAGCCAATGTGGCTCAGTGGTTGAGCCCCAGCTTCCCACATACAAGGTCCCGGTTTCAATCCTTGGTCCCCGGTACCTCAAAAAGAAACAAACAAAAAAAGTGGAGGCTTAATTTTGTTCCAGAAGATCACTTACAGACGTCAGTGAGGACCCACAAATAATCCCTGTTTAATTGGTGTAAGACAAGGAGTGGCTACGTCTTCTGGTGTCAAAGGATTAGGTCAACGGATGTCCAAATGCCCTCAGTGGGCTGTTTTGGGCACATGCCAGTGTCACTATAGGGAAGGGTTTGCCACTCATCTTAACCACAGAAAGATCTACTTCCCCATCCCATGTCCTCTTGTTTACCATCACAGCATCAGCTCCCAAGAGACTTTTTTCATTTCATGAAACATTGATCTGGAGTCTTCAGGAGAAGTTGCAGTGGTCAAATTCCTAGTAAATTTTCAAATTTGCTGGTGGTTTGGAGGTTTGAATGAATGGAGGGATTTTTTTTTTTTTAAAGGATAAATAAAGTACATAAAATGTGATTTGGGTGCCTGGTTTTGGGTGCCAGAATTTGGAAGCAGTTGGCAGCGGGCTGGAGGGGTGAAGGAGTCAGGCTGGGCGGGGTTGTCAGCTGTGAGCAGCGGGGGCTGCGGGCTGAGAGGGTTGCTTGGAGTACTTGCCTCTGAGGTCAGGACGGTTGGCTTCCGCGGAAGGGAAGGGATTCTGTGTGCAGAGGGTGAATGAATGCACACCTGTGGGGTGGGCTTTGGTATCTGGAAGGCCAGGTCCCCTGTGCCCTTGTGCATGCTCTGTCTGTGGTGACAGGGTGAGAGGATGGGTTTCCACACTGCGGGTTGAGGGTTTGTGGTGAGGCCTGTGAGCAGACTCAGAGCTTGAAGAGGGGCTGCATTTGGCTAGAGACCTCGGAAGCTCCTGGTCAGACAAACCAGATGCCCTCAGACACCTCAAAATTGTGAGGTGCTCCCAAAGTTGAGAACTACTGGTCCATCAGAATTCCCCAGGAACCCGTGTTTTCAGAAAAGTACGGATGCCTGATATCCAAAATCTCTGGGTGTGGGGCCCCGAACGTGTTTTTTTAAAGTTTCCTCTTCCAAACTGGTGCCCAGCTAGGGTTGAGGTCCACTGCCTTGGGCAGCTGTGGGGTCAGACTGCTCTACTGATACTGCTACAGGCTGGACGCTAGCCCAGCTGGAAGGTCAGAGGGTAACAGCCGGGTACTGCCTTCCCCAAACCACGCCACCCCTTGTTGATTTAGATTCACTCGAGCAGTGGTTATCGTTTTCTTGGTCTCTCCAGACATATCTTCTCCTGTTTTTCTAGAGGAACAAAATAATTTTCTGTCCATCACAGGCCATGCCTTGCCATGCTCTTCTGTCCCCACGGAAGACATTCCTGCTTTTCTTTTAATAGCATTCCTGGGGTCACCTTCTGTTGCCTGGGGCCCTGGCTGGCTTTGACATCTTGTCCCTAGAAGCACCTTCATGAACCTCAGTTGTGGTATTCCACAGTTTGTTTAGCAGCTGTCCCCTTGCTTCCCAAACGAGACTCTGGGCTTCTGGAAGTCAGGGATTTGTTTCTGGTTCATTTCTGAGCTCATCAGAGCTTTGTAACCAAAGTTTGTGAATGGATGTTTGAATGAAAGGACGAAAAGGCATTTTTAGCTCCCTCTCCTGTGCCACCTTCCCCCCTGGTCCATCCTAATCACTCCTCACTCATTCCCCATAAAAGGCCAACATACACCTGAACCTGTAAGAAATCTGCCCAGGGCAGGCTCCCGAGGATCATGAAGATAAACACAAAATGCACTCTAGCCGGATTCAGAGAAAGAAGGGCCCTCAAAGGTCATTGGGTCCAGTGGCTCTCAACCCGGGCTGCACATTAGAATCATCTGGGGAGCTTTTAAAAATACTCTCATGCCCAGCCCCCACCCCTGGAGATTTTGATTCAGCTGGTCTGGGGTGGGGCTCATGCTGTGGTGGAATTTTCTAAAATCTCTCCCGGGGATTCTGACATGCAGCCAAGTTTGCAAATCACGGCTCTGGTCCAAGTTTGCAAATCACTGCTCTGGTCCAAAGCATCTCACCAAATATTTGAATGAATGGCTAAAATGATATTTTGTCATTCTCCCTGCCTGGTGAGCTGATGGGCCCCCATAAAACCACAGGCTGTTGGTGGAGTCATGGCCCTTGACTCCCAGGCCAATAATGTACCCCCAGTTTCCCTAAGCGCCTCCATAGTTCAGTCCTTTTGCCCAACAGGCCCTGGCTTTGGACTATGCCTCCTGCCCAGTCACCAGAAGCAGACTCTGAACAAACCAAAGAGCAGCAAAAATACGGAGATGGGGTGTGTCGGGCTCTAGATTAAGATCTTCTTTTGGGAGTGGGGGCATATATGACATATGGTAATTCTGTGTTTAATTTTCTGAGGAACCACCAAACTGCTTCCACAGTGACTGTACCACTTTACATTCCCACCAGTAGTGTGCAAGGGGTCCTATTTCTCCACATCCTCACCAACATTTGTTATTTTCTGCTTCTCTAAAATAATAGTCATCCTAGTGAGTGGGAAGTGGTTTTGACTAGCATTTCCCTAGCGGCTAATGATGTTGAGCTTCACATGCTTATTGGCCATTTGGATATCTTTTTTGGAGAATGTCTATTTAAATCCTTTTTGAAAATGGGTTGTTTGTCTTTTTTGTTGTTGTTGACTTGTAAGAGTTCTTTATATATTTTGGATACTAGACCCTTGTCAGATATATGGCTACCAAATATGTTCTCTCATCGTGTATGTTGTCTTTTTCCTTTCTAGATAATGCCCTTTGGTGCACAAAAGTTGTCATTTTTTTTTTTTAACTTTATTTTAACTTCAAAAAATAAAATAACAGACAAAGGGCAGTTTAACAAATTATGAAACATTACTTTCAAAAATTCTTTTCAGGCACATTTATCTTACTTAATCCTAAAAACAAACTCAATTGTTTTTCCAGTGTTCAGAAAGATAAATAAATGAGCACAGATTGGTTAAATGACATGACCAACTTCTCCTTGTTAATGAAGAAAATTTAGAGAAAAAAAATGCTTACTCATATTTACATCTTGTAAAATTATATCCCATATTCTTTTTTTGACCTTTAGCATTCATATAGTACTTTCTTTGCCTTTGTTACAAAAATAGTACAATATTACTATTAACTATAATAGTCTGTAAGTTATATTAGTTGTGTTTTTCCTGTGCATCACTATATTCTTAACACTTTGTGATAGAGGAACATTTTTGTATTTGTATTTTTAACCACAATCCTCATCTGCCACCAAAATCACTATCTTATACAGTCCCTAGATTATCTTCTAGCTGTCTTTCAATTAACATTACCCAATCTTATTATACTGTGAGGTGCTCTAAGACAAGGATTGTGACTCATTCATTTCAGTATCTGCACTGCCTATCTGTTTGACACAGAACAGATCTCAATAAATATAAATAATCCCCTGTTCAAAAAGCTGTTTTTCCTAATATATATATATAGAATAAATATATACATTTCTCAATTAAATGTAATGGATACATATAAAAATTTTTTTGAATCAAACAATATGTTACATAATATATTTGGTTCATAGTAACTCATTCATACAGTGTTTGTCCTTTTGTGTCTGGCTTTCTTCACTCAACATAATGTACTCCAGGTTCATCCATGTTGTCATATGCTTTACGACTTCATTTCTTCTTACAGCTGCATAATATTCCATTGTGTGAATAGACCAGAGTTTGTTTATCTATTTGTCTGTTGATGGACACCTGGGTTGTTTCCGCCTTTTGGCCATGGTGAATAAAAAAGTTGTCATTTTGATGAAGTACACTTTATCTGTTTTTTTCTTTTGTTACTTGTGCTGTTGGTGTAAAGTCTAAAAGTTCATTACTTACTATAAGGTTCTGAAGATACTCCCCTATGTTTTCCTATAAGCGTTTTATATTGTTAGCTCTTATATTTAGGTTGTTGATCCATTTTGAGTTAATTTTTGTGCATGGTATAAGTCAGAGGTCCACTTTCATTCTTTTGTGTGTGGATATCCAGTTTTCCCAGCACTGTTTGTTGAACAGACTATTTTTTCCCCATTGAGGAGACTTGGCACCCTTGTTGAAAAGCAATTGGCCATAGATGTGTGGGGTGGATAAGAGGTATTTGCTTTTAAAGTGATTGCACTTCTTTGGAATTTACATGCATTATCATTAGTAAACAGGTGAGAGAGTGACAAGGGTGTGGAGATGAAGTGGTATTTCATTTCCACAGAATTATATATCAGCTGCTTAGTCCAGCGGTTCTTAACCCAGATGTACCCAGGGACAGAATTCAGCGGGGTTCCAAAAACTTGGCTGGAAAAAAATTCCATTTATTTTCACTAACTGTTGCATTTCTTTTCATCATGAATGGAGGCAGCAAACAGTAGTAATAACAAGCAATACCTGTGGTTCTCACCAAGAGAAATCGCAGAGATTTTTCACAGCCTATTTGAGGCAGTGTAGATGTCTTGAAATATCGTTACGCTCATCATTGCTTCAGAACTAAGGTGGTTATGAGACCCTGCTGCTAGGTCTTATTTAATGTGTTAATGAAATAGTACCATAGCAAACATTTAAAAAATATTTTGGTAACTGCATTTTCCTGTAATTGGTTTCCTTTGTGATGCTCTATATTTAATTTGTACATTTAATACCATTCTGAGAAGGGGTCCTTGGGTTTTCCCAGGCTGCCACCCGGGTCTGTGGTACTGAAGAGGTTAGGAACCCTTCCTTCCCCAGTGTGCAGGGGGTAAATCCTATCAATGGAGAGAATTCTGGCTTGCGTCTTGATGGTCACTCTGCTGAATTAATATTTATACCTTACATTTTTTTTACTCCTTGGGGCTAAGAAGATTGTGTGTGTTCATGCGCCATCACACGTACTCCAACTCTTCTTTTCATAGACGTCAAGGATTAAGAAGACGTTTTGGAGCAAGCCCAGTCGTAAATCCGCCCGTAGTCCTGTTGGGTCCTGCTTGGGAAGGCTGGTCCCCGCCTCTTGTCAAGAAGCCTTGAGTGAGTGGAGCTGAGGGGGGCTTTCGGCAGCATAACCGCCTACTCCTCCCAGAGCCAAGTGCAGTGGTCACTTCTGGAAATACGCACACCACGCCCCAGGGCCTGAGATGCCTATGTTAGAGAGATCTCGTTGGCTGATTCACCAACAACCCTAAAGCTCAGCTCAGGACCAGTGTGGTGTGGCCTGGAAAACGTTTTTGGGGCCAGGTCTTGGGCCATTTGGGGGTGAAAACTCTCTGATTGTTCCTTGAACAGTTTGGCTTATGGGATTTTTTTTTTTTTTAACTTTTCACTCTGCAATAATTACAGACTTCCAGGTAGTTACAGAGTCCCACGAGCTCTTCCCACAGCTTCCGTCAGTGACAGCGTCTCTTATCGTGGTAGTACAGTATCAAAACCAGGAAGTTGACACTGGTACGTGAATCAGTTCTCAGCATTTTTTACATACTTCACAAGTGTGTGCAGGCATGTATGCATACGTGCACACGTATGTGTGTGCAGCTCCATTCAGTTTTATTCCGTGTATAAATCTGTGTTGCCCCCAACCGTAGTCATGAAACAGTTTATGGAACATATTTTTAAACTTAGTTGTGGGGCAAGTAGTGCAGTGAACTCTTATCAGTGGTTGTGATAACCAGAGTACTGTCGGTGGGCCTGGGGCAGTGATGGTCCTGACTTCAGGCCTGGGTCTGGAGTAGTGGTTTGACTGCAGGGCCCAGCCCCAGGGCCTGGGTAGTGTTTGCACTTCCCTGCTACCTGGGTGCTGTCTACAAGATCCACTCTGGGCCTGGAGCACAGCAACAGGGATGTTTAAGTGACAATGCTGCTCGTGCCCGGCAGACACGCATGCTCTGGGTCCAGGACTTGGTGTCAGAGTTAATTCCCAGGGCTGGGGAGGGGAGGGGGGATGAAGCCAGAGGCAGGCAGAGAACAGGGCCCTGGGCGAGCTCTCTGGAGTTCAGAGAGGGGCTTCAATCCTCACTGGGGAGTGAGGGGACAGCAGGCAATAAAGAGGGATACCCAGCTGGGCAGGCCTGGTGAAGCTGGTGGGAAAGGTCATAGCTCGGTGGGCGTGGAGGTACCCAGTGCCCCCAGCCTCCCCACGCCCACCTGAACAGACTGTGCGGCATACGGTCAGGTCAGACCCCGCTCATCTGGGCATGGCTTCTAGAAGCTGGGTGGGAATAGCAGTTACTCTGCTGCCTGTTAATGCCATAAGAGCCGATGCCCAGGGTAGAAGGGAAGGTGATGATAAAGATCCCAGTTCTCAGAACTTCTGATAGTAATCTTTCTGGAAACCCGGTCCCATTGCCTCTTTGACATCTCTCAGTTAACCAGGACGTCTGATTACACGGAACGCCCCATTTTCCAACCGCACAGGCTAGCAGTATTGGCCGCATCTGGGTTTTGATGGTTGTAGCCATTTTGGGGGTGAGGGCACATGTGTATCTATTTTTCTTTTTTGTCTATTGTTTTTTCCTGTTTCTTTGGTTAACGTTTTCAGCGAGGTCCTTACCTGTGTTGTTAAAGACACACCTTGCTTCAAACTTGCAGATAGCGCCCCCCTCTCCCACTGCAGTTCATTCTAGCAGCACTGGGCTGCCTGGCAGATATGAGCGGGTGTGGGGGACCATGATGAGCAGGAGCCAGTGCTGGGGCACAAGGGGACTCAGGAACCCCATGTTGTGTTTGGTGTCTGCCCTGGGCACACTCTGCCATGCTTGCTGAGTGACGGACATAGTCAACTCTCAACCCAGCAGGAAGTGCCACCCAGCTCCAGCCTGCGTCCTTACTCTGCTCATCTTAGCAGGCTCTTCCAAGCAAGTGGAATTTCTAATTACAGGGTCCCTGTGCAGTAGTCATTAGCCTGGAATGCAAGGGGCCAGCCATCAGGATGTCATAGCTAACGATTAAGTTTTACTTGGACACTAGAAGAGTCAATTAAATTCATTTTGTGATCATTAGGAAGGATCGGAATTTAAAAAAATAAGTGGTGGAGTGGGTGTAGCTCAGTGGTTGAGCACCTGCTTCGCATGTACAATCCCCGGTACCTCCTAAAATAAACAAACAAACAATGTTTTCTTTTTCTTCTTCTTTTTTTCTTTTTTTTTTTTCATTTTTGTGGTACCAGGGCTGGGGATTGAACCTGGGACCTCGTATGTGGCAAGCCAGCACTCAACCACTGAGCTACACCAGCTCCTCCAAGTTGGTTTTTTCATTTGTTTGTTTTGTTTTTAGGAGGTACCGGGGATCAAACCTGGACCTCGCATGTGAGAAGCAGGTGCTCAACCACTGAGCTATATCTGCTTTCATCTTTTTCTCCTTTTTAAAAATTGTTTATTTTGGTATTATATGTACAACAGAAAAATTCCCATTTCTGTTCAAGCACACAGTTTGGTGGTATTACATGCACAGTGTTGTGCCACTATCGCCACTATCTAGTACCAAATCCTTTTCTTCACCCCCAAATAGAAACTCCATACCCACTAAACATTAACTCCCTATTCACGTGAGTGTAAACCCATCTCCGCCCCCTCCCCCCCACCACCTGGGTAACCTGAAAGCTAATTTCTGTCTCTGTGAATTGCATATTCTTGATATTTCATGTAAGTAAAATCAGAGAATGCGTGTCCTGTTGACTTTTTTACTTAACATGATGTTTACAAGGTTCATTCATCTTGGAGCATGTATGAGAATGTTGTTTGCACATCCAAAGCATGAATGGTTTATGAGACAAGTGGATCTTCTCGTTATGGGGTCATCCCAGCCACAGAACTGAGTATTTAGTACTTTGGAGGGGCCTGAGAGACCTTTTTGAATGAATAAATAAGTGGCAGCAGTTTTTCAAAAGCCTCAAATTTGCCTGTTTTTTGCTCACAAACCTTGTTTCCAGAGAAAGATTAGGCTTCTTGTCAAATAAATCCTCCTTTCAAAAAGAAAACCAAGACAACAAGGTTGATTGCTTTTTTTTTTCCAGCTCAGTCTTACCAGAGGGGCCTTGCCTAGGTGCCTGATTGAAACTGCTCATCAGACCTGCCCTTGTACAGCTAACATGCGGGGCAGGGGGTGTGGGGGGGCCAGAGGAGGCACAGCAAGAGACAGAGAAACAAAGGAAAACAGTGATATTAGAAGCACTTTCTAGAGCGGACATGGTACCCATTGATTGATAATGAAAACAATGACCTTGAATTAATAACAATGGTTAAGTTGAATCTCATATACCCTGTATATGAAGGCAAGAGAGTAGCAAATACATTTTAGAAAAATTCCCATCAAGCCATTTAAAAAAAAAAATAACAGGTTTATTAAGATTAATTTGCATACCATAAAATTCACCCTTTTAAAGCATACAATTTGTTGGTTTTTAATATATTCACAGAGGGAAGCGGCTGTGGCTCAATCAGTAGGGCTCCCGTTTACCATATGGGAGGCCCGGGTTCGGTTCCCGGGGCCTCCTGGTGAAGGCAAGCCCGCCCGCATGGCGTGGTTAGCTGACCCAGCGAGCATAAGCAGCAAAGGGGGTATAAATGAATAAATAAATAAAATCTTTAAAAAAAAAAAAAAAAAAAATAATAATAATATATTCACAGAATCATGCAACCCATCACCATTATCCAAATATAGAACATTTTCATACCCCTTTAGCAGTCACTCCCCATTTCTCCCCTGCTCTGTGGATTTGCCTTTTCTGGACCTTTCATATAAATGGAATCATACAATATATGTTCTTCTAGGACTGGTGTCATTCACTTGGCATAATATTTTCAAGGTTCATCTATATTGTTGCATATATCAGGACTTCATTCTTTTTTATGGCTGAATAATATTCCATTGTATGGGTGTACCACATTGTGTCTATCCCTTCATCAGTTGGTGGGCATTTGGGTGGTTTCTTCTTATTTGCTATTATGAATAATGCTCTGAACATTCAGGCACAAGTTTTTGTGTGGACATATGTTTTCAGGTCTCTTGGTTTTATATATTTAGGTTATATGGTAGCTAACTTTTTAAGGCTCTGCCAAACTTTCTAAAGTGGTTGCACCATTTTACATTTCTGCTAGCAAATATATGACAGTTCTAATGTCTCCTCATCCTTATCAACACTTTTTATTATCTTTTTGGTTATGGTCATCCTAGTGAGTATGAAGTGGTACCTCGTGATTCTGATTTGCATTTCTCTGATCGCTGATGATATTGAGCATCCTTCCATACCTTTTTTTAATGGCTGGAGTATTCCATTATATGGATATGCCACATTTTGTTATCCACCATCAGTTGATGGACATTTGGCTTCTTTCCATTTTTTTGTCTCCCATTGAGCCTTTTGAAATGTAATGAAAGGATTGATGCTCACTTCTAAAATAGAGGTGATATTGCCTACCTGGTGGGCAGGTGTGAAGATGGGTGATGATGTATCCATCTCATCCAGCTGGCCATTGTCCACTCAGAAAGTAAACCTTTCCCTGCTTCTGTGGCCCTTCTGCAGCCATGTGTGATGTGTATCTGTTCTTCTCCCTCGACTTGTGGGTCAAGTCTGAATCATTAGTCCAGCAGCTGAAGGCCTCCTCTTGTGGTGGCCCCATGGGGCATCCACCTTCTTTCTTCCACTGTCTGTTCCTGCCAGACTGCTTTCCTTACAGTCTGCTCCAAGGACCTCAAACTTTGGTTAAGTTTGCCCCACCCGGGGCATCCTGGGCCTCGTCTCTCATATCCAGACCTAGAGTCACTTCAGGACTCTGCCTAGGACCCTGAGTGCTTATATTAGTTATGGCCAAATCCTCAGGCCTTTTTGACATTATTGTCTCAAACTGGTAACTCTGTTTAAGCATATGCTTTCTAGTGTGTGTTTTTTGTGTCTTCTATGTTTTCTGGCCTTACTGCCTCAACCAAACCACGAACTGCGACGAGCAGAGCCTTGTAATGCCCTTGTCCCTGAGCGCCCCCCCCCTGCACGAGTCACAGCATTCTCACTGAGTGTGCTACTTGGTGTGGTGTCTTGTAACTGGAAAAGGTGGAAGGTGTGAATGGAGACACCTTTCCCATTGTACAATGGTCTTTGGAAGGGGTTCATGTGTAAATAGTTTTGGATCCTGCTTTAGTTATTTCCTAAAATCACATGGCTGAATGAGCTGGAAAAAAAAAAACCCTGAATTTTGATAAAAACTAAAAATTGAATTTCCTTTCTGACCATACCCATCTGTGTAAATTGCCTGGATAAACTTCCATGATATGAGAAGGAGACAGGGTGAATGCATCACCTCCTTACTGGCTACAGATTTGAGCTTTCACAGTTAGGGATGGGGAAGGGAGGGCAGCATGTGACTTAAGACAACCAAATCGATAACCATGGGGCACAACCTATGATTCTACTCAGTATATTGGGCAGCTTGTCAACCTCTTTTTTCCCAATGGACCAGGTAATCACCATTAGCAGATAGCTCAGCTGAGTATTTTCACTGCTTTTCTGCTGTCTGTATTCATTATCTGCTGAGCTAAGAGTGAACAGAAGAAAAAGAAAAATTAAAAAGGAAGCTGGGAAAGGCAGGAAGAGAATCTGTAGCCCTGGTAAACAAAAGTCACCTGAGCCAGGATCCGGAAGTGTAACCAAGTACTCTTGATGATCTCAATGCTGGTCCTTAGATGTTTTCCATTTTGGTTGGCTTGTCTCACTGCCTTGCTCTTACCAGACATGTTTAGCTTAGTCATTTTTTGGCTGTTGTTCCTTAAGGAAGAAAAAAAAATTAGATGGATCACATAAAATCCGGGTTAGGGATTGAAAAGCTAATGGGACGATCCCAATGAAGACAGACTTCATACTGATGGTATATTTACTAGCTTTTGTAGGAAGCCATTTCCTCTTCTTTGTTGTGGTGGGAGGCACGTGCAACTTTACCCCAACATGGTTTTGGTTGGAAAATGATCATATTTGTAGGAAAAACTGAAGGCAGCCAGCCCAATGGCTCTGGCTGAGCAGGGCCTCCACCACTGATCTTAGGTATCCCCTAACCCAATGTGAGGCTTCGAAGCACCCAGTGGAAAGCTCTGTGGTGGTGCTGCAGGCCCTGGGAGAGGTGGGTTTGAAGCCCGGGTCTTTCTCTGACCTCGTGTTTACCGGTCAGTGTGTTGTAAGAACTGAGATCTGGAAGCCACCTGAGCTTCCATTCGTAGGTAGATGTTTGTTCAGTACATCCCCCACCGCATGTCTTCATGGCCAGGGCTTGGCATTCTCTTCCAGAGTTAGACGGTTCCATTTGTGGGGAACTTTTTCTTTATATTGAGCTATTATCTTCTCCTCCATTCCATCCTTTGGAGCTCTCCAGGGTAAGTTCACACTCTCTTCCTTCTGGCCAGTTCTAAGTCCTTGTCTCCATGGAACTGGGCCTTCTCACACCTCACCAGCCTGGCAAAGGAATGGTTTTCTGCAAGTTATAGGTTCCAAAAAACAATCAGTGGATCCTAGACATGTTTACCATTTTTTTTTTTTTTAATGTAATATCAGTATCCACCACATTTTATATAAAAAGGGCAAAATTATAATTCTACCACCTAACAGATCTGTTTTCATTTGAGTATTTCCTTTGTTGATTCTAGAGTGTACATACACAGTTTTGGTGGTGTGGCAGTTTGAGATTATTTTATGAACTCCAAAAAGAAAAAGATTATGCTTTTAAACTAATCTATTCCTGTGGGTGTGATACCCTTTGATTGCATTAAATTCAGTTGAGGGGCATTTGATTAGATTACTTGATAAGATCAGTTTTGGGCTTTGGATTGGACTGTTAGTGGGGCATGATTCATGTTGAGTCTCTGTCCTCTTGCAGAGGCACAGAGAGAGACACAGACACAGAGGAAAAGGAAGCCTAGAGAATCGCTTAAGCATGAAGCTCCCAAGAGGCTGGGCCCATGGAGCAGCTCAAGAAGAGACAGGCCTCATGCCTGATAGCTGACAGCTGAGCTCCGAGAGCTGGGCTCCCAGAGACAGTAGATTCTGGAGGGGAAGCAGAGACCTTGGCAGAGATTGGTGGCCGTATTCGCCACATGGCAGCTGACTTTGGTGAGAAAGCATCTCTGCTGGTGCCTCAGTTTGTACTTTTCATGGCCTGTGAACTGTAAGCTTTTACCCCAAAGAAATCCCCTTTATAAAAGACAACCCAATTCTGGTACTTTTCATCAGCAGCCCTTTGGCAAACTAAAACAGGTGGTTTCTTCATTACCTCTATAATAATTTCCTGTGAAGGCTAGAGAACATGAATCAAACATCTTGCAGTTATAAGAAATGTTGGGATGGTGGCATCTCCTGTAGAACTGATATGGAGTCATGTGTGAACCAATCACTGTGGCCTCTACCCTGAGAGAACCAGGGAGCTTTTGGGGGAGATGAAGCAGAGTGAGGTAGGGCCACATTTTGAAGCTCATCTAGATGGGTTGGACATAAAGCTTTTTAGAAAGGAAAAGAATAGGTTTTTGGACCATTTTAATCTTTTAGGAGGAAAAAGAAAACAGTGCCCTTCTTAACCCACTTTTGAGAATTTCCTGTGTTTTCACACACTGTATTCACTGGTTACTGTTTTGGCCGCTTTTCACGATAGGAAACTCAGTTTGTTTGGTTTAGCGATCGCCTTCCCCTTCAATTACTGATCATTGATCAATTCAAATTCAAATATTGATCACTGATCAATTCTGCTTTTGCTAGAGTCATACAATCACACATCTCTTTCCTTCCACCTGCCGTACCTCAAATCACTCTTTTTTTAAAATCACTCTTTTATCAAACTGCTGTATACTCAGGATTCCAGAAGGGCTGTGGTGGGGGGTGGGGTGTGGGGGAAGGGGACAGCTGTCTGGGTGCCAGTGGGTGCTGCACCCCACCACTGAGATGCTTTCCCTGTCCTCTCAGGGACCTCCCACCCTCTAGGTCTAGAAGGCCAACATTTACAGAGCGCTTACTACCTAGTGAATTGTCCACTTTATAGACAGGGAAACTGAGGCCTGCCAGAGGTTGACTTTTTCAAGGTCTAGTTGAGTCGCTAGGAGTGGAGGCTGATGTTGCCTCATTAAGCCGTGGCTGAGCTGTGGTTCCCACCTGTCCTACCTGAGCTTTGAGAACCATGGTCCTGCTCTAAACACTTTTGTCTTAGATGTCTCAAGTTTGGGGTCACTGCTGAGCTTCAGCCAGCCCCACTGTGACTTGAGTCTCTTGGCTAGCCTGTTTGTTGTGGGGTAGAGTCTGGGTGGGGAGACAGCCAAGAAAAGGGTGGGTAGGAGCAGAAAGGTAGGTGCTAGTTTACCTGAGATGAGAAAAGTCTCAGCCCAGGCTGAGGGGCCCTAGATGGCTGAGCTGAGGTTAGCTTTGAGCTGCTTTCCCTCCAAATCCACCTCTTATATGCCAGCAATTTCTTCTTTGGCTCTTTACAGGAGTCCTTACTGCCATGTTTAAGATCAATAGAGCCATTCACCTTGAACTCACAGTGATGGGGGCCTAGAGAACAACACTGGGAACGCTTGTGGTTTGTTTGCCACCAGGTGGGCACAGCACAGTGTCTCCTTTCCCTGGGAGCCATGATTCCCGATGCAGAAGAATCTCCTGGAGGCCTTGTTAAAACGCTTTCCTGGGAAGCAGAAGTGGCTCAAGCGATTGGGCTCCCATCTACCATATGGGAGGTCCAGGGTTCGATTCCTGGGGCCTACTGGTGAAGGCGGGCTGGCCCACATAGAGAGCTGGCGCAGCAAAAAGGGAAACAAAGGAGAGACAATAAGAGACACAACAGACTAGGGAGCTGAGGTGGCTCAAGAGATTGAGTGCCTCTCTCCCACTCTGGAAGGTCCCAGGATCAGTTCCCAGTGCTGCCTAAAGAGAAGACAAGCACATATGGAAGAACGCATAGCAAATGGACACAGAGAGCAGACAGCGAACGAAAAAAAAAAAAAAAAAAAAAAACAAACCGGGGGTGGGGAGAACAAATAAATAAATCTTTGAAAATAAATAAATAAAACGCTTTACTGGACCCCACCCCAGCGTTTCAGAGGTCTGGGGTGGGGTCCTGAGAAATGGCATTTTTAACAGGTTCCTAGATGAAGTTGATACCCTGAGTCTGGGGACCACACTCCCCACCCCACCCCCACCCACCTAGGGCAAATAATCTAGGTTTTTCAACCAATGACATGGGAAAAAAGAAAAGAAAAGGGGATGGGGATCTGTTCAATATTTTTAAAGAAAATTTAAGAGCTATAGCAACTAAATGCAACGTGTAAATTTTGTTTGGATCCCAATTTGAACAAAACAATGAAAACGATTCTGGGCAACTGAGGAGACTTGAACATCATCTATTAATATTAGATAATAATTAAGAATGATTAATTTTGTTGGATGTGATGGTGGTATTTTTGTTACTTATATTCTATTCTAAGTCCAGCTTTTCTGGAAAACTGAATGGAATGCTTGTTACATGGAGAGACATGTTTTATTTCAAAGCAATCTGCAAAGAGCAGTGAGACGGACCACAGCTAAAAGCTGGTAGAAGAAAGATGGTTCCATGTCTAATTGTCAAGGTCTTTATTGGGAATCTCACCAATTCCTACTGGTTGCCCAGCACCTACTCACTTTCCTTTTTCAGGTAAAAACTCAAAAGGTAGGCTTGAAGGTGCCTGTGATGTTTTTGTTACTTTTAAACAAGTTCCTATTTCAGGAAAGAAGACACTATTGACTGATCTGATCTGCTAAATTATTCAAGTAAATATTTACCTTGAGAATACTGTTCATTTAGTAGTTTTCTTCACATGTTCACATTTTAAAAAAGAGTCACAGAGGTTTCATTCAGTTCAGTTGGTAAAGATCTCCATTTCATAAGAGATAGATTATATTCAGTTATACCTCAGAACAGCCAGCTGGAAGATTATTCCATCGTTTCTGAAGTGCTGGTCTTGGCTGGCATCTGCAATGGCCTCAGAATAAATGAGATTTCTGTGTAACACATGCTGGTACTGGATGCACATGTTTTCCCAGGGCTTGTTTGGCTATTTTACGATACAGTGGCTTATCTGGTCACCCTCCTCCAGGAGCTGCTGGAGAGATTCTTGATTGACTTCTGCAGCCAGTCCGGGTATATCTGGGAAGCTTGGTGGGAACCCAGTCCCTGGCACCATGGACAACCAGGAGTCTCTCCTGGAGCCAACCAGCTGCCCTGACCACAAGACCACCACACACTTTGAGAACTTCTATTCTACGGTATCGCTCAGATTTGGGCGTTTGTTCTCATCCTCCCCACCCACCCACCCACCAAGTCTAACATAACATAAGTGTCGTGACGGAGAGCCAGTGTCGCATCTCAGAGAATCGAGGTCCTATCTGGGGTAGAGCAGTCAGGCGACTGGGCCTGAGTCCCCCAGCTGAACTGCCCCTTGTCAGGCCCAAGGCCCCTGTTGCCTGACCCCAGGGTAGGGATTCGAATGAGGGCTGAGTAAACTGGTATGAAGAGGGCCCTGCTTTAGTGTAGGTTTAGCTCCTTTTAACAAGTGGAATCAGATGAGCTAAGCATTTTCCATGGCAAGTGCGGGAAAGAGGTTTCTTATCCTTTTCTTGAAAGAAAGAAATATATCCTTTCTCTTGGGTCATAGCATGTTTTTTTTTTTTTTTTAATATATTTTTAATTTATTTTTTTTAGAAACGGTATTTAGATTACATAAATGTTACATAAAAATATAGGGGATTTCCATATGCCCTGCTTCCTACCCCTCCCACATTATCCCACATTAACAACATCTTTCATTAGTGTGGTACATTTGTTATAATTGATGAACACATTTTGGAGCATTGCCACTAAGCATGGATTATAGTTTACATTGTAGTTTACACTCTCTCCTGCAGGGTCGTAGCATGTTAAATGCTGACTGTTAACGCTCTGTTCTTTTAAACCACTTTCCTGGGGTGATTTTCTTTTCGTTCAGGAAGATCTCTCGAGTCAATTTTTAAGTGTGTGTGGGGTCTCGGTCTCCTGGGTGGGGGTGTTACTCCTGGGGCAGGGGTGACAGCTTCAAGGAAGAGTGGGCTTGGGGAAGGAAGGCTGGCTTCCAACTGAGAGGCATCAACAGGTAGAGAATCCAGGAGACCCCTTTGGGAAAGCGAGAGAGCTGGGGGGGCTGGGAACTCGTTGCTCTTTGGGGCAAACTCTTGGGCAGTGGTGTGTTAGCCAAGGGCCGGGCCGTCTAGGTGCCCCCCCCCCAGCCTGATCCGCAGCCCTCTCGCCTCACTGTGGCCAGAATCCAAATCCTGCAAGCAGGACTCTTTTCTTGGAATGCCTGCCCCAGTGAAGGCTCTCTGTTGTTCAGACTCCAGTCCTCAGTGTCATCTCACCTCCTTCCCCCTTGGTCCCCCTTAACCCCCAGGCCCAGACTCCTCAACCTCTTGGAATCATCGGTTTTGTTCATTCTTCTGCCACCTCTTTGAAGAGTGCCGGGATGTCTCCCCTAGACCGAGGCAGTAGCTCCCCAACCAGTCTCCAACTTCTCCCCTGCACAGGCACTGCCGCCACATTGTCATCCGGCCACCCCCCGCTAACCTGGGAGTGTAGAAACCCCATTTCCCTGGCCTCAGCACGTTTCCATCCGGGCCCCTCCGGCCTGACCACAGATAAGAATGTGGATGTCCGTGAGGGCTGTGGTGTCCCTTGGCTGCCAAAAGGAGTGCAGTCGACAAGCTCAGGCTGTGCCAGAGCGAGGTGAGGGTAGAGATTGTTGCTCTGGCCCAGGTGATAGGAGGGGCAGAAGGAGACCAGCCTTTCAGGTCCCTTGCCTAGCCTAGCAGCTGAGTTGAGGAGCACCTGGCTAAGCTGGCGTGATGGTCTTGCATGCTGAACCCATTTTAATTCAGTTTAATATTTAATTAATCGAATGGCCTCAGCAAGCGAGGTTGTGGATTCTGGAGGGTCTGTGGTCACAAGCGCCCCTTGGCTTTAGCTCATGGCTCAGGATGGTCTCTCCTTGCTATTCAAATTCTTCAGGGGTAATGAGCTCCTAAAGTGAGGGTTGAGGAAAGAAGAGCCATATAGTAAGAGTAACAGCTGCCCCTGGTGGAAGTTTCCTAGGTACTAGGCACCCTTCCCAAGTGTGTATTTATTCTCTCATGCAATCTTTCTAACAGCCCTAGGGGGTAGCTCAGTTCCTATTATTCATCCCGCTTTACAGGTGGGGAAACTGAGGCATCGCCAGATTGTTTGATTTGTCCAGGGCTCTGCAGCCAGCAGGGACTAGAAACTCAGCCGCTTCCTCACTTGCAGTTTGGAAGCACGTGATTCCCAGGTCCCAGCTTGCAACTGTTTTGCCTCTGGAGTCGCTGATGGAAGGGGAGAAAAGGGAGGTGGTGGGTTTCAGGTTTCATAAACCTCCTGAGGCAGCCAGCCCTGCAGCCCTGCTTGGCTCCAGCTCCATGGGGTGGGGGGTGGGGATTGGGGAAGAACTGACAAAAGAGGGAGGCGCCAGGAGCAGGGGACTAGAGGAGCTGGGGAGGGGATAAGGAGGGGCTGACAGCATGGGGAGGGGGAGGCGGCGGGCTTGGAGGGAGCACCTTCCTTGCCCAGCTTGATGTCTGGCCAAAAGCTGGGGTAAGAAGTCAACCACATCCTTTAAAACCGCCCTGGGGGAGAGGTCCTGCTCTGGGAGGTAGAAGGAGGAGGTGTGGGAGATTTCTAGGAGTATGCCTGCTTCTCTGCGGGAACGGCAGGAAAAGGAAAGAGTCCACAGGAAAAGAGGATGTGGGGCAGGGGGAGGAGGGGGGAGCCCTGGCAGCTCTGGAGCCCAAGGAAGAATTCTTGTTTTGTGACTGAATAATCCTAGGGGAGCACAAGGCAAGCTGGAGGAGCGGGAAAGGAACTCTGGGGCAGGGGTCTGGGGCCAGGCTGGGTTCCCAGCACAGGTGACTGCTCTGAGTCTCTGTATCTTAAATCCCTGGGCACATGGGCCATACTATCAGGGGGTTCCTTCCAGGAAGCCCACCTGGATGTCCCCTTCTTGACTGAGCACTTAAGTGAGGCCTGATGCTATCTTGAGTCCTGGCCCTTTGTACCCAGGCCCGTGTCCAGTGCCAAAGCATGGGGTAGTAGTGGGGGGGGGGGTAGGTGAAACAGCCCCGGCCTTGAGCACCACAATTTTTTTAAGGAGGTACTGGGGATTGAACTCGGGACCTTGTACATGGGAAGCAGGTGCTCAACCACTTGAGCTACATCCGCTCCCCAGTGAGAGTTGGTTTTTTCGTTTGTTTTTAGGAGGTACTGGGGATTGAACCTGGGACCTCGAACTTGGGAAGCAGGTGCTGAACCACTTGAGCTACAAAAAGAACCGTGCTTTTTGATGGGGAGACACAGAACATTGCGTGAAACAGACAGCATGGGGTGGGCCCGGCAATGCCAAAGGGCATCAGAAAAGGAAGCAGCCAGTAGGCTTTCTGGAGGAGGCAGGTGGTATGGGGACCTTCAGTTAGAGAGGAAAAGGAAGAACGGCAGGGAGAGACAAGGCCCTCAAAGCTGGGCAGGTGTCACAGCTGGAAAGGTGGACTGCCTAGCCTCTCCGGACAGCCTGAGGTTTGGTTAGTCCTAGAGCTGCCCCACACATGGTCCCTGACACTGTGCATACCCTTATCATTGTGCACAATCAGGCAGGTGCCCACCACGTAACCTGGGGCAGGCAGGACGGCTGGAGGGCAGCAGGCATGCCTTAACGCCAGCAGCCGGCTGCCATTTGATTCTGGCTTGGCTGTCACTTCCGCTTCCCCGTTCCTAACATACCAACCAGACTGCATGAATGAATGAAGTAGGTAGGAAAGGGTTCCTGGACCAGCCATCCCAGCTAGGATAAAATAACCCGGTCTCTTTGCCTTTGGGAGACAGCAGGTGGGAAATGGGCCTAAGGAATAAACTAGATCTGAAGCCGGGGGATTATTTTTGTTTTAGTTGGGACAGTATAACTACTTGAAAAACAAACCCCCACAATGGCTTAATGCAATACAAGTTTATTTTAATCCCATGGCACAGTCCAGTGCAAGCCTACACTCTGCTCAGTTCACTCAGCAAACCAGATCTGATAGCTCTGCCATCTTCTAGGCCGGGGGTACCTGACTCAGTGTTAAAACACTGATTACGGGGAAGCGGCTGTGGCTCAATCAGTAAGGGCTCCCGTTTACCATGTGGGAGGCCCTGGGTTCGGTTCCCGGGGCCTCCTGGTGAAGGCGGGCCCGCCCGCATGGCGTGGTTGGCTGACCCGGCCAGCACAAGCAGCAGGGGGGGGATAAATGAATAAATAAATAAAATCTTTAAACAAACAAACAAACAAACAAACAAACAAAAAAAAACACTGATTACAGGGTCTCGTCCCCCAGACTTTCAGGTCTTTTAGGTCTGGAGTAGGGCCTGAGAATTTGCATTTCTATAAGCTCCCAGGTGACAGTGATGCTGATATAGGTCCAGGGCCCCCAGTGCATAACTCTCTGCTGGAGCTTCTGCACCCAGCCAGGAGGTGAGGGAGGCGAGAGAGCAGAAGTTAGTCACAACGGCTCCACTTCATATCACACCAGGGAAGCCTGAGAAGTGGGGTCCTCTTGGGAGCCCAGGAGGAAAAGAAGATGGCTTTTTCTCTGCCACAATTAGAAAGGGCAGCACAGAGCTTGATGGTACCTGGTCTCTGCCCGAAACCCTAATTTCCAAATGTATTTTGCAGGTATGGAGAAAGTCAAGAAGACAGGGCTTTAATGGAGTTCATTATCGAATTTCTGACCCGTCCCACCATGCCTGTACAAATAGAAGTCATTTGAGATGCAGCTTCCTAGGATGGAGGGTACATGGTATTCCTTGTCCAACGTTTATTTCTCAAGATCTAGGGAAGAATGCTTGCAAACAGTAGTCAAATAATTGTTGTACATGATGGACTTGGCTTTGGACACTTCTAATTCCTTCTTGGTGTCTTTCTTTATCCTTGTTGCCTGGTGGCTCTCATAGCCTATAACCCTGCCCCCTTAAGTTGGCAGCATGTGTTTTCTGGTTACTTATTCTCTTAGCCACGGTGAATTGACATGTCATAGTTGAGCCCTTCTTTGGGGGCAAAATCAATGGGTAAATCTGCTGGTAGTTCTTGTGTGCCTGTCTGTGTCCAGGACTCTGGAGGATGCAGGGGGATATGACTCTAGGCCATTTTCAGTGAACTTTCATCTAGTTGTAGAGGAAAGAGCAACCCAAATAAAATAACCGAGTACTCAGTGATGACTGCCAGGGTATTTGCTGGTGATCAAATTATAGCGCCAAGCTCAAGGCAGAGAGTGGCTCCCTGAATTCTGTACTGCTCAGCCCACTTCTGGAGCTGCAGTCTTAGTCCTGGGAGCTGCCTTTTCAGCGGGGACATAGACAAACCAAGGAGGGGAGCTGGAAGACGATGGAGCGTGTTGGCCATCGTGACCCCTGTAACGCTGGGTGTTGATTGTGGGAGAGAGTTGATGTAGTGTGCAGCCCAGGGCATAGAAGTAGACCTCAGAGGTTGTTACATGGGGTGAGGTCGGTTTTTCACTTGGTGTGGAAGGATAACTTTTTCACCATCATGGCAGTCCACAAGCACAGTCCACTACCACCTTGCGCAGTTCTACAACCATTCATATAGAGTTTGGCAGTTTCCATGTTTAAGGAAATTTCTCTAGAAGGGAAATTGGACTAGAATGAAAAGGAAGAGTCTGTGTGGGCTAGAAATATGGAACAGCCTTTTCTGTGGAGTGGGTCTTCGGCCAAGCCGTGACGGCCAGTAGGATTGGAGTGGATAGGGAGGACAGAGGTGGCATTCCAGTCAGCAGGCATGAAGGGCTGAGCAGCCCGTGGGCTTTGAGGGTGGGACAGAAAGGAGAAGGGCCTGAGGGCCAGGAAGAGGGGCTGGACCAGGCCTGGTGTGCAGAGCTGGGACCGATGGGCAGAGGCAGTGCTATGTCTGGCTGAGGAACAAGGGATTGTCCCAGGTGGGGGTGACCCAGAAGCAGTGTTAGATGTTTGGGGATGAGTGCTTGGATTGGGTATTGGGGAGGGGAATGAATGGGACAAGGGAAGAATTTGGAAGATGATCAAGAGCCATCTTGAAGGGGCAGGGTCTGTGGTCCTTGCAGTTCTGACCTCCATGTGATGGTGAGTGATGGTGTCTTAGTTTGGCACAGGGCTGCCAGTGCAAAGAACCAGAAATGTGTTGGCTTTTTAAATGGGGATTTTTTTGGGGGTAAAAACTTAAAGTCCCAAGACCATGAAATACTCAAATTAAGGTACCATCAGAGGTGCTTTCTCATCAAAGGCAGGGGCCACGTGGTAAAGCAAGATGGTGGCCGATTTCAGACGAGGTCTCTGCCTTCCCCTCCAGAATCAACCGTCATCTCTCGGAGCTCAACTGTGGGCAACTAGGCATAGGGCTTGTCCCTTTCTGGGTCTCGTCTATCATTCTTGACTCTTCCGCTTTCTTCCTGAGTTCAGCTGCAAGCTATCAGGCTCATCTCTCCCTGGCCTCAGCTCCTTGGTCCCCTCAGGGGCTCCTGTCCTTACCAGTTCAACTATGGGCAAAACTGGAGTCCTTTCTCTCACATTGCAGGATCAAACATGGTGTCTCCCCTTTCCTGTGTCTCTGTTTTTATGAGACCCAGCAAGATGGTAGAGACTCAACTCGAGTCATGCCTCACTGACGTAGTCCAGTTGAAAGAGTCTCATACCCACAGGAATGGATTAATTCACAAACATAATCTTTCTTTTTTGGGGATTCATAAAATGATTTCAAATTGCCACAAATGGTGATTGTAAACAGGCCCCCCAGCAATTCCAGGCTACAGAGCATGAGGGTTGAAGGCCAGGGCCCTTACCTGGAAACATCCCCTCTCTTGGCCCATCCTCATATTGTGTAAGGTCAAGGCTGCAGGCCCTGAACCCTCTCCCTGGGGGTGTGGCCATGCTTGGACAGAGAGGGTGACCCTGCTGAAGTCCCCTGCCCTTGGGTAAGGGAGGCTCTCAGCGATTGTGCTTCTCTCTTGCAGGGCCCACCCTTGTACTTTTCTGCCTGGATATGCCCAGGTAGGAAGCTGTCCTGTCCTGGCCAGGTATGCCAGGCTCTCACATGAGTCCTCCCTTTTGCTCCTCACAGCATCCCTGCAGAGCAGAGACTCAACTTCCCTGTTGTTCCAGCAACGAGGAGACAATATCAGGGAGGTCAAGGGCTTGGACCAAAATTTCACAGCGAAATTGGGTAATGGGCCCAGCCTAGGTCTTGGTTCTCTGCCTGCACATCGGGAGCTCGTTCGTGTACCTGAGGGCCTAAGGAATCACCTTCAGGGAAGTGTGCTCTGGAAACGATGAAGGAAGTAACAATCACTGGCCTGTACTGACTGCTTACTGTGGGCCAGATCAGTGGATTAGCTCATGAGTCTGTGTCACAGTATTTTACAAATGAGGAAACTGGGCATAGAAAGTTATGTGAGGGGTCCGAGACCTGGGTGGTGGAGCCAACCCCAGGCAGGGGTCAGACTGCAGCCCTCACGGAAGCTTGCTCAACTGAAAGCTGCCTCAGCTTCGGGGAGGGCCATCCTGCCTGTGTTTGTGGCTTTTCTCAGGAGGCGGCGTGTGCGTGCCAGTGTGACTGTGTCTGAGGTTGTGGCAGCCGCTGGCCTGGGGTTAGAGCATCTTATGAAGTGGGAGTCCTGGGCTGTGGTGGGTTTTTGTGGTTATGCCGTGACTAGAAATAAAGCTGGTCAGAGCTAAAAGGGATTTTCATTTCTGTCCCAGGCCCTCATTTTACATGTGGCCCATATTGCTTGAGGCTCATGTAGTCCAAGCAGTCTGGCCAGGAGATACGTTTACTCCCCAGTCAGGAGATAATATGGGCCCATTCAAGGGGCCCCATTTCTAGGGAAAAGCTGAGGACGCTCTCTGATCTGCTGTTGCTCCTCCTTGCCTCAGGGGGCGCCATGCAGAGTCAGTGCCTCCTCTGTGAATACTTCCCATGGGGATGGGGAAGACACGCAATGGTAGCCATAGAATTCATGGGACCACACTTCAGGATTTAGCATTTTCATTCTTGTTGTTTCCATGATGCTTATCCCACAGATTATATGACACAAATTTGTGGTTTGGGAAATATGATCGGTGCAAACATATGGTTGCCATTGTGCCTTCTGAATTAGCACGGGTGAAAAATTCTACAGAGTTTTAGGGTTAAAAGAACTTAATTGCTTTTGATTCTTTGAACGTTGATGATATGCCCAATATATCTGTTACTAGAATACTCCATTCCTCAACCATTCTGCACACAGAGAATTAAGGCCAGTCCCAAAGAAGGCACTTGACTGAGTGGTTCCATAAAAAAAAAACCTAGTTAGGTAACAAGTATATTTTCCGTACTGTTATCTGTTCTTTGCTTTGAGCTAGATTTGTACTGTCCTAATTATGATGCATCATCAACTCTCCCTCCCCCACAAATACATATGTGTTTTACTTTTTACTTAGCATTTGGGTCTGAGGATACCATGTATAAATGTCTGCAAATATTGGGTGGGTATAGTTTGGTGACACCCTACCCAACTAGTGATGCTGAACCAGATGTAGAGTTTGGAAGAACTGACCTTGGCATTGTCAAGTGGATGAAACTTGTCGGAACATCATCTTTTTCCTGTGACCCCTTCCATCCGCCTGTACTCCCCAAGTGCTTAGTGCCCTTTTCATGTCACTTCCTTTCAGAACTTCCTCTCAGCTGTCAGCTGGAGAGGATTTGATATTCTAATTCACCTCAAGCTTTACCACTCTTATATCTTATCTCTCCCAGAGGAATTTTCTGCATAAGCTTTTAAGCCAAAGGTATGACTGTCTAATAGAGGAATTTCAGTCATCTGGAACAAGATGGGAAGATGTGTTAGGGAAAGAGCTCTTCCTGAAGTTCTGTGAACTTGGATGTCTTCATGTGTCCTGTGTTTTTTCTAGAAACTATGCCCGTGATCCGTTTTGAATTATCTTGTAGGTGTGAAATACAGGTTGAGGTTGGTTTGTTTGTTTGCCAGTGGATGTCCAGTTGCTCTAGGACAAGGCTGTCCCTTCTCCATCGAGTTGCTTTTGCACCCTTGTTAAAAATCAGATGGGCATATTTGTATGGGGCTATTTCTGTTTTCTCTATTCTGTTTCATTGATCTGTCTATCATTCTATCCCTCTGCTAGTACCACCTTGTCATGGTTCCTTTATCTATATCGTCGCCTTAACTTTGGAAAGAATATTCCTTTTTCATCTTTTTCAAGGTTGTTTTGCCTCTTCTGGGGCTGCTTCCTTATTTTCACAAAGAAACTTATAAGATGAATGTTCACAGCATATTTATTCCAGAAGCTGGAAACTACCTCTCTTAGTTGCCCAGGGGTGCTGGAACAATTTGCCACAAAGTAGGTTTCCAATGGTAGAAGCTAGACTTCAGAATGCAAGGTGTTGGCAGGGCCATGCTCCCTCAGAAGAGTTAAGGAAGCATCATTCCTGCCTCTTCTAGCTTCTGAGGTTGCTGATAAT
The DNA here is from genome assembly GCA_026826555.1 of Tolypeutes matacus. Taxonomy (NCBI): domain Eukaryota; kingdom Metazoa; phylum Chordata; class Mammalia; order Cingulata; family Chlamyphoridae; genus Tolypeutes; species Tolypeutes matacus. Next base: position 2,949,441 of record JAKSZT010054030.1, on the reverse strand, counting down.
CCTTGGTATTCCTTGGTTTGTGGCAGCAAAACTCCAATCTCTGCCTCCGTCTCCACATAACCATCTTCATGTGTCCAAATTGCCCTCTTTGTATAAGGACACCAGTCATTGACAAAGACCCACCCTTCTCTAGTGTGACCCCTTCTTAACTTGATGACATCTGTAAAAACTGTTTCCAAATCAGGGCACAGTCACAGGTGCCTGGTGTCTCAGTTTGCCAAAGGCTGCCAATGCAAAAATGACCAGAAATGGGTTGCCTTTTATATTGGGAATTTATTAGGGTGAAAACATACAGTTCAGAGGCTGTGAAAATGTCCAAATCAAGGCATCTTCAGAGATGCTTTCTCACCAGAGGCTGGTTGCTGGCAGATCCTGGGGTCCTGCCATGTGGCAAGGCAAAATGACAACTCTCTATCTGGGTCTCTGCCTTCTCCTCCAGGCTGCTTTCTCTTGGAGCTCAGCCATGGGTGATCAAGCACCTGGCAGGGCTCATCTCCTCAGCTTTGAGCTGCTCCATGGGCCTAACCTCTCAGGCCTCTCTGCTCTGCAGATTTAGAGCATACTCAGCCTCCAGCCTCTGGGACCTCTCAGCTTCTTGGGGCTTTTTTGTCTTTCTGGAGTCCTCTCTCTCACATGGCAGGGTCAGAATGGTGGCTGTCTTTCTCTGTGTGTTTCTGCTTCCAGTTCTCACTGTAGAGGGCAGTTATGCCTCACTGACCCTAAAGTGATCTGATCAAAAGTTCCCTTAACTGAAGTGATCTCATCAAAATCGATGTAATTGAAAGGTCCCTTAACTGAATCTAACCCAAAGGTCCTATATAAAATAGACTTACACATACAGGGATGGGTTAGCTTAAGAGCATAATTTTCTGGGGTCCAAAAAAACTCAAACCAGGACACCTGGGAACATATCTTTTTAGGGGACCCAGTTGAACCCACAACACTACCCAGATGTCCTTCAATGATGAATGGTTGACCAAACTTGAGACATCCAGCCCATGGAATTCTACTCAACAGTAAAAAGGAACAAACTCTCGATACACCCAACGACATGGATGAACCTCAAGAAAATTATACTGAGTTAAAAAAAAGTCAGTCTACAAAGGACACAAAGGACCTGACCCCATTTATGTAACATTCTTGAAAATAACAAAATTTTAGAGATGGAGAATAGATTAGGGGTCATCAGAAGATAGGGATGTGAGAGGGGAGAGAGATAGTTGAAAGCGTGAGGGAGTCTTGTGGTGATGGCCACATACAGACACAAATAGGTATGTGTAAAACTGGTGAAATCTAAATAAGCTCTGTGGATTGTCCTAGTATCAATTTCCTGGTTTTGATAGTGTACTATCATTAGTTATGTGGACGAGGCTGGGGGAAGGGTGCATGGACCTCCTCTTTACATTTCTTTTCAATTTCCTGTGGATCTATAATTTCAAAAGAAAAAGTTAAACCCACAAAACTTCACATTCTGTTTATGTCACACCAATAATTGCAAACCTATAAAAATATGGACAGTGTGGTAGCCTCTGCAGAAGGGATGAGGGAGGGAACACTCATGGCTTTGTCTGGCTCCATAACATTTTTATTTTTTAGGAGATACTGGGGATTGACCCCAGGACCTCATACATGGGAAGCAGGCATTCAACCACTGAACTATATCCGCTTCCCAATGAGAGTTGGTTTTGTTGTTTGTTTGTTTGTTTAGGAGGTACTGGGGATTGAACCCAGGACCTTGTACATGGGAAGCAGGTGCTCAACCACTTGAGCTACATCTGCTCCCTGGCTCAATAACATTTTATGTCTTTCAAAAAGTGTGTATCCAAGCAAATATGATGGCATGCTTATGTTTGTGAATTTGAGATGATGGAGGCTTTAGTTTTTCGGCTGCTAAAACAAATGCCTTAACAATGGGTTGGCTTAACAACAGGAATTTGTTGGCTCCAGGTGTCAGAGGCTAGAAGGCTGGCTTGCTCCCGGGGTCGCTGGCTGCCAGCAACCCGTGGTTTTCCTTGGCTTTTCTATCACTCGGCAACACACATGGCAGCGTCTTTCCTTTTCTTTCCCCAATTCCCTTGATTTCCGCCTTCCAGCTGCTCCCTGTGGCTTCTTTTTCTCTCTGTCTAAATTTCACTTTGCTTCTAAAGGACCCCAATAATCTGGATTCAAGGCCAGTCTGATTCAGTTTGGTCACACGGTAAGTGAATTCAAGAGATCCCCTTTACAGCGGGTCCATAACGACACGAGCATTGGGACCCGAACCTGCTTTATGTGGGGGACATGTCAATCCCCAACAGTGGATTTATAGGTATTATGTTTTTTTCTGTGCTTTTTTAAAAAAATTAATTTATATTATTTCATTACTTTTAGAGTAAAATAAATATAAATAAAATCAATCATTTATGCCAGGGTACATATTGCGACATGTCGTGTTATCTCGACTGGCCACAAAATTGGACTGAACCTTTAGTATTTCCTAGTACAACTGCTTCTCGGTCACGGAATTCTTCCCATGAGTTACTGGCTCTGGGTTGGGAAGCCTAAAAACATAATCCATCTTTTTTATTATGACAAGCTCATTTAATTTTAATTGCTCATGATAGTCTTGCATTATGGGGATGAACTATCTTTAATTATCTTTTCGGGGGGTTGTTTTTAAAGTAATGTGATCTCGGAAGCGGAGCGTCATCCTTTCCCAAGTAGCCACCTGGCTGTGAACTTGAAATATCTGTGTGCAGCAGTGTAAATACACTTCTCTGCTCCTCTAACTGACAGAGGCTCGCCCTTCCCCCTGAAGCCATTAAAAGAATTCCAGGTGGGTGGCTGTCCCTTCCGTGTCCTATTTAAAAATACAGATATCTTCTCAGAGACTTTTATTTCTGGAAAACTCCACATGACACAAGAATGGGATCGTCTCTGTCCAGTACTCATTTAAATATCGTCCACGTCCTCTTGAGATCATTTTTCTTGGTGACATGTTAAACAATATCCGGTCTGCCGGAGTCCTTAAAAGGTCAGTGTGGGTGTCAGGAACGCAGCCCTAACAAATGTGTGCGACGGTCACAGAGGCGGCCTGGGCGCCTGTGGCCCAGATCCCCCGCCTTGCTATCGAGGGTATTCTGGTGGCTTGTTTGCTTCTTGGATTTTCTTTCCTGCCTCCAGTCCGCTCAGCTAGCAAGTGCAGCACCAGCCTCTGCTGCTGCCACCACCTCATTGGGGGGGGGTGCACCCCATGGGTCGGCACCAAGAGGGTGCAGCCAAAAAAGCCGAGAAATATCCTCACGCTGCTCTTTGCAGGATGGCCGGCCTTCCCTCCCGTGGGTAAACCCTGGCGCTCGAGCCTTCCCGGTTGCCGGGTGGCTTTTGTGTGTGTACAGCTTTCAGCTCCTGTCCATCAGCCTGAATGGGCACATTCAGGGGCTTTCATGCACCGCCGAGACCCCAGCCGCCCGGACACAATCGGCCGAGGGGGCGTCATGGGCCCCACGTGTGAGAATGCTTCTACTCAGCCTGCCTCCGGCAGTCCCCGATTGTTCTGCAGGACCCAGGGCCTGGGGGTGAGCCCAGAGGGGTGACACCGGACCACCATTTGGGGTTCACTCATCCTGCACCCGAGGGGGCTCTGAAGGGCAGGGTGGGGTGGAAGGAGTGAGTCCACTCCGGCCTGCTTGGCTCTGACCTTGAACTCTCCTCTGTGTATACCCGTCTGATACTGCTGGACACTCACCTCTATAGTCGTGCATACAGGAGGCACTCAATAGATGCCTGTCGAATGTGTGAAGGAAACTGGTGGCCTTTTGTGACCCATTGGAAGGACATGGTTCACTCATGTTAAAGGGACAAAGGACATTTCCAAGGTAGGAATTGGCAATAAGGAAGGGCCTTTCGGTGGCTAGGGATCTGTATCTGGGATTTGAATATCATGAGGACACTACGGCTGGAGTGCCCCAGGGCCTTTGCAGACGGTGGACCTGGACGGCTAGTTTGTAGGTAGGGACATGCACCTTGGGCCGACTTGGAAAACGGTTGGTGGTAGATGTGAACTTGGGGGCGTAGGCTTAATTTACTCCCTGTTGCTTGTGCCATTTGGTAGCCAACACCCTCAAGCTCTGGCCCTCGGCTCTAGCTGGCAACCCTACTGTGGGACCTGTGCTGGGAAAGCACGCGCCGAGAAGACGCAGGGAGCCCTCGTGGTCCCCAGCCTTACAGAACTGCGTGTGATGATAGCAGTGACAGCAGCAGCAGTTACATTAGTAGCAAGAGAAATTATTGACTCTTCCATTTATTGAGAATTTACTGGGCTGAGTGCTGTGTTCATAAACTTAATCATTTAAACTGTTAAGATGCTACAGTCACATGTGTATGTATATGCATATTTATAAAATATGTGCATCTATGCATGAAAAGTGCCTTAAACCCTTGAAGGTAGAAAAGGCGATCCTTCCCATTTTACAGATATGATAACAAAGGCTCAGAAACATTAGTTGGCTTTCCCAGGTGAGTGGCAGACTTAAGTGGAAACACAAGCTTGGGCTCTTAGCAATTAAGATTTTATGGCTGCCGCAAACATTGGTTTGGTACAGCAAGCTAAGTTATCTTCATAATTTCTACCCTGGTTTAAGTGTTAAAAAGGAAGAAAGGAGACACATGCCTTTATTAGGGCCAGGTGGGCATCTTGAAGAAGTCTCAGGAGCCTTGTCATTAAGTTGGGGAAATGTGACAAATCCTTTCAAAACCACCAGCAGCTGGAGTGGTGGCAGCTCTGCACCACCTGCCACATAAGCCGGGGAAGTGGTCAGGGACCCACAGGGACAAATACGTGGCCTTTCCTCCTGAGCGAGGAGTTTCCTTGCTCCGTGGTGAATGAGGGACGTGGATCTGGTTAACACGCCTTCAAAGTATCTTGGCCCGCAGCTCCTCTCTCAGGAACGGGCACGCCTCGGTGTCACAGGACTGGTCCAGTGTCAGCTTGGTCCCGGGCGGGCTCCTGAATCCTGCCTGGCCACAGGTCTCAGCTGTGAAGCAGGGACAGGACCCACCTCATGGGCTAATTCAGCATTTGGCGTGTTGGGTGTGCTCAGTCCGGTGATACTCGGTGCTTGTAGAAGTTGATTTCTTCACGGGATGTGGCTGACTTCCTGCCAAAGAGAAAGGCTTCACGTTGATGTCCATAGAGGAAAAACTCCTTCATATGGAGACAAAAACTCAGCTCCAGGCTACTGAGAGAAACCGTTTGCAGCCTGGAACTTGGTGTCATTATGTTTCCACTGTGGTCCCAGAATCCACATCGCTGCTGCTTGGGAGACTTCCTGCTGCAGTGGCCTCGGCTCCCATTGGCACGGGGTCCGGCACACACAGCCATGCAGGTGAGCAGCTGGGCAGGGTTCTCCCTTCAGGGCTTCAGCTTCCGTCTAATCTAGGGCCTTATCTCAGAATAGGGAAGGTTGGTCCTACTGAGAACAAATGACACTGTGTGGTTTTTCACCCTCCTTATTTCTAATCTTTAGTGTTAAGCATTGGGGAGACCTTGAGAAAATTACTCAGTGCCCCCCAGACTTAGTTTCCTCATCTACAAAACGGGGATAACAGGGGCAACAGTGGGGATTGTGATGAGATACTGCAGGTCAAACATGGTCTTCAGCTAGTAAGCACTGCATAAAATTAACTTCTATTTATTTGGTTGAATGAATTGTGTCTTAAACTTGGAGAAGCCAAAGGTTGCTACAGTGGTTGAGCCCTGATTGCCTTTGGGCTAAAATGCCTGTGAAAATCTGTCATTTAATCCTCATGGGTGATAGAGGCTGGAACCCCCAGAGGAAAGTGACTTCTCCAAACGGTGGGTGGAGGGGGGACAGTGACACTTCTCCATCCAGGGCATTCTCCACAGATGATGAGTGAAAGTCCCAGATGCTTCTAGTCTTTGACAAGTTCAGTCCAAGCAGTATTTAACCTGCATTGGCTCCTGCACCATGGATTTTCCCCCACCCCCCCACCCCTTGCTCTAAAGGACATCACTGGGACAACTGACAACATTTGGATAAAGTCTGTAGATGGAATGGTGATAATATTGTATCAGTGTCAGTTTCCTGATAAGGATAATTAAAAACTGGCAATGTAAGAGGTTTGTCCTTTTTAGGGAATTGCACACTGAAATTTTAGAGGTAAAGGGGTGATATGTGTGCAATTTAGAAATGGTTCCAGGAGAAAAAATTATATAAATGGAGGGGGAGGGATAAAGGAAATGAAGCTAAATGTTACGGGGTATTTAAGTGAAGGGTATGTGGGAGTTCATTTTATGATTCTTGCAACTTTTCTGTAAATCTGAAATGATTTCAAAATTTTTTAAATTTTAAAGAACTTATGTGGCTAGGTAGGGCCCATGGAAGATAGCACTCGTGAGGCAGAGGTATTGCAGGATAGACATGTGATCCAAGGGGAACATTCTAGAAGGACTCACCCTGTGTTTGCGGGGCCAGGGCAGTGACTCGAAGAGTGCAGGGAGGAAGAGAAAGCAAGAAAGCGCCCCCAAACACGGAACCTGGCCACCTAAAGAGGAGGGACTACTGGCAGGAGATGAAGTGGGCAGACAGGATGTTGCTAAGTTGAATTCAGGTGGGTTTTTTTGTCTGAACCAGGGCAAGAAGAGGGACCAAGGCTGCCAGGAGAAATAGCCTCTTTTGGGCCTGGGACAGGCAAGGCGAGCCGAAGCACGTGAGAAGAAGCCTGTGAGAATGGCAGGGATGCAGGGTGCCCCCAGGTGCCCTTGAGCCCAGGGGCAGCAGCTCATGTGATTTTAAACAGCCAGCGGTGTGTGCTGCACCCTCCATGGCAGATGCCCAGGAGCAGTTATCAAGGAGGAAAGCCCTGGCAAGGGGTTTGGAAGACCCCCAGGAGCAACGGCGCCTCCGCTGCAGAGGCTTTGAGTTTGCAAGCACGCTGGGGCGAGTTTAATCAAATGCTGCTTTATCTGAAAGTATTGCGTGAATAGCTCATGGGGAGAGAGTCAAACCAAACGGAAGGAACATGGGGGGTCTCCTCTGTCCCCCCAGTCCCATCCCAGAGCTGGCAGTTGCGGGTGGCTCCTGCCAGCCCTTCTTTTGAACATTTGCACCCTAGTACCATGCCTGGGACTAGACCTCCTCTGCTACCGACAAGCTTGGTTATGTGGATGAGTTACTCTTTTCCAGGCCTGTTTTCCTATCTGTAAAATGGGGGTAATAACTGTGCCAGCCTGGTAGCGTTGTTGTGAAGACTAAATGAGCCGGTGCACGAAAAGAGCTTAGCAGTGCGTGGTGTGTGGAGCTCAAAATTGTTAGTGACCATTACCTAACGACAAAGAAGGCCCTATTTTCTGTTTAAAAGAACATAAAAGGAGTCCTACTGTGCAGTAGGGTTCTATGTTGCAAGTGCTAGCTATCGATACTTTGATATGAGCAGAAAAGGCATTTCTTTAGAGGATATTGGAGTGGTCCCCAGACTTCCTGGGAAGGCGTAGACTCAAATTTGGGGGACCAGGCAGCAGCCAAGACTGTGGATGCAGTTGTGCCACTCTAGACCCCAGTTCCACCAGGACTCATAAAGGGGGCAGGATTCCCCAACACAGGAAGGGGATTCAGACACCAGGGGCCAAAGGTCTCCCTGAAGAGTGCGCTAATCCTGTAATAGCACCTTGGCGAGCCTTCCACATCCACATGTACACAGGTGGACTAGCTCCTTTTTCAGGGCTGTGTAGTACTCTGGGGACAGACCTTGGTCTCTTTAGCAGCTCCCCTGGTGATGAACTTTCAGCTTGTTTATATTTTTTTGCCTTCTTACAATATGCCCCACTGGACATGTATCTCGTACATAGAATCTTGTGCAAATGGGACATTGCTGTTGGATGGAAAAGTGCAAATGTATCTGTTTGAATGCTTTTCCAAGTTTCACCTTGTTTCTTAATGTTCTACGGACAATTTAAAGATAAGTATGCAGTATTTTATTCATAGTTTCATCCCAAAGGTCACCCGCGTAGGAACAATGACTAAAGAGCTAACTAAGAGATGGCTTTGATTGGGAGTGGGAGCATTTTTAAAGGCGAGTCGGAGGAAGAGACTGGAGAGCCGAATGATGGTACCAGCTATTTTGTGCCGGGCCTTCTGCGGATGCCCTGCGGAGGAGGTTCTCATGCCTGGCTGCACGTGGGAATCGCCTGGGAAGCTTTGAAAGTTGGGGCCGTACCTGGTGGTGGGATCCAGGTGACTTGCATAGTCCAGGTGGAGGACCACTGCCTCTGGAGGAGAGCTGCGCTGAGTCACCACGCCGCCTGGAGTAGATCCTGTAGTTTCTTGTTTACAGAAAGGGTTACCACCTCGCTCTCCGTCACACACGGAGGAAGCTAGAAAGCCAGGCATTCTGACGTCCTGGCCTGCACCCCCAACCTCTGTGATTTACTGCCACCTACCTGGGCAGGAGAGGGTAAGTGAGCCCCTCCAGGAGGAGACCCCTGCCCTCTCCCCCAGCCCCACTGCTCTCCCCCGCCACATCTACCTGCTTCCACGTTGGCCAAACTCTCATCTCGGGGTCTCTCGCTTGAGGTTTGCTCTGCCCGGGAATGCCGTGACTTGCCTTCCTCGCTTTGGGTAATTTTCACTCTAAATTAGACCCCCTCCATTACTCAAAAAGCAGGATGTAATCATGTATTTATTTGTTTTGATTCCCCAGGTACTGGCACTTAGCAGACACTCAGTGAGAAAGAGGTGAATGGATAGGGAGAAAGCAAGAGAAGGGAACGAACCAGCACCCAAAAAGAAAATTCTCTCATAGTTGGGGGAGAGGGAGCCTGGACTTAAAAGTGGGCTGTTGGGAGGGGGTGTAGCTCAGTGGTTGAGTGCCTGCTTCCCATGTATGAGGTCCTGGTTCAATCCCCGGTACCCCCTTGGAAAAAAAAAATGTGGACTGTTTTCAGGTGAAAGCAAGGGGCTTGCACCAGCTGCATGTGATCTGGCCCAGCGCTGGGGTTACCTTCGGCAAATGGGGTGAAAAGTTGAACTAGAACTGGCGTTCCCCGCCCTACACTCAGATTGAATTGGCGTGCAAGGCCAGGCACTGTATTGGGGAAGGAGGGCAGCAGGGATGAGGCCCACGGACAGGAGTAGGAAGGTCAGAGGGTCGGGGAGCGCTGGGAGCTGCTGACCACCCCTTGGTCAGGATTTGGACCATTCTGACTTATGTAAGCCACGCTCCCAGCCAGACTGGTGAGCCCTGGGAGGTCCTTGGGCATTTTCAAATCATCTGCTGTGGGTCCACAGCATTGCAGGTTTCTCAAACATTTGACTTGATTTTTTAAAAACTCTATTTTTGCCACTTAAAAAAAACAAAACATGCCTGATTAAATCCCATTACATGAACTTGTGCTGCCTGAGCGGCTCATGCTGGGACCAGTCGCTGTCACTCTGGAGTTTCTTGTCAGTGTGTGAGTTGGGAAGCTTGACACTGAGGGCCAGTTTGGTAGCTGCTCAGGCACTCACCGGATGCTCACATGTGCCCTTGGTGGAGTTAAAGGAGATCTGTGGTGTTAAGACGTTGTAGGGAGAGGGTGTAGCTCAGTGGTTGAGCACCTACTTTGCATGTATGAGATCCTGGGTTCAATCTCTGGCAGCTCCTAAAAAAAAAAAAAAAAAAAAAAGACTTTATAGTGGGGTACAATTAGGCAAAAATGGCTACCAAGCCTCCTTCGAGAGGCAATGATGAAAGAAAGGCTGAGGAACGCAGACTTAACCAAAGACTCTCCTAAGGTCAAAAGGCAGTTCACAGTGGCAGTATCGTAGCCAATGAGGTTTATCCGAGGCACGATTATTGCTAATTGAAAACTTTTCCCAAGTGCCAACTGGCAACACAACTGGAAAAAGACCTTGAATAAAAGGGGGAAATGGTAAAGACAAATGAGTTCAAGTGGCTAAGAGACTTCAAAGAGAGTTGGGAGGTCATCCCAGAGGTAACTCTTACTCACACCTCAGTAGGAGCTCATAGAACATCTAAGTGCCTATCACCCCACACAGAGGGGTTCCTGAGAGCTCTGGAGACACCCTGGTCCTATATAAGGGGAGATAGCCCCAGAGACTGATGCCTTATCAGTGGGCTCTATTTTGGAATCTGTGCTCCTGAGAGTGACAGAATTAGACTCAAATAAGTCCTCCCTGCACATGGTTCACCAGTCCCTTCTATTCAAACCTATATGAGTGGGAGAGAGTGTGGTCTACAGTGTGAACTGTGGTCTATGGTTGGTGGCAAGGCTCCAGGATGTGTAAGTTCATTGAGGGTGGTGGGCCACACTGTGGGAGATGTTTGTGTGGGATGTGATGGGAGGTGTGGGAGGTGGGCAACATGGGAATCCCAGTGGGTTCCGTGTAATATTTTTGGTAATCTAAGCACCTCTTAAAATATATGTGTATATATATATATATAAACAACATTTTTGTGGGCAAATACACATATATGCATATATATTTAGATATCATTTTGCAAATGTTTGTATGTATTGTGAGAATTTTGATTTTTACCCATAATAATAATTAAAAAAAAAAAAAAAAAGACAGTTCATACTTGGCGACCACTTATCTGTGGAAATCAAGATTTTCTCAGCTCTCTGCAATCAAAACAGACAGTAGAAATAAATGACTAGATAATGTGGCTGATAGTTCAACTTTCCTATATCGGCAGATTTCAGCATGCAGTAAAACACCTTTGTTCTGCTCACGGGTTTATCTGACATTTGGATTAAGGATTTGAATGATGAGTTGCTCATTAACAAAAACATTTCCTCTCCTGGGAGTCTGTGCTGCCTCCTGGCTGGTGCAGGGAGCGGAGCATGGCGAGCCAGGTGGGCAAGTGGGCAGTGGCGCTCCAGGCAGGGGAGCCTGCCTCTGGCAGGGCAGCTGGTCACCCGGCGAGCAGAGATGGGTCCTTCTGCCCTGATCATTGGGCCAGGGCAGAGGGGATGGTAGCAGACACAGAGCGGGAGGCAGTGGTCCCAGACCCCTGCTGGGTCGTCCGTAGGGCTCCTTTGCAAGGTTCACACCCCAGCCTCGTTGCCAGGAGAGACAAAGAGTTTCTTTATTGCTGCAAAGTTGGGGGAGCGGGGTTGGGGGTGGTGGTGTTGAAGCCCCCAGATGGTATACAATTGGGAAAACCAAATCCAGTTGACCAGCAACCTTGGGTTACAGTCACGTGGCGTCCCCATTTCTCCTGAATTTCCCATTTGGGGTTTTATTAGCTTTTAGTCAAAGCCTACATTGTGAGGAACTCAAATTAGAATTCAACATATAAAACAGCTGAGCGCGAGCGAGTGGGATGAAGGAGCCAGAGAACTTGTGCAGAAACTCATCGAGGGATTAATCAGCAAAATTAGGACCGCGGCAGCACAGTGTGCGCCCCCAGAGCCAGCGAGAAGGGGAGAAGCCCTGAGCAGGAGCCAAGGGAGAGGTGTGGGTGGGTCCACCTTCCTGGTCTCGGGGGGACTGGGGAGCTCTCTGACCTGGGAAGAATTTCCCACAGGCAGGGGCTGAGTGGGGGCCCACGCACCCTCCCACAGATACACTCATGAGCGACACACACTGGCCAGGACTTTACCGATGGGAAACAGCTTTGGGGCCCCAAAATGAATGCAGCTAATACAGACCCAACATAGGGGTTTCACAGGAAAAGAATGAAAATCAGAGTAGCAGTCTTCCAGGCAAAGACAACACATTGGGGTGGCTGTCCTGAGATATGGGGGTGAAACAAATCTCATCTTCCCAGCCCTGTAAAAAAACAGTGGGGTTTTGGGGGGTGGGGTGAGGGGGGATGTCTTTTACCAAATTAGAAGGTGGAGATGGTGGACTTGAGTTTCCAGCCTCTTGTGCGAATGACGGTATGCTGCCACCTCTCTCTCATGCCCGCTGTCCCTGGTGGTTCAAGTTGGAGTAACTACTAGGAAAAGAACCAAGGTTCTCAAAGGCTAAAACTTTGATTTGGCTTCCCACTCCTGACTCATGTGGTGATGTCAGTACACGACTTAGCCATTTTGTACTTGAAGATTCTCTGTCTATAAAATGGCAATCTGCTGATCTTTAAAAGATTTTAAAAATATAGATATATGGAAAAGACGACACAATAAAATCCCGGTTCTGCTGTGTACTAACAAGCTGAAATGGTGAGCCATTTAAAATTTTGCGTGCTTCATGTTTATGAGAAAGGATAAAATATCTAAACCCACACCAGGGACTCTTTCAAATTCTAGGCCAGTGGTTCTCAATTAGAATCAACTGAGGAGCTTTTGAAAAATCCCAGGCCCCCAACCCCACCCCAGACCAATTAAATCATAATCTCTGGGAAGGAGGACCAAGCATCTGTGTGGTTTTAAAAGCTCCCTGGGTAATTCTAATGGGCAGCCAGGATTGAGAACCATTGTTTGGGGCAGGCCACTGGGATGTAAATATTCAGGCTTATTTCCAGAAATACTGTGCAAGATCTCCCCCCCCCCCTTTTATTCCTTTAATGGCTTTTTAGAAATCTGTCATTTATTTTTATTATTTTTAAAAAATTGAAACAGAATTCACATACTATATAGTCACCCTTTTTTAAAAGTCTACAATTCCCTGGTTTTTGGTAGAGATACAGAGCTGTGCAACCACCACCACTATCTGATTCCAGAGCATTGTCATCACCCCAAAAATAAATCCATACCCATTAGCAGTCACACAGCTCCCCAGCTCCTGACAACTATTCATCTATTTTCTGTCTCTATGGATTTGCCTATTCTGGACATTTTAGATAAATGGAATCATATAACATGTGGCCTTTGGTGTTTGGCCTCTTTCACTAAGCATGTTTTGAAGGTTCCTCCATGTTGTAGCATATATCAGCTCTTCATTCCTTTTTATATAGCTGAATAATATTCCAGCGGATGGATATTCTGCATTTTATCTTCTCGTTACTTGATGGATAGTTGGGTGGTGCCCATTTTTTAAATGCTGCTATGAACATTTGTATCCAAGATTTTATGCGAACATATGCTTTCAGTTCTCTTGACTATCTACCTAGGAGTGGAATTGCTGGGTCACATGGTAATTTTATGTTTAATTGTTTGAGGAACTGCCAGACTATTTTCCAAAGTGTCTGCACCATTTTACATCCTCACTAGTAGTGAATGAGGGTTCCAATTTCCCCAGATCCCCATCAACATTTTTTTAATCTGTCTTTTTTATAGCCATCCTAGTGCGTTTGATTTGCATTTGTGATTTTGATTTGTATTTCTCTGATGACTAATGATGTTGAGCATCTTTTTGTGTGTTTATTGGCCATTTGAATATCTTTGGAGAAATGTCTATTCAAGTCTTTTGCCCATTTTTTAATTGGGTTATTTGTTAAGAGTTCTTTGTATATTCTGCATCCTAGACCCTTGTCAGATACATGATTTGCAACTATTATCTCCCATTCTCTGGGCTGTCTTTTCACTTCCTTGATTGTGTCTTTCGAAGCACAAAAGTTTTTGATTTTGATGAAATCCAGTTTATCTATTTTTTCTTTTGTTGCTTGTACTCTAGGAAACCACTGCCTAATTGCCTAAATCAAGGTCACAAACACTTGTATCTATGTTTTTCTTTTAAGAGTTTTATAGTTTTAGCTCTTACATTTTAGGTCTTGGATCCATTTTGAGTTAATTTTCATATATAGTGTGAGGTGAGTTTTATCCACCCCGAAATGGGAGGGGTCCAGCTTCGTTCTGTGCAAGGTAATTTTATAATCGTAGAATATTAGAGCAGGCCAGGAGACTTGGGTAGTCCAGCCCGCTTATTGTAAAGATGAGGAATTTTAGGTGCTTTGAGATCTCAAACACTGACCCTAAGACGCTGAAATACTAAAATACCTCCTGACTGACTCTTTTTTTTTAAAGATTTTATTTATTTATTCATCTATCTCCCCCTTGCTGCCTGTGCTCCCTGGGCCAGCCAACCACGCCATGCGGACGGGCCTGCCTTCATCAGGAGGCCCCGGGAACGGAACCCGGGGCCTCCCACATGGTAAACGGGAGCCCCACTGATTGAGCCACAGCCGCTTCCCCTAACTGACTCTTAAAAGTTTAGAGAGTATCCACGGTTTTGGGGTTCTGTGGATTTTAATAGCATTTCCAACCTTAAAAACTAAGACATATTTCTGTTACCTAAATGACTATGTGTCCTTACTGCATGTAAAGCCCCAAATCAGTGTCATATTTTTAAAGAGGTTAATTCTTAGGTCAATAGTTAGCCAAGAATAGTTGAAATGCCAGTCAGATCATTTGACCCAAACTAAACAGCAGATGTGTACCAGGAAAGAAAATAAATGCAAAACAGATTAAAAAGTTTAACAGATTAAAAAGGAAATGGAAAGATCACTTTAGAAAGTTTTGAAGAAGATGGTAAAGCATCCTCTAAAACCACAGCAAGTGATAAGGATGCTATAATAGACCAAAGGAACATAAAAAAGAAATCATAAACATGTTCAAGCATATAGAAAGAATGTATAGTTTGGGAGGGGGTGGGGATAAATCCCTGTCTCATACCATACACAAATACATTCCAAAAGAATTGACATTTTATTTCATCATTCTTTTCATGCTTCACAGAGGAGTGCATGCTAATTGTAGTAAAAATTTCAAACAGTACAAGTGAAATGATATCCTTCCTTGAACTCTCTCCCCTTCCTTTCTCTGCCCAGCCCCTTCCACTCCACACTGTTAACTATTTGTTGTATGTCTTTCCAGGCTGGCTTGAATATATACATGTACAGCTGCTATCTATTATTTTGTATATTTTTAATGCAAAGATCATATTCTTCGTACTCTGTGACTTGTTCTTTTTTCCCACTTAATAGGGGATCTCAGAGAGGCTTCCAGATCAGCACATCTGGGTCCCCTCATTCTTAGCTGCCATGCTGCATTCCCTAGTAGAGCTATACCTTGTCACTGTTTCTCTATTGATAGGCCTTTATATTACTTCTAACTTACTGATTAAAAAATTAAAAGGCTGCATTGATCATCCCTGTTCACATTTCTGTGTACCCATAAACTTGTCTCTCTTTAGCACAAAATTCCTAATGGTATGTGTGCATTTTAAATTTTAATAAATTCTGCCAAAATAACATCCCAGAAAAAGGCTTTCTGAATTTACACTTCCATGAACAGTATAGGAGTGCTTTTCTTTATGCTCACCAACAGATAACTATCTTTTTTTTTTTTTTTTTTTAACCTGTCCTATGGACAGAAAGTATACTTCTTTGTGTGTGTATATGGTTTACTTTAGGAGCAGGGAAATAATGTTTTTAAAAGGCAGTAATTGATTTTATTCTTCTGCATAAAAAACTACCTGGAAGTGGAATGGGATAAGGAAAGTTTAATTTTCTAAGTGTGAGTGATGTTTCAGGGTTATTTTAACATAATGAATATATTGCTGCTGTAATTTGACAATCAAGTAAATTGTTTAAAAGAAAATCAAACACTAAACCCCTCAAGTGTAGTTCACTGCCCCTATTTCTCTCTCAGTGCATTGCAAGCCTAGAGCTGAGGGTAGCAGGTGAGGTGTGTATTCAAAGCCTCTGTTTGCCTGTAATAGAGATAACCACACTTCTGGTAGGACCTATTGTTCACTAAAGGTTGAGTACTTTGAGTCTTGAATGATGGATTCGTGTGCAGGTAGATTGTTGTGTGCATCTGCCTTCTAGTTCACCCAAAACTGGGGTGGCAGTAGGGGTCACAGCAGAGCAGGCAGCAGTACTTGTCAGCTCACAGCCTCTAGTTTGATCATATAATATCCAGGTGGCTTTATCCACTCCTATGCATGTTGAAAACAGTGGATATTGTGTCAAAAACAAATAAATGCTAACGCTTTAGGTAGACCCTGGGGATCAGTAAGTCACTGATAGGGACTGTCCTCTACCTGGGATGCTTTCTTCAGAGCCCTTTTACCAAGAATGGATCTGCAGTCCCATCCTTTGTGTGAAAGCCATCGGTTCACACAATGACTTTTTCTTACTGACACTGAAAGACAATTCCAAGTGAAGGTACAACCACTTGATAACTGGGTTATCAACTCCCTCCTGTTGGGCTCCTGAACCTGACCTGCAGGGGCCTGGGATGGTAGCCAAGGTAGAAAACAGGAGCCTGCAGCCTGGGGACAGTCCCTGTGATTTGTCCTTTGGAATTGCGTCTGTCTCATGGGGAAGCCAGTAGCCATTCTTCCATCTACACACAGGGCAACCATACCTTGTTTTTTGTTGTTGTTGTTTTTATTTATTTATTCCCCCCTCCCCCCATTGTTGTGCTCGCTGTCTGCTCTTTGTTTGTCTTCTTTTTTAGGAGACACTGGGAACTGCACCTGGGACCTCCCATATGGGAAGCACCCAATCACTTGAGCCACCTCCACTCCCTGCTTGTTGTGTCTCATTGTGTTTCTTCTCTGTGTCTCTTCGTTGCATCATCTCACTATGTCATCTTGTTGCGTCAGCTCGCTGTCTTGCTAGTTTTCTTTAGGAGGCACTGAGAACCGAACCCGGAACCTCCCATGTGGTAGGTGGCCGCCCAGCTGCTTGAGCCACATCCACTTCCCCCGACTATACCTTGTTAATGTTACTTTTATCACCGAGACCTTTTTTGTTGCTTGTTGACCGGAGAGGGTCTGCAGACCTCTTTGGCCCTGTGGGGACTGTATGACCACAGAACATGGTCCAAGTGAGTTCGTGGCTTTTGTGAAGTTAACATTCTGATAGAGGGCAGTTAGGAGGTGGTGCGAGAACAACCTGGCAAAGCATGGTTCTGTTTGCCTTTTAGGGACAAACTGTAATCCCTGCCTTTTAAAGATTGTCTGCCGGGCCTCAGTTCTGAGATGGGAACTCTTCCTAAGTCATCATTTCATTTAATTTTCTGAAAAGTTAGTTCCAGAGCCTGTAATCACCCAGTCAGCATGTGGCAGAGATTGGCTCAAGATTGGGATTTGTGCTAATCTAGACGTGGCAAAAGGCTAATAGGTCTTTCATCTCACTAAACAAACTTTTAAGGCTCTCTTAAGGGCCAGGCACTGTTGTTAGTGCTAATTATCCAGAGATGATTCTCTTCCAGGTGCTTATAGATCAATAAAAGGAGCCCTTACTTCATTAAAATTGTTACATGCATAATCATTTTAGTAGGAGAAGATAAACCACAGGAAACAAGTTTATACAAGAAGCAAACTTATATTTTGCTTTAGTGTTAAAAAAAAAAAAAAACATCCTCCTAAGGATTTCTTTGGGACAATACGCCTTCACTCCAGTCTCCTAAATGTGAATGTTGACTCCACTCTCCAGTCGGAAATGCCATTTTGAATGATATGGTACTCTAGCACCAAAAAAATATTTTAGCTACATTTTCTCCTCTTACCAACGTGTTCTCAAGACATGTAAAAAGCATCCTTGTTGCTGCAAATCAAATAGGGTTTCAATCCATATTTTAAAAATTAATTTTAATTCTCTTTTGTAATAGATGTAGGAGCAAACATTTCAGGTTTGTCTGTCCCTTGCGTCTGTAAGTCTCACAGAGTGGATGTTTGATTAGTTCAACTCCCTAGGACCAACTGCCTGCCTACTATGCACACACCACAGAGGTCCTAAGTGATCTGACCCCTTCTTGTTTTCCATGCCACTTTCTCCCCGCTTCAAAACCACCAGGCTGTTTCCCACCTTCCACCTTCATGCCGTCTGTTGGCTTTCTCTGTACTGTTTTCCCCCCAGCCCACTCTTCATCTGGAGACCTTCCTCAACCCCCTGTTCTTCAATAGGTCCTTCCTTTTGTCTCTCACCGCACCCTGCATTTTCTCCTTAGGCACTTAACCCAAACACAGTCTGGAATTAAGGTACATACCTGTTTAGTATCTGTCTCTCTAAGAGCAAAAGCAATGTCCATTCCCTTCACCCATTTCCAGAACCTCCATCATGGTGCCCAGCCCATGGCTGGCATTTCCTAAAGGGGGAAGGGGATGGATGACATGGCAGGCCGTTTCTAGGTGCTGGGTGATACAACAAATAAAATAGCTCTCAAGAACAGTACATTCTGGTGGCAGCTAGAGAGGCAGTGAACAACAATGTGTTGGGTTGGGATGAGGTATTATGAAGAAAATCAAGCAGAGTGGGGAATTAGAAGTAAAGTGGGGATGCTGTTTTACATGGGTAGTGGTCAGGAAAGGCCCCACAGAGAAAGTGGCATCTGAGCAGGGACCTGAAGGAAGGGAGGGAATGAGCCATGGCAGGGAGTTTCAACCCATAGCATGAAACTAAATTCTTACCATTTCAAATTTTCAGTAATTTCTAGTTAGGTGTTTATCTTGTCACACAATGCAGTTTTAGTTTTTTGCCACATATCTAGAGCTGGCTATGCAGTATTCCATTGGAGAGCTGACTTTTTGGTGGAAGGGGCATTTCCGGGGAAGGGGCATAGGTGGGGATGAGGGAGATGTTTATGGGTAACGTTTCTGATATCTTCAATTAATTTTTTTGATGTTGAGGAAGTGATGGGTAATAAGAAATTGATTTTTTTTCTTCCCTTGGGGATCAATATGAAGTTAATAAGAACAAGATTACTTTTCAAAATAGCTTGGGCTTGGCAGGTTCAGCCCTATTATTATGTCATTGATATCTTTTTCACATTTGCTGTAAAATTTTACAGGAGTCATTAATAACAGGGTCAAATACTTTTCTTCATCTAAAAGGCACCACATTAAAACAGGGTGGTCTGGCTATGAGTTTCCTCTGTAGTAGAGTCCCTTCAGGAGGTTCCAGCCGGTCCACATTTCTGATGGCCAGGAAGGGCCTTTAGAACCAGCTTGTAGGTTAGGAGAGAGGGCAAATAAGGAATTAACGCCAACTTCCCCCCCACACACACACACAGAGTAGCCCAAAGTAGGAGGATTACTGAGGATTCCATTGCAGGGTCCACACATGCCATGGACACCCAATTGACCTCCTTTGCCCAAAGCTGTGAACCCAGTTATACGGGACACCATTAGGTCCTTTTTGGGTACATGGATGAGACAGAAGAGCTTAGTTGAATTCTGCAGCCCCTTCCATACTCAGTAGTTCTGGGGGATTTGCGGGGTTGTTAGGAAGCATACTTCTTTTCCCAACGTCCGTCCATCTTAGTCTGCTGCTGCTGCTGTGACAGTTATCACACGCTACTTCCATGTCCAGTTTCCATTCCAGGAAGAGAAGATGTACAGGTGTTCTCCTTGGAGGGGTAGGACTTTGCATTGGCTCAGTCGCCAAGACAATAGAAATGGGAAAGAAAAGAGGTAAACCCATCACTGTGTGCAGACTGTTGACCTGGAAAACCCAAGAGAATCAACTGATAACTCACCCTGAACAGCAAGGCTGATGGTGTAGAAGGATGGACTCTTCCAGGTGGTTCTTGATCCTTTTTTTTTGTCTGTCAGGACCTCTTCCTTCCATGGGGGATGACAAAGGGGCAGCCCCGTGGGAGTCTAAATAATAATGCCATTTCAGAAGTGCTTGCCGCCTGCCAGATATTGTTCTAAACATGTATCTCAACAAATTGAATCCTCACAACAGCCCTGTGAGGTGGCAACTGCCATTAGTATCATCCCTGTGGTCCCCATTTTACAGGTAATGACACTGAAGCATGGAGAAACAGAGGAATTTGCCCCAGGTCACTTAGCTAATAAGAGCCCAGGAATCCACACCAGGCTCCACCTATCTAGTACCGCCAAAAAGCAACCCCCCCAAAAAAAAAAAGTCCAGATTTCCAGCTTTTCTTGAAAACCCAGGAAGTGTAGCAACGCTGGGCTCAAATTTTTGCATGGCAGCTGTCAGCGGCTTCCCTCTGACAGCAGAGCCAGGCTGGGTTTCAGTCCTGACCCCACCTCTTCCCAGTGGGCATGACCTGGAGCAGGTTGCCTGACCTCTGTCCATTTGAAAGGTGGGCACGAGGCCTGGCTCCTAGGAAGCCCTCAATAATTACGAGGGTCGCTGTGATGGACTCCTCTCTGCCCAGCCCCGAGAAGCCTTGGCAGGTTTGGCCTGTGCTGTGGAGGAAGGAAGCCTAGATGGACTGAATAGCGCGGGTGGCATTTGAATTGGGCCTGATGTGCCAGGCAAGGGGGGCAGGAAGAGTGAAAGCTCAGAAGCAGGGAGGTGCCATCTAAGCCACGCATTTTGCTTATTTCTGTTCAGGGCTCACCCGTGGTATCATTGTACGTGGAGAATGGGATTGGATCAGGGTGCACATCCAGCTCTGCAGCCCTAGAGTGGCTGCCAACCCGCCAAGTGGGCTGTGGCCACGCTCACTGTGGGCCCCAAACAGACATGGGGAAGGGTCAGCAGATCCTCCTGTGTCAGTTCCAGGACTAGGAAATGGACTGACCTTTAGAAACCCCCTGAGATGGAAACAAAATCTCGTCCATCCCCAGTAGAAGCAAATCCGTTTGAATGAGGAGTCCTGGAAGTGTGGTGGATTGGGGGGTGCAGCAAGAAACGGAGTACTGCAGAGCTGAGCTGTGAGGAATGGGGCCACCCGAAGGGAAGGGGACGCCTCCAGCCTCCTCTGGGCCCAGGCGGGGGAGGGCTTTTAGGGCTGGGTGTGTGGATGGAGAACCCAGACATTCTCCTTTTGAACAGGGGAGGCACTGGCCGGAGACCACACTGGGTTTCGAAATGCTGACCTCAGGTATGGTCTGTATCTGCGTTGATTTCAGGTTCTGAATTTTCTAATCAAATGTATCCCCTTAGATCAAGAATAGGCTGTAATTCCACTGTCTCCACATCCAGATACCTCTTCGATGGTCTCTCACGTTTAGCAGCCATACCCAAAATATCTTTGGGGAAAGCCCATGCCTTCGTGTTTTGTGTGGAACGAAGGGGCCCTGTATCCATGTCAGCCATAATTCCTTGGATGAGAGTGTGAATTCCTGAGGATTTGCCACTTCCGGCTGACGGCATCAGAGCCTTTGGAAGTGTCCTATGTCGTAATTTGCCAGCGGATTTAGAATTTTAAGACAGCCATGGAAACAACAGGTGCTCAGTGCAGCTAAAAATACCGACCCTCGTGTGAGCTTGGGGCAGAGCCAGGGCTCCAAGGTGGGCAGCCCTGCACTTTAAGGAAAGGTCACAACTTTGGGGAGAAAGCCAAGGAAAGGAAATCCTGCCCCTGCCTCTCCTACCACCTGGGAATGTGTGTGTTTTTTTGTTTGTGCATGTGTGTTCTCAAAATATCTTCCTGTTGTGCTGGCCTTTTTCTCACTCCTGTTCTTTTTCACATTGTCTCAACTGAAACTTCTCACAGCCCCACTGCTCAATTTTGCACAGATCTTCTGTCCAAATTTCTGAAATTCAAGGCAGGACCCCATAGGGGGTGGGGGTCCCACAGTGGGTAGAGGGTGGGTGGCCGTCTCTTGCCCCAGGTGGAGCCCTCCCGCCGCCGTCCCCACCCCTTGATGTGGCCACCTCCCCAGGTGGCCAGAGGCGTGAGGGTGCTAGAGAGCGCTTGGCCTGGGCGGGCCAGTCCTGGGAGCACTGAGCCCGGCTGTCTCAGGAAGTGCAGGCTTTCGCCCACTGAGTCCCCCTCCTGGGGAGTGAAAGATGGTGGCTGTCAGCGTGGAGAGGATGGCGGGTGACAAGTGGGGTGAACGCAGCTTGTTACTCCCAGATTCAGTTACCGGGCGGTGCTTGAAGACAAATGGCCGGGGGCCTCTCTGCCCCTTGCGGGCAGGGCCGCGTTAGCCAGGAGAACTGGGCCCTCTGAGGAGGACTTCGCGATGTGGTGGAGCAGTCTGCAGAGCTGATGGCAGCAGGCACGGCTCATTGCGTTACCTCAGGTTTTCGTTGTTAGCAGTTTTGATTGGGAGCCAAACCCCACAAAAGTTGTGTATACAGAAGTACGATTCCATTTGTATAAGTTTCAAAAACAAGCAAAACTATCTATGGTGATAAAGGTTAAAATAGCAGTTACCACGGGGGTGGGGGGAGGGAATATTGACTGGGAGGGGCCATGTGAGAACCTTCTGGGTTCTAGAATGTTCCATAGCTTGAGCTGGTGAAGACTACATGCTTATATACATAAATAAAAATTAAGTAAGCTGTACATTTAAGATGTGTGCATTTTACTGTAGGTATGTTGTATCTCAATAAAAAAGTAAAAATAAAGAAACACATGTGCATAAAAGTACACTGGTACCATTTGAGTAGCTTAATTTACTGTACTTGGAGTTTGCTATTCTATGGCCCAGGTCCTAAAAACCTGACTTGGTTCAGCCTAGAAATTTAAACCACCCGCTGCCTTTGGAGAAATAAAACGAGGCAAGTCTCCTTCTAGTTTGAAAGTCAAGAGAGTGATTTGGAAACTGCTAGCCCCACACCCAGAATCAGAGTCTCCATGGCTCCACAGTTTAATGAGGTTTTGGGGGACACAGAGGTCAAGAAGATCCAGATTTGAGCCGCTGCTTTGCCATTTAAACAGCACTGAAGACCTAGAAAACTATTGGCTTGCCAAGGCTCAGTATTCCTGTCTGTGAAACGGGTGAACAACTCAACTCTTCTGAGAGTGCTCTAGCGAGGGAGTCCCTTGGTACTAAGTGCCTAGCAAGTGGTCAGTGAATGTGAACAGATGGTCGCCAGCACCTCTGTCATTAAATTGTGTGAGGTTTGTGGAAACCCAGCGGGGTGATAGTGCCCTGTGCCTCTGTGGTCCCTCCCACAGGCAGTCCCCACTCACCCCAGCCTCTCCCCACGTTGGGCTGGCTACAGGAGGCAGAGGCCCCCTCTGGCTTGGCAGGGTTCTCTGGCTTGAGCCTCTGCTGGTTCTCAGGGTAAGAGCGTGGTCAGCTTGGACCACGGTGTACCCACATTGAAGCAGCTGTGGTGAACATCTGGCTCTGATTATCTGGCTGGGAATGGGGGGGCGGGGTGAGGGGGGTTGGAGCTCCGTGATTTATAGATTGCTCCTTTGGCTGTAAATCCCATCTGTAATTGTGACTTCTCTGTCCCTAATTGTTTGCAGAGAAGAGAGCAGCTCAATGTCTCCCAGTCCCTGGCAGGGCCCAAGGCTGCTGGGGGGTGGGGGGTGAGGTCTGTTGCTAGGACACCCCAGTCTTTGTTTTGGTCCCTGCTCAGCAGTGTTTTTAAGGTCCTGTATACATTTCTCTGTATTGTTAATGTAATTTGTTCAGGCAGTGAACAGCCAAGTTCAGCCCAAGGAATCCGATACTCATAACAGAAACACCAGAGGCCAGGTTTTTGTGGTCAAATTAGGGTTTTGAGGCCTAGGAAGAGAATGAAACGTTTGAGCTGTGTGAGGAGGGACAATCTGCCTTTCTCTTGTGCTAACACTGGCCTGGGTTCAGCTTCCTTGCGGAGCTTGGCTTTGGGGGCATCGAGTGCATTGCATTCAGGACTGTGCTAGGTGGGGAACAGGCTGCCCTACTCCAAGAAAGAGAATGCAGATTTTATTCAAAAGGGATGAAAGGAAGCTAACAAAGTCTGGGCGAGTTTGGGCCCTCTCTGCCCAGCCTTTCCCTCACCCGGGCTCCAGTCACCTTTTTTCTATCTCCGCCCCCACCCCCACGCCTGGATTACTTGACTGGGGCGGAAAATAATAGCTGGAATCTGTGGAGAGGTATGTGACTGTGCAAAATGCAATTTGCCTGTTTCCGTGGCCCGTGAAGACCCTACAGCCCACTTGCCATCTGGGAACCTCACGCCCTGCCTGTGCTTGAGTTTTCGGAAATGATGGATTGCAAACAACTTTCAGTGAGTGGTTAGTGATATTAAGTTAACTCAATTCATCCTGCCCTCTTCATTTTGCCTCAGAAAGTAAAACAAAACAAACAAATCAGCCCACAAAACATGTCCCCCTGTTTTCCCTTGCTTCCAGAAAGTGTGCCGGATGTGAAATTAATCAGAACAACATTTTCTAGCATCCACCACTCCTTCCTTGGAAGAGCCTGTTGAGCACCTTCTGTAGTTACCACATAGACCGGGACAGGGACCCTGCCCCCAGGAGCTTAAAAATGGAGGGAAACACACAGGGAGAGGAGCCCTTGCATGGCGACGTGGCTGACAGCGGAGTAAAAAGTCACCTGGTGTTAGAGGCCCTAGCAAGGAGCTGCGGGAGGGACACCAAGCCTCGATCTAGTGGCGGCCTGGGTCCCGCTAGGTCCCTTTGCCCTCCATCCCATGGCTGGAAGCCCACCGGGGAGGAGAGAGAGTTGCCTTCTTTCTAATGACAGCACTGTCCCTAGAATGCTGGTTTGTGATTGGAGAGTTCTGCTTGGCAGTTTGGGGATTACCAGAAGTCTCAAGAGGCAAACCTCCATTCAGAGGGTAAACCATGCTTGTGTGGTGAGCTCGACACATCGTGTGAGCCCCCTCCCAACCTTTTTTCTTGTTTGTCTCCTCTGTGAGGAGGACTGTGAGGGTCAGAACTGGTTTCTTTTTCTCCCTATGCCTTGAGAGTATCTGAGAGGAACATGCCTTTTTGGGGGAACATGGGTCAACCCCCAGATTGAACAGTTTAACATTTGCTCATAATGATCTCAGAGCACTCTCTCTACTTTTTTTTTTTTTTTTTTTAAAGAAATAAAGTCATATCTGATAAGAGTTTAATACCCAGAATATATAAAGAACATCTACAGCTCAACAACAAAAAGACACATGATCCAATTTTAAAAATGGGGAAAAGATCTGAATAGACTCTGTTTACAGGGTAAAATTTTCTTGTGCATATCTTTTATCCCGTAGGAAATTTGGTTTTCTTGACAATACATGTTCCCTTCTTCAAAGCACTAAATTTTCCTTTAGCCATTTTTTATAGAAATATTCTAGAGTGTTTCCTACACTTTTCTCTAACTTCTAAAATAATAAATAGAATCTTCTTGTTTGTTTTGCTTTGTTTTTTGATAACTCAGGATCGGCTTTATGAACCTCAGTAAACCTCAGTTTTGTACAGGGCCAAGGTTGTAAAATGAATTTTCTATAGGCTGTGAGGGTGCTGTAGACTCATAATAGGTTTGAACTGGAAAAAAAATTTAAGTCACCTAATAAATCTCCTTTTACAGACCAGCAAAAAAGAACCGGAACCAGCAGCCAGGACTGACTTCCAGCTCAGTGTGTTTCTCATTGTCCCGCGCCCTCTGCCCATCTCTTCTTTCTGCCCTCCCTTTCTTGAGTAATTTGCACGAGGCTCCCTCATTTCACCTGCACTTGACCAGCTCGGGGTGGGGGCTACATACCCTTCTGTTAGAAGAAGACCATGAACTCTCTAACCACTCTCTCTTGCCCGTTTTGTGATGGTTCCTGGATTTGGGAGTTTGTGCTACTCATCTAGATATTAGACTTCTAATGGTTTCAAACATCTCTATTATAATCAAGAAATAAGAAACGTTTAGTTTAAATAGGCTCTTGTTGCACTGAAAAATTGCACGGAATGTCCTTTACTTAAAATTCTTGCTCTATAATCTGTGGGGGGGTGGGGTCCCTGGACCTTTTCCCAGGATTTTCCAAATTGATTTAGGAACACTGCTTGGTTATCAGATAGCCCAGTCATCTGCAGATTAAAGTGGCAGCTGACCATCTACGCAAAGGGAAAGACACGAAACGGTAGCACAAGCAGATACCTTGTGATGGAGGGCCATCATGGTAACGTAAGCGGTCCAAAAAAAGGTTAAACGCACTCTATGCTCTGTTGAAAGAAAGAAGCAGGATCATGTAAAGGAAATGAAAACAACAATGAGGTAGCAAGAATTAAAGTCAGAATAGAGGTGTTGGCAAGGGTGTGGGGAAAAGATGGTGAGGCTGTCATTTGAAGAACGATGGCTAAATTAGTATAACTACTTTGAGGAATGATGTGGCGATATCTAGTAAAATTGAAGATGCACATATCTTATGACCCAGTAAAGCCCCTATGCGTGTGCACAAGGGACGTGAACAAGAATAATCATTGCAGTGGCATAAACAGGAAACAGCGCAAGTGGCCATCAATATGTAAATAGAGATATAAGCAAATCAACATATTCATATAGTGGAATACAATGAATGAACCAGATGGATATCTGGTAACATGAATAAATTCCAAAAGTCTAATGTTGATTGGAAAAAGCAAGTTGCTAAGGAATACTTAAAACATGGTACCATTTATATGAATTTTTGATATTCCCAAGAGGGTGATAATCATGTTATGCTTATGCAGGGAATATCCTGGAGCTTAAGAGATGCGGGCTGAAGTATTGGAGGGCGAGTTGTCACGATGTCTGCAACTTACTTTCACATGGTTGTGTAAAACAAAAATGTGTGTGTGAATACATATATATGGCAGAGGAGAGGTAATAGTAAAGCAAATTGGGGGACCTGTTAATGATGGTAGATCTGATTGAAGGCTAGAGGGGTGTTTGCTGTCCTTCTTTTACAACTTCCTTTAAATGTGAAGTTTTTCAAAATAAAAAGTTGGAGTCCATACCAAATTGAGACTATAAATGGTTGGATTATACCTACTAATGATAAACAGTACCTTTAGGACAATAGTTACTTCTGGTGTGTGTGTGGGGGGGGGCAGGGAAATGGTTGGCTGAGATTAGGTACTTGAGCTCTAACAGCATTTTTTTAAAGAGCAGTTGTAGATTAACAGAAACACACAGAAAGTACAGTGTTCCCATACAACCCCCCATCAGACAGTTTTCTCTGCTATTATCATTTTGCATTAATGTGGTAAGTTTATGATTCATGAAACAATATTATTATAATTATGCTATTACCTTAAGCCCACTGTTTTCGTTAGGATTCACTCTTTGTGTTATACCATTCTTTGGGTTTGTGTGTGTGTTAACTTACATACAACCTAAAATTTCCCTTTTTTCCCTCTTTGTGAATGTACAATTCAGTGGTGTTAATTACGCACACAATGTTGTGCTTCCATCCCCTTCCTTAATTGCCAAAACATGTCCAAACAGAAGCTCCACACCAATTGTACATTAACTCCCTATTCCCTACCCTCAACCCAGCACCTGGCAACATGGCAACATGTGTTCAAAATTCTTTCTCTACTTCCGGGAAAATGGCGGACTAGTAAGACACGGGAATCTCTTCTCCAGAAAAGTAGCTAGAGGACAAGCGGAAACAGCCCCGAAAAAGATCTTCTAGGATTTAGGACAGCAGGTGAAGACTGCACACCACCCAGAGGAGAGAGGGACAGAAGAGGGAAATCGCGACAACAGAACCGTGAGTTGCAAGTAGCAGCTTCTGCTGCTGCCGGCACCCTCCCCCACACTCTTCAGAATACTCGGGCCCCTGGGCCTGCAACCACAGACAAAGGGGGCTTCAGGGATCTGCCACTCCCGGAAAGGGGAGAGAGAGAGGGACACAGCATTAGGCTGACTCAGGTTCTGACTTTAAATTTGGGCTGCGGAGCCCCACAGACCCTTTCACGCGGAAGTTTGCCCTGGGAGCCTAGAAAGGACTGGAGAAATCCGACCCTCCCAACCTCCCTCTCTTCTAGCCTGGACTAATTGTTGAGGACTACCTGGGAGAGGGGAGAGAGAGCCTGGGGCTGACCCTGCTTTGGACTCCCAGGTTTGGTCTGCCCTGTCCCAAGAGCCCTTCCAGGCTGGGTGGGACTGTGCCATTGTTTGCCTTGGAGCCTGCAAGGGGCTAAAGATATACAAACCTCCCAATCTCCTCCTCTACTAACAGGGACTGATTGTTGAGGATTCAGAAGGAAGTGGAAATATTTCCTAGCTGGGAAAAGGAGGGCACCACGAGAGAAGTCTGGAGAACTGTCTCAGAAAGTTTGAATCACAGGGCTCTTAGCCTCCAGACAGGAAGCTCTATCACATTGATCTGGTCTGTGTCACAACAAATACGCTCTGACCAGGCATTGAATTGAGAGCAGCCAACAAGCGCCATCTCCTGGCAGACCAAGGAAGTACACATAAGAAAATTAATAAGAGAGGCTTTTCCTGGCCTCTATAGCCTCCCTGCCCAAGGCCCTAGGAAACGACTCTACAACCAATTACTGGGTCCAGTGCCCAGTTTTGAGCAACCAGCAGAACAATCCTAACAATCAATGTTGAGCCAGAAATCAAAGAGCTCTGGTAACTCACAGCCTCCTCCCACTAAAACCCCATAAAAGAGAAAGAGATAGAGCATCTAAGAAAAATACAAACTAACTAGATGCCTAAGCACCAGCAAAAAATTATGAGCCATACTAAGAAAATAGAAGACATGGCCCAAGAAAAGGAATACAGCAAAGTCCAAGAAGAGATGCAGAATTTGAAAGAACTAATCAGTGAGATGAGGACAAATTTCCAAAATCAAATTAATGAGATGAAAGAGAATATAGTTAAAGAGATTAATGACATCAAGAAGTCATTGAGTTAATGCAAAGAAGAATTTGAAACCCTCAACAGAAAAGTAATAGAGTTCATGGGAATGAAAGACACAATAGGTGAAGTCAAAAATACATTTGAAGCATACAACAGCGGACTCGAAGTGATAGAAGAAAGAATAAGTGATACTGAAGACAGAGCAGCTAAAATTGAAGAGAGAAAAGAACAGAGAGAGAAAAGAATGGAAAAAATTGAGCACGGGCTCAGAGAGTTGAATGCCAACACAAAACGCAAGATCATACGTGTCATGGGAGTTCCAGAAGGGGAAGAGAAAGGAAAAGGGGCAGAAAGAGTATTTGAGGAAATAATAGCTGAAAATTTCCCAACTCTCACGAAAGAAATGAACTTAAATGTCCAAGAAGCACACCGTACCCCAATAAGAATAAATCCAAATAGACCTACGCCAAGACACATATTATTCAGAATGCCAAATGTAAAAGATAAAGAGAAAATTCTCAGAGCAGCAAGAGAGAAGCAAACGATCACGTACAAAGGACGTCCAGTACGACTTAGTGCAGATTTCTCTTCAGAAACCACGGAGTCAAGAAGACAGTGGTATGATACAATTAGGAAACTGAAAGAGAAAAACTGTCAGCCGAGAATTCTTTATCCAGCAAAACTGTCCTTCAAATATGAAGGTGAATATAAAGTATTCACAAACAAACAGAAACTAAGAGAGTTTGCAAAAAAGAATCCACCTTTGCAGGAAATATTAAAGGAAGCCTTAGAACCTGAAAGAAAAAAACAGGAGAGAGAGGCTTGGAGGAGAGTATAGAAGAAAGAAAAGCAGAAAGGATAACCAAAAGAGTAAAAAGAGAGACAAAAGTAAGATGACATATGAAAACCAAAGAATAAATAAATAAGAAATAAATAGAGCATTTTCAGTAATATCATTGAATGTGAATGGATTAAATTCCCCAATCAAAAGATACAGGCTGACAGAATGGATAAAAAAACATGAGCCATCCATATGCTGCTTACAAGAAACTCACCTCAGACCCAAGGATACAAGCTGGCTGAAAGTAAAAGGTTGGAAAAAGATACTCCACGCGAATAGTAAATAGAAAAGAGCAGGGTAGCTATACTAATATCAGACAAAACTGACTTCAAATGCAAAAAAGTGATAAGAGATGCGGAAGGCCATTATATATTAATAAAAGGGACGATCCTCCAGGAAGATATAACAGTCATAAATATCTACGTACCTAACCAGGGTGCCCCAAAATATATGAGACAAACTCTGGCAAAACTGAAGGGAGAAATAGACATTTCTACAATAATCGTCGGAGACTTCAACACCCCTCTCACATCATTAGATAGAACAACTAGACAGAAGATCAACAAGGAAACAGAGAACTTGAACAGTATGATAAACAAGTTAGACCTAACAGACATATACAGAACACTGCATCCAAACTCAGCAGGTTATACATTCTTCTCAAGTGCCCATGGATCTTTATCCAGGATAGACCACATGTTAGGTCACAATACAGCTCTCAATAAATATAAAAAGATTGAAATTATACAATGCACCTTCTTAGATCATAATGGAATGAAACTAGAAATCAATAACAGACAGGAAAAAAGGAAATTTGCAAATGTGTGGAGACTGAACAACACACTTCTAAATATTCAGTGGGTCAAAGAAGAAATTGCAAGTGAAATCAGTAAATATATTGAGACAAATGAAAATGAGAACACAACATATCAAAACTTATGGGATACAGCAAAGGCAGTCTTGAGAGGGAAATTTATAGCCCTAAATGCCTATATTAAGAAACAAGAAAGAGCTAAACTCAAAGATTTAACTGAACAACTTGAGAAACTAGAAAAAGAACAGCAAACCAATCCCAAAGCAAAAAGAAGGAAAGAAATAATAAAGATTAGAGCAGAAATAAATGAAAAGGAGAACAGAAAAGCAATAGAGAAAATCAACAAAACCAAAAGCTGGTTCTTTGAGAAGATCAATAAAATTGACAAACCCCTCACTAGACTAACAAAGAAAAAAAGAGAGAAGATGCAAATAAATACAATCAGAAATGAAAGGGGGGAAATTACAAATGACCTCACAGAAATAAAAAGAATCATAAGAGGATATTATGAGAAACTCTATGCCAACAAACTAGACAACCTGGATGAAATGGACAAATTTCTAGAAAAGCATAACCAACCTACACTGACACAACAAGAAATACAAGAACTTAACAAACCAATCAAATTAAAGAGATTGAATCCGTCATCAAAAATCTCCCAGCAAAGGAAAGTCCAGGACCAGATGGCTTCAGAGGTGAATTCTACCAAGCATTTCTAAAAGAATTAACACCGATCCTGTTTAAACTCTTCCAAAAAATTGAAGAGGAGGGAAAATTACCCAATACATTTTATGAAGCCAACATCACCCTAATACCAAAGCCAGATAAAGATTCCACAAGAAAAGAAAATTACAGACCAATCTCTCTCATGAACATAGATGCAAAATTTCTTAACAAAATACTTGCAAATCGAATCCAACAGCATATCAAAAGACTTATACATCACGACCAAGTGGGATTTATTCCTGGCATGCAAGGCTGGTTCAACATAAGAAAATCAATCAATGTAATACACCACATTAACAAGTTGAAGGGAAAAAAACACATGGTCATCTCAATAGATGCAGAAAAGGCATTTGACAAAATCCAACATCCTTTTTTGATAAAAATACTTCAAAAGATAGGAATAAAAGGAAAATTCCTCAATATGATAAAAGGCATATATGAAAAACCCACAGCCAACATCCTACTCAATGGGGAAAGGTTGAAAGCTTTCCCTCTAGGATCAGGAACAAGACAAGGATGCCCACTGTCACCACTGTTATTCAACATTGTACTAGAAGTTCTAGCGAGGGCAATTAGACAAGACAAAAAAATTAAAGGCGTCCAAATAGGAAAAGAGGAAGTAAAACTCTCATTGTTTGCGGATGACATGATCCTATATTTAGAATATCCTGAAGTATCCACAACAAAGCTATTTGAACTAATAAATGAGTTCAGCAAAGTGGCAGGATATAAGATCAACACGCAAAAATCAGTAATGTTTTTGTACACTAGTACTGAACAATCTGAGGAGAAAATCAGGAGGAAAATTCCATTTTCAATAGCAACAAAAAGACTCAAATACCTAGGAGTTAATTTAACCAAGGAAGTACAGGACCTATCTGCAGAAAACTACAAAAATATGCTAAATGAAATTTAAAAAGACCTAAACAAATGGAAAGACATTCCGTGTTCATGGATTGGAAGAATAAATATCATGAAGATGTCAGTCTTGCCCAAACTGATTTATAGATTCAATGCAATACCAATCAGAATCCCAACAGCTTACTTTACAGAATTGGAGAAGGCAATTACCAAATTCATCTGGAAGGGTAAGGGCACCCAAATAGCCAAAAATATTCTTTTTTTTTTTTTTTTTTTAAAGATTTTTTATTTATTTATTCATTTATCCCCCCCTTGCTGCTTGTGCTCGCTGGGTCAGCTAACCATGCCGTGTGGGCGGGCTTGCCTTCACCAGGAGGCCCCGGGAACCGAACCCGGGGCCTCCCATATGGTAAACGGGAGCCCTACTGATTGAGCCACAGCCGCTTCCCATAGCCAAAAGTATTCTAAAAAAGAAGAGCAACGTCGGAGGAATTTCACTGCCTGACCTTGAAACATATTACAAAGCTACAGTGGTCAAAACAGCATGGTACTGGCATAAAGATAGACATATCGATCAGTGGAATAGAATTGAGAATCCAGAAATAAACCCTCACCTATACAGTCAACTGGTTTTTGACAAACCTACCAAGCCCACGCTAATCGGAAAAAACAGTCTCTTCAACAAATGGTTTGGGGAGAACTGGATATCTATAACCAAAAGAATGAAAGAGGACCCCTATCTCACCCCCTATACAAGAATCAACTCAAAATGGATCAAAGATCTAAATATAAAAGCCAGGACCATAAAACTACTAGAAGAAAATGTAGAGAAACATCTTCAAGACCTTGTAGTAGGTGGTGGTTTCTTGGACCTCACACCCAAAGCACTTACAACAAAAGAAAATGTAGATAAATGGGACCTCCTCAAAATTAAACACTTTTGCACCTCACAGGACTTTGTCAGAAGGGTGAAAAGGCAGCCGACTCAATGGGAAAAAATATTTGGAAATCACATATCTGATAAGGGTTTAATATCCAGGATATATAAAGAGATGTTACAACTCAACAATAAAAAGACAAATGACCCAATTAAAAAATGGGCCAAATACTTGAATAGACATTTCTCCGAAGAAGAAATACAAATGGCAAAAAAACACATGAAGAAATGCTCAGCATCACTCATGATTAGGGAAATGCAAATCAAAACTACAATGAGATATCATTTCACACCTACCAGAATAGCCACTATTAAAAAGACAGAGAACTACAAGTGTTGGAGAGGATGTGGAGAGATAGGAACACTTCTTCACTGTTGGTGGGAATGCAGGATGGTACAACCACTATGGAGGACTGTTTGGCAGTTCCTAAAGAAATTGAATATAGACTGGCCATATGACCCTGCACTACCACTACTGGGTATATACCCAGCAGAACTGAGAGCAGTGACACGAACAGACATCTGCACACCGATGTTCATAGCCACATTATTCACCATTGCCAAAAGTTGGAAACAACCCAGGTGTCCATCAACAGATGAATGGATAAAGAAACTGTGGTCTATTCACACGATGGAATATTATGCAGCTGTAAGAAGAAATGAAGTCATAAAGCATATGGCAACGTGGATGAACCTGGAGGACATTATGTTGAGTGAAGCAAGCCAGACACAAAAGGACAAATAATGTATGAATGCATTACTATGAACCAAATATATTGTGTAATATATTGTTTGATTAAAAAAAAAAAAATTACATGTATCCATTACATTTAATTGAGAAATGTATATATTTATTCATCTGTGTTTACTTTTTAGTTTTTAATTGTTTATATTTTCAATTATTAAATGTACAAAATAAAGTTAAAAAAAAAAAATTCTTTCTCCGAGTTTGCTTATCTTAATTATTTCATATCAGTAAGATCACACAATATTTGTCCTTTCGTGTCTGGCTTATTTCACTCAATATGATGTCTTCAGGATTCATCCAGATTCATCCGTGTTTCAGAACTTCATTCCTTTATGTGGCTGAATAATATTCCATTGTATGTATATACCATATTTTGTTTAAACCATTCCTACGTTGATGGACACTTCGTTTGCTTCTGTCTTATAGGAAGTATGAATAATGCCCTATGAACTTCAGTGTGCAAATATTTGAGTCCCTGCTTTCAATTCTTTTGGGTATATACCTAGTAAAGGGGTTGCTGGCTCATTGAGTTGCAGACGTTTTTAAAATATATTCTGGATATTAAACCCTTATCAGATAAAACTTCATTCCTTTAAAAAAATTTTTTTAAAAAGTCGAAGGAGAGTTCTAAGATAAATATAGGAAAATGTTAAACTGTTCAATCTGGGGGTTGACTCTTGTACCACACAAAAATCACATTCATGTCCCAACCCTTGGTCCTATGGGTATGCACCCATTTGTAAACAGAACCTTTGAAGATGTTATTAGTTAAGGTGTGCCCAAATTGAATGAGAGACGTCCTTAATCAAGTATGGCTGAAGTTCTTATAAGGAAAGAAGATTGGACCTGGTAAGAGAAGCCAGTGAAGAGAGCTAAAACCTGGGAAATTTATAAAGATAGAGAATCAGGCATTCGTCCTGCCTGTGGTATATGCTATCTGCCACTTGGCCACCAAATAGTAATTGAGGGAAAGTTTTCTTTACAGAAGTATTCCAGCTAATAAATGAAGAAGAAATAGTCATGTTCCTTCTCCCCCCCAAATAAAATAAAATAACATTGAGCCTGAATTTGATCAAGCCTGTAGATCCAATTATCACTTTATAAGAAATATAAAATTCAAAGGAACATGTCAAAAGACACCATTAGGATGTGATCAACAAAATCCAGATTGTATGGGGGCAGGTGTGGCTCAAATGGTTGGGCGTCCATCTGCCATATGGAGGGACCTGGGTTCGATCCCCGCAACCTCCCGGTAAAATAAAAAATATGTATATAGAAGGCGCATGGGCTGCCAGGCTCTGTGTGCCAGTGAGCCGCCAGGCCCCGGGAGCCATGCAGCAAGATGATGACATAACAGGAGAGAGACGCAGGGGAGAGACAAGACGAGATGCTCCGAAAGCCAGGAACCGAGGTGGCGCAGGGGGCAGGACACCTCTCTCCTACATCGGAGGTCTCCAGGATCGAATCCTGGTAAAGACTGGAGGAGAAGGAGGAGAAGAGGTGGCAGGAAACAGATACAGAGAATTGCCCAGCGAATGGACACAAAAACAGCAAATGGGGAAGGAGGGGTTTAAAATGGATAAAGTAAATAAATAAATCTTAAAAAAAAAAAAAAAAAAAAAAAAAAAAAAAATCCAGATTGTAGGATTCTCTACAGGACCAATAATCTGGTTTCTTCTACAAATAATAGTCAGCCCCTAAAAATTAAAAGAGGTATATCCAACAGCAATGTGTGAACTGCATTTGGATCCTGATGGATATAAACTGTACCCACCCCAAAATTTTATTACAATCAGGAAAAGGCAAAATCATGACTAGATATTTCATAATAAAGAATTACTGCTGGGAAGCGGCTGTGGCTCAATCAGTAGGGCTCCCGTTTGCCATATGGGAGGCCCCGGGTTCGGTTCCCGGGGCCTCCTGGTGAAGGCAGGCCCGCCCGTATGGCGTGGTTAGCTGACCCAGCGAGCACAAGCAGCAAGGGGGGGATAAATGAATAAATAAATAAAACCTTTAAAAAAAAAAAAAAGAATTACTGCTGATGTTTAGAAACGTGTTCATCATTTTATAGGAATTTTGAAAATCCCTGTCTTCTGGAGAGACACACTGAAATATTTACCAATGAAATATGCTATCTGGGATCTGCTTCAAAATAGTTCGGGGTTCAGGGGTGGAAGTGGGTGGCATATAGATGAAATGAGAGGGGCCGTGCGTT
Source organism: Tolypeutes matacus (assembly GCA_026826555.1). Taxonomy (NCBI): domain Eukaryota; kingdom Metazoa; phylum Chordata; class Mammalia; order Cingulata; family Chlamyphoridae; genus Tolypeutes; species Tolypeutes matacus. The sequence goes on along the minus strand of JAKSZT010054030.1, from coordinate 2,913,956 downwards.
AATGATTGTGGAACCTGGGTGATGGCTTAACCAGGTTGATTACATTATTCTCTACTTATCTATAGGTTTTAAATTGTCCATAATAAAGTTTTTTTTTGTTTTTTTTTTTAAAGATTTTATTTATTTATTCCTCTATCCCCCCCTTGCTGCCTGTGCTCGCCGGGCCAGCCAACCACGCCGCGCGGGTGCGCCCGCCCTCACCAGGAGGCCCCAGGAACCGAACCCGGGGCCTCCCACATGGTAAACGGGAGCCCCACTGACTGAGCCACAGCCGCCTCCCCATAATAAAGTTTTAAGTATTTCATTTTTATTTGTCCGGAAGAATCTTAGAAGAATCTGTTTAAGTGTGTGATGGTCAGTTGAGCGAGCAGGACCCAGCAGTATCAGCAAATGGGGAGCGGGTGGGGAAATCCAGCAAAAAGCTGGATTTCAGTGTGCCAAAAATGAGAAGAGGGGAGAGGAAGGAAGCAAGACCCAGAGAAACGTGCACAGAAGAGACCCCGACAACAAAATGTGGGAAAGAATGGGATTTAGCAAATACTATGCTACCCTATGAAGCATGGGCTGTTCTCTATCCCTATTTGATACTTGAGGAAACTGAGGCACAGATGAGTCATTTGCCTAGCTAATAGGTCACTAGCTAATAAGTGACCAGACCAGGAGTTAGACTTGGGTAAGCCTTGCTCCAGAACTAGCATTCTTAACCACTGCTCTGGGCTACTACCCTTCTTTATGTTGGTGCCTTTCCATGTTTTTGTTTTTAAACTTTTTATTTTGAAATACTTTCTAACTTACAGTATAGTTTACAAACATAATACAAAACTCATACTGAGAACTCCAACGTTCCCCCTCACCCCAATACCCAGATCCACCACCTTTTAACATTTTGCCATATTTGCTGTATCATTTATTCATTCCATCCAATCATCCGTCTGTGTCCATCCATCTGTCCATCCACCCACCCACTTCCATGTTTTAGTGGAAATCTGTAACCATAAAATAGTTTCCTCTCCCAGCTTCTGTTTATCCTATTGTTCCCATTCTCCTGGTCACCCAGCTTGTTGTTTTCAGCTCCTTCCTCCCTCATACTCCATAATAACCACTCAGTCCCTAAGCCCTCTTGATTCTCTAAAACTGTCCTCCAATCCCAGAGCCACCCCCCCTGGAGGACACGATCCTAGACTTGAAGCTTGGATCACTGCAGCCCCCTGACTCCAGCTCTTCCCTTTTCTGTTTTTCTCTCTTTTTTTTAACCTCCTAATGCATTGCTTCATGTCACTCTCCTACTTACAACCCTTCAAAGCGTCCTCAGTGACTGGAGAATGAACATAGGGTTTTGCTTTCAAGGCAGTGAGTTTGGGAGGTTTGGAAGGTGGACCTAGGTTTGAATATCTAGTCTGCCATTTGTGGGCTCTGAGCCTCTGCAACCTGGGGGCTAATCCTAACTCAGGGAGGTATTGAGCTGCTTAAATGTTGGTAGACATTCCTGAAGTACCTAAGACAAAATCCAATGCTCAGAGGGAAGTAGGTGCTTATGGCAATTTGAGATTATTTTATGAATCCCAAAAAGAGAAAGATTACGTTTGTAAACTTATCTTTTCCTCTGGGTGTGATACCCTTTGATTGCATTAAATTCAGCTGAGGGGCCTTTGATTAGATTACTTGATGAGATTGGTTTGGTGAGGCTTGACTCAGGTTGAGTCTCTGCCCCCTTGCTGGATCTGATATAAACAGACTCACTGGGACAGACACAGAGGAAAAAGGGAACTGCCATGTTTGATCATGCCATGTGAGAGAGAGGATCACTTAAGCATGAAACCTTAAGAGGCTGGGCCCACGGAGCAGCTCAAGAGGAGACCAGCCCCGCTATATGCTTGATAGTTTACAGCTGAACTTGGGAAATGATCAGAACAGTCGAGACTGATATAGAAAGCCCTAAGAGACAAGCTCTGTGCCAGCTTGCAGCTGAAATTGGGAAGAAAGCAGAGCAGCTGAACCTGAGAGAGGAAGCTTGGAGGGCATGGAAAAACCAGGCAGAGATGGCTCACCGTCTTGCTTCAACTTTTGGCAGCTGACTTTGGTGAGAAAGCACCTCTTATGGTGCCCTTTTTTTTTAAGATATATTTATTCTCCCCCTGCCCCCGTCATTGTTTTGTGCTTGCTGTCTGTTCTCTGTGTTCTTTGGTGTCTGCTTGTCTTCTCTTTAGGCAGCACTGAGAACCAATCCTGGGACCTTCCAGAGTAGAGAGAGGTGCTCAATCTTTGTGCTACCTCAGCTCCCTGGTCTGCTGCATCTCTTATTGTCTCTTTTTTGTCTCTTTTTGTTGAATCATCTTGCTGCACCAGCTCTCCATGTGGGCCAGCACTCCACTCAGGCCAGCTCACTGCACGGGCCAGCTTGCCTTTCACCAGGAGACCCCAGGAATCTAACCCTGGACCTGCCATATGGTAGGCGGGAGCCCAATCACTTGAGCCACATCTGCTTCCCTCTTATGGTGCCTTGAGTTGGACTTTTCACAGCCTTGGAACTGTAAGCTTCTACCCCAAATAAATACCTTTTATAAAAGCCAACACCTTTCTGGTACTTTGCATTGGCAGCCCTTTGGCAAACTAAAACGGTGCCCAATAGATTTTCATACCCATGGTTTTTCTTCCAGCATCTGCCTTATAAGAATTCTACAAAATCTCATCTTCTAAACATCTTTGGACTTCTCTTCTGACCCCTACCCTTTGAAATTTCTACTCTGATCGCAACTTCTCTGCTTACAAAATCAAACCCACCTTCAGGGGTCAACTATAAGAGCCTCCCCTTCAGGCTTTGGCGAACTGTTCTTCCTGCAACTTAGAGCATTTGCCACCTGGACCTCACTTCTGGGATTGCTGGACCATTAAATTTTCAGAAAAATTGGAGCGGGGCAGGGTTGGCAGAGCATTAACAGTTTTTGTTTTTACCAAGTAAGGATATTAAAAGAAACTACTACAATCTACCATCTCTATAATTTCATTTTAAGGAAAAGAACATCTTAATGACAATAACCAGATTTTACTAAGAGGAACAAGCTCACTCTGGAGTAAAGGATGGTCCTTTCAAATTGTATAAATTTAGCTGTAGGTAAATGTTGCCACTTAGTCTTTATTTCTGCTATTTTGCTATGAACCACTGGTGTGTGACACATCTTTGAATGCATGTATATCTCATATTCCATTCTCGTTATAAGCTCTTTGGATTCTGGGAATTTGGGTTACTCAATTTTGTCTCCCCCCACCAAGAGGTTTTGCAACAAATATTAGATGTTTGATGGTTTAAAAATCAGACACAGTGGGAGCGGATGTGGCTCAAATAGTTGGGCTTCCGTCTCCCATATGGAGGGACCTGGGTTCGAGCCCCGGGACCTCCTGGTAAAAAAATATATATATCAGACACAGTGAAGCAGATGTGGCTCAAGTGATTGGGCTCCTGTCTACCATATAGGAAGTCCAGGGTTTGATTCCTGGGGCCTCTTGGTGAAAAGCAAGCTGGCCTGCACGACGAGCTGGCCCAAGCAGAGACCTGGCGCAGCAAGATGACGCAACAAAAAGAGACACAGAGGAGAGACAATAAGAAATGCAGCATATCAGGGAGCTGAGGTGGTGAAAGAAATTGAGCACCTTTATCCCACTCCAGAAGGTCCCAGGATCGGTTCCTGGTGCCACCTAAAGAGAAGACAAGCAGACACAGAAGAACACACAGAGAGCAGACAGCGAGCACAGAACAACAAGGTGGGAGGGCAGTGGGGATAAATAAATCTTAAAAAAAAAAAAAAAAAAATCAGTCACAAATGGTTTTGTGGTGTTTGAGTATTTGTTCTCCATTCAACAGGTAATTATTGAGCAGCCCCTGGCAGGCTGGCAATTTCTCAGGTACGGCCATATGACAAAAGATAGGGCCTCAGCCCTGAAGGGGCTGACTGTCACCAGTGGAAGAGACAATTAATGTCTGGTTACAGGTAAACTCGTTCTGCTGGGGCCTAAGCAAGAGTGGGTGCACTCTGAGTCCTGGAGGAGCCAGCAAGGAAGGAGTTGAGAATGGTTGGAATTTGGTCAGAGGGCATAAGAGGGAATTGAGAGATGAATGCAGAGGTATCAGAAACCAGCTCTTGAAGTTTCTTCTTCGTTGTTCTTAGAAATGAGTCCTTCCCTTTGAAGGAAACTGAGGAACTAATGAAAAGGTGTTGTAGAACCCCAATTCTGGGGGGGAAAAAAAGAAAATATTGTGAATGTGTGTGTGCATGTTTATATATGGCTGTGTGTCTTCAAAGGAGAATGAAAGGACGCTAAGCAGACCCAGGGGAAGGGCATGTACACAGAGGATATCACCTTTTAATACTTGAATTATTGGAAGAGACAGGAAGAGGGGGAGATGCATGTTTATTGAGGAAAATTTGGAGACTAGGGAAAGGCTTTTTTTTTTAATGCCACTTAATAATCCTGTCACCCAAATATAACCATTTGAGCATTTTGGTCTCATTTCTGCCAGACCTTTCTTTGGGTGAGTAGGTTTTGTTCTTCTTTCTCTTTTGCAAGCGTCAGTGTCGTCACACTGAGGTATAACTCGATGCCCTGCTTTTTTCACTTAAATTTCTACCAAGAGCTTTGTCTCTGACTGACACGCCTAACCATCCTCCTGGTTTTAGAGACTCTTTTCGGGTGCTTTTCCTGCTCATAGACAATAGTATGGTGTACTTCTTTTATGGATAAAACTTTTTCTGAATTTAGAATTATTACCCCAGAATAGAGTCCCAGATGTGGCTCGCGGAGGGCAAGGCTAGGAAGCACTTCATGTTGTCAGATTTCCTTCCAAGGGTTTCCGCCCAGGGCTACCCATACAGAACCCAGTTCTCCTGTACTCTTTGGTGGCATTCTCTTTTCTATGGAAGCAGCCTTTGATTGCAAGGAATCAGCAGAATGGCAATTCCTTTTCTTAAAAATGTAATAGCTGTGGGGAGCGGGTGTAGCTCAGTGGTTGAGTGCCTGTTTCCCATGTACAAGATCCTGGGTTCAATCCCTGGTACCTCCTTTAAAAAAAAAAACAAAAAAAAAAAAAACCAGTATAATAGCTTCAAGCCGTTACTTTTTCCTAGGCCCTACACTGTAGAGAGACAGCTAGATTGTGTTGCCAGAGGAAAAGCCTAAGGGGTTGGGTGGATATTGCCTTTTAATTTGCTGTTCGTTTTTTCCTGAAGGAACAAATGTCTGAAGCTTTCCAGAACTTTGCCTAAGCTTGGACCGATCCCTTGACTTTTGAAATCTTGGTTTTAATTTGCTGTTAGTTTTTCATGAAGGAACAAATGCCTGAAGCTTTCCAAAACTTCGTCTAAGCTTGGACAGATCCCTTGGCTTTTGAAATCTTGGTCCCCTCAGGATTATAATGCTCTGTTTGAGAGGAAAAGCGTTTAAATGTTCCCAGAAACATGCAAGGGTAAGTTAAAAAATCCTTTGAAACATCTGGAGGAATTTTGCAGTGGACCAGGATGCTTAGCCAAGCCAGGAGGGCTAGCTCCCGCCACTCGCGCTGATGGCCCACCTCTGCCACGGCCCGGCCCAGCCACCCACAAGCGTCTCTTCTCATCTATCGGACGCTTCCGCCAGCAGCCTTATTTGTATTTTTTTCCTTGAGTTAGACCTGGACTTTTCAACCCCTCAATTGCTCTCAGAGACCCGAGAACCGCTCTGCATCTGAGAATAATTAAAGGGTTGGTGGAGATCACAGGGTTATCTGTTCTAACAATTTGTTCGGCCTCCACCCAAACACCTGCAGTGATGGGGTTCACAAAGAGCAAATTGAATTCTGCCACATGATGACGCTTCACGTTTCAGGAGACAGCCTTCCATCTTGCCCTCACGCTGCACATCTCTGCACCATGTAGCTTTGAGTGTCCTCAGCCTGGTGGCACCGCCCTGGACCACTTTTGAAGGGTATATCTGAGACCTAAACACCATCATCCCAGTGTGGACAGATGAGGTCACGTGAAGCAGGTTATCATGGAAGTGGCTTCCTTTTTCGGGCACCCCTGTTGTGGAATTGACTCCCGTAGAGTGGTGGCCACATGTGTAGTCAGTGAAGCCATATTCCCCTTCCCCTTGTTAGCATTGGGACCTCTGTGGGTGTAAGATTTCAGCTCTCTTATCCTTTGTCTGGATGGGTTTATCCATTTTTCTGGACTAGTGTAGGAATTAGGCTTGCAGACCCTCAGACCAGCCTGCCTAGGTTCCCTTCCGATCCTCCCCTAGGCTAGTCCTCCTTGCACCTCAGTTTCTTCCTCTATAAAATGGGGCCCAAAACAGTGCTGACCTCAGATGGTTTTGTTTGAGGGTAAATGTGATTAAATGCTTAGAACAGCACCTGGTGCATTGGATGACATCAGAAATGGTAGCCGTTATGTAACAGTTTCCCCCTGTGGAGATTCTTTGGGATCTTTGTCTTATTACCTCCAAATCTGATCAGCAGCCAACATGGCAAATGGGTCATGGCACTGCTGGAGAGCTGAGCCTCCCGTATGTGTCTCTTGTGACTTTGCTTTCTGTGTTTTGTTTTGGGGGGTTGCTTTGTATGTGTTTGTTTTTGTAGTTGTTATTTTAAATCTCTCTCAGGACAACTTGGTATTGCACGGCCTGGCCAAGTGATCTGTGTGAATTCACTATGGATTTCTTCTCCATCTCTCTTTAATCACATTTTCTCCTCTGAGCTTCTACCCTCCGGTGTATCTATCATTCATTGAAAGAATTAATTGCATGCCTCCTGTGGGCAGGTGTCGTTCTGGCTGGGGCCACTGCAGGGATGGGTGAGTGCACTGACCTTCTAGGGACATTGGCAACCGGTCACCTGCCCCCTTCCTCCAAGCCTTGGTGATGCCTGTGAGGTCCTACTTACCACTTGGCATAAAGATTGTCAGTTTGCTGACCCCTGTCCAGCCTATGGTATTAAACCACTTGAGAACACAACTGCTATTCTTCCTTCTTTCCAGTATTTTCTCCTATTCATTAAAGAGTGTCTCCTCTGCTATTACGGGAAGAACAAGCCCTCAAAAAATATAAATACTGATGTTCTCCACCCAAGTCCAGGTTGTCATGAGAATGGCTCAGAAAATAATCCTTTTTACATACCATAAAATTTGCTCTTGGTGGTGTCTGGTTCCATGGGTTTTGACAAACTGTACTGTCATAGTCATGATCGAGACCAACTCCATTCCCCCGTAGCAGTTTTGCAGTTTGATATAGTTATGAATTCCAAAAATAGATATTGGATTATGCTTGTAAACTGGTCTGTTAATCTGGGCATGATTAAGTTATGATTAGGGTGTTGACTGGGCCACGTCAGTAGGGCGTTGAGCCCCACCCCTTGGTGGGTGAGGTCTTAAAGATAAAAAGACATGGCAAAGGACGGAGTAGTAGTAGTTTTGATGTTCGAGTTTTGATGCTGAGTATTAATGCTGGAGCCCTAGGAAGTAAGCACACAGACGACCTTGGTAGTGAGGAAGGAGAGAAGGCTCCAGGATTAGAGACGAGACATTCGCCTGATGGTTCACAGCTGGCCTTGTGGAGAGAGGCAAAGCCTAGAGAGCCTCATAGTTTACAGCTGACCTTTTGGAGGAAACAGAGGAGCTAAGCCCGGAGAGAAATGCAGCCCCAGGAAGAGAGGAACCCAAGAAGCCTGAACCCTGGCAAACATCGGCAGCTAACTTGCTGCAACACATGGCAGTGGACTTTGGTGAGGGAAGAAACTTACACTTTATGGCCTGGTAACTGTAAGCTTCTACCCCAAATAAATAAATACCCTTTATAAAAACCAACCAATTTCTGGTATTTTGCATCAGCACCCCTTTAGCTGACTAATACACCCCCCATAACCCAAATTCCCCGATGTATCTCCTTTGTAGTCAACCCCCACCACATCCTCTCGCAACTGCTGATCTGCTCTCTGTCTTTACAGTTTTGCCTTTTCCAGAATGACCTATAAATGGATTCATACAGTGGAGAGCCTTTTGGGTCTGGCTTCTTTCACTTGCGTTTGAGAGTCTTCGATGTTGCTTTTCATTTCTGGGTAGTATTCCATTGTACGGATGAGCCAGGGCTTGTTTATCCAGTCACCTGTTGAAAGGATATTTGGATTGTTTCCAGTGTTGGGTGCTTATATATAAAGCCACTGCAAACATTCGCCTACAAGTTTTTTCCAATGAGAGAATACTCTTTTAATAAGGTTTTTCTACTTTCTTAGGAATTTCACTTCTCACCTCTATTATTCCACTCTGATTTTAAAGCTGTGGGGATTATGGTAGAATCTCTGTCTGGTAAATCACACATGGCAATGCATCTTTTGAAGGAATGCTCCCCCTCCCCACCCCTTCCCTTCAAAAAAGGGATTTCAAGAATTCACGAACAAATGCCAAAGGATTTCTTCCTTCTGAGGAGTATTGGTTTTGAGCCACATTTCCCATCCACTGGAATTTGTGCCTGAAGTGGATCGCCTACTTTCATGTTAATTGTCTGGGGTTGATTTTCTAAATCATGGTGCTGAGCAAATGATGGCAGAGGGCGGGGAAATACTCCAAACTGGGGTTGGTCCTCTCTGCACCGTACAGGTGGGAAGAAAAGGGAGGTAAGCAGGAAGGTGTCTACATGGGCATTGTCTGAGACAAAGAGGAGACTATGGCTTCTGGAGACTCCATACGAGGGGAGGAGTGTTGGGTATGGGATGAGGTTTGGGGATTTCGCATGTTTCTGAAGGGGATTCCCAAATTCTGCTCTGGGATAATTCCCCAACCACCATTTAATGGGGTTCATTAAACCCTGCCCTGTCTACTGCCCCGTGCTCCAGACAGAGCTCTCCTAGGCTCCCAGTAATAGCTCAATTGTGTGTAAGTGGCTGTGAAGAGGCTCTGTGTGCTGGGTGAATAGGCCCAGTCTCCATGGCAACCAGCGCGGCTGAGGGGCTGACCTTTGACCCACTTGTTGCCACCATACTGTTAACCACTGGTGCCTCTTGGGTGGAGAAAGAAAGCAAGGAAATGGCTGTCAGCGATGTTTTCATTTTTCCTTAGTTTGGGCCTGGGCCCACGCTAAGCAGAAATAACACACCACTTTTAATCCACAGCACTTGGGTATGAGTTTAATTTAATTCCGGAGTCTGCTTGTCCTCGCCCCAGTTCTCACAAGCCATTTCTATTCCCTGAAATACAGAACTCAGCCCTGTGACAGGGATGGGTTATCATCACATTCTAGGGGTGCTGGGGGGTGCTCTTCCTAAGGGGCAGTGTGGGAAAGCCTCTGAGTTCAGGTCTGGGCTCACCAGTGGGGTGACCACAGGCACGTTTCCTCATCTGTGAAATGGAGCTCATACTCTACCTGTAACCCTGGACCCTGGTGAAACCAACTGAGAAGGTGGGGTCAAAGCATTTGAACCATGAAGCTCCCCACAAGCCAAGGCATTGGGACCTCCAGGGTGAAGGTAAAACTTTTTGGTGATAACCAAAATGGAAACTTGGCCTTGTAAAAACCTTGTATAATGGGCCAGTATGGCCTCAGCACCCCCAAAGTGATTTATTAGCTCAAACCTCATCTGTATCTGCGAGTTTTGTACTCCCTCCAGCACTGTCTGCCCATGAGCAGACTTCCCAGTCTTTGGAGGCAGCAGCTCATCGTTGGTCTCAGCTGATTTGGGTCACCAAGACATATATCACAGGCAGAATCAGGCCTGTGTCATGCCTAGGTTTCCCCTACATGGGCCTCTGGCCTGCCCTTGGGTGCCTCTCTGAGGTGTGTGGCCAGAGGCCTCTGGATGAGATTGTGTAAACCCACTGGTTGGTCCCTGGAGCCCCGAGTGTTTCTATTGAAAGCTGACAGGCAGAGCTGAGCGTGTCACGTTTCTGGCTGGGGCCACTCCACAAGACCAGTGAGGGAGGCTCTTCATTCTGTAATGAAATGAGAAAGGAACCCTTGGTTCCTGTGGCACCAAGACCTGGGGGTAAGGGGGGGTTATACTTATGGTCTCTTAGGTGATGCAACATGCTATTGGGGAGAAAAACTAAAACAAGATATAGAACACCTAAGAGGTAACAAGGCCCCAGCCGAGATCCTAGGATGAAGTTAGCGTGGAAAAGAACAATTTCCCTTTTAGAGACAGGCACCTTGGAAGACCCTGGCTTTCCAGGAATTGCCGAACTAGGGGGCTGAGGAGGAAAAAAGCCACTCAGGGGACATTTGTAGGGGCTGAACTTTCCCCTAACCTGTCAGCCACCTCCTGGGCTGGAGCACCAGTTCCAGCCTATAGCAGATTCTTCATAGTGGTTCTACTGGTTGACCTCAAGTCAAAACTGTCTCCAGTTCTTTGGTTCTTCCTCTGATCCCGTGTAACTCACATTAGGCTGAGGCATCACCATTATAGCATAGGTTAATGAGTGGTCCTTTTTAGATGGATCTGATTTGATTTTTATTTTATTTATTTATTTTTTATTTTATTTTACCGGGAGGTCCCGGGGAGAACCCAGGTCCCTCCATATGGGAGACAGACGCCCAACTATTTGAGCCACATCCGCCCCCTGGTTTGATTTTTCCCATGTCCCTGGAGTAGGTCGAGGAAATTATTATTTGGGGCCTATCTTAGACTGCAGAGGCCCAAAATATTTTCAGGGTCTTGCGTTAGAGTTCTAAGATACATGTTAGAACTCTTGGACAGTGAGTCTTGTGGGATTTTTTTTTTTGAGCTTCCAGCAACTTTCTCGCAACGCTTGGCCAAGCCTTGAAGCCTGGACACTCAAATAAGCCCCTCTCCATCCACCCCACCCACGTCATTGTGGTCCCTGATTGGAACCCTGGAGGTGCAGACGCCTGCCGCGTGGCCACCTCTTTCGCTTATTTTTCGGGGCTTGCGTGGTGGGAGCTGCTGCTCTTTCTTGGGCTGCAGAGACGCTTCCTGCAGCCTGTGCAGGTATCCACCAACCGGATCATTTACTGTAAGCGGCTCAACCTGCTGTGCCGTCCCCAGAAAGTGCCAACATTATCCCCGTGCAGAATATTTCCAGGAGATTGGGTGGAAAGTAGCATTCCCACTGCCTGGAGTTGTTGAGGGGAGCTGGAAATATACATATATTGACCCTGGGCTTGGGCAGGGGAGAAAAGAGCCTCACTTCAATCTGCAGCTGTGTAAACAGTGGGGGGGTGGGGGTGGCCTGAAATGAAGGATAATGGTGGAGGGAGGAGGGGCAGAGGGTGCTGTGCGCAGGGGCTTTGAGATCAGGGGGGCCTTCGGGGGTCCCTGGGAGGACTCTGTGAGTGTCATGGGGGCAGGGCAGGGGAGGGTGGGAGGTGTAAAAGGGGGGTACAACAGGTTCCCGACAGTGGGGAGGTGATGCCAAGTGATGACAGTGCAAATGGTCTGGGCTGACTTGACCAGGGAAGCTACTGGCATTGCAGGTGGGAGAAGCTCCCCAGCAGGGTAGGCTCTGGGGTCACCTGTTAGGAAAGGGCCTCCATTGTTGGTTCAAGCAGCACATGCTTATTAGGTTCCTGCTTGGTGGCACAGGGGCAGTGAGGTGAGGGGAAGATCATCACTGTGTAAGACCTGGGCCCTAGGCCTCTGGGGAGAAAGGCCAGCAGGACTCGGCCCTTTGTGTCCTGTGAGGGGCTTCGGAGGAGGAAGGCAGGGTCGCTAGCGTCTGGTCTGTATTGGGAGGAGGCCTCAGGGGCTGGGGCCGCCGGATAGGGGTGGGGCAGGCTGGAAACCTGCAGACAACGGCCCTTTCCGCAGCTCTGTGAGGCTTTGGAGCAGGCCTGGGCTTGAGCCTCGACCCCACGAGGAGGTGTATGGTCTGAGTGCGAATCTTCGGTTTCTTCTTCCGAAACTCAGACGGCCCCTTTCAGACATCAAACGCAGCACTAGACCACATGCATGGGGTGCTGGGGGCGCTTCGCGGGGGTGCGCTCAGTGCTTAGGGACGGCTTGAGGTAAGGCAGTCACTGTTCTAGGGCCCTGAGGACGTGGCAGGGAAGCAGACAGGCCAGGCCTGGGCCCTCCGTGGGTCTCGCATGCTGTGGAGGGAGCAGATGGTGAGCAAATAAAACCACCTCAGACGGTCATGAAGCAGGGTAGTGGGGCGGTGTTTGGAGGCTTCTTCAGATGGGGGCTTGTGGAGGAGGAGGCGGGGAAGTTGAGATCTCAGGGACAGGGGCCAGTCAGAAGGAGACCCTGGGGTAGGCATCTGAGGGGACGGAGGAAGTGAAGGCCTTTAAGCCGGAGCGAGCATGGCTGTCATAGGAGCCCCTAAAAATCCCTGTGACTGAAGCACTGTGGGTGGGGGAGGTGGGAGTGGGAGACGGAATCAGAGACGGAATCAGGGGCCTGACCAGACGGGTCTGAGTGTGGACTTTATTCCACGTGCAGAGGAATCTATTGGAAGATGCAAAGCTAGGGGCTTGGGGGCGGGATTTGACTTCCTCTGATAATAGATTTCTAAATTATTCTCTGCCTACTGTGTATTAGAGGAATGGAAGTTGGGGACACAGTGGGGTCCCTAGGGGGTGCTGTTTTGGGGGTGTGCACCCCACCTCCCTCTATGGACACAGCTACCTGCTGATGCCCCCTTGCCTGCCCTGTGCCAGCTCCTCTCCAGGCAGACAGCCGAGTGCCAGCCTTGCTCACAGGCTTTCTAGAGTCTTCTCCCTGCCGCTGGAGAGTCTCCATTCCCCCTGAACCTTGCCCCTGTTCCTTGGCCCAGCCTGGACCATTCTTGTCTGCGTATGTCTCCCCCTGATCATCCTGCCCTGGGAAATGCTGCCCCCAACGCAGCAGGAGCGCATTTAGCCCAGGTCTGCCCCTGACCCGCTGGCTGACTGTGCGCTGTTCCCTCAAGGGCTACGCTGTCCAATAAAAACACCATGGGAGCACAGAGGTCATTTTCAATTTCCTAGTAGCCACATTACAAAAAGAAATTTAAAAGAAAACAAGTACGTTCATTTTAATAAGTTTTCTTTGACCCCACTCGTCCACAATATTATCATTTCAGCATGTCCTCAATAGAAAAATGATTACTGAGATGCTTAAGTTCTTGTTCTTACTTTTTGGCCTGCCTTTTCCGTGGACAGCCATCTCAGCTTGGGCTGGCCACGTGGGGCATGGCGTGGCTCTGGGGTCTCCCTTTCTTGCACCCAGGAGGTGAGAAGGTCCTTGTACCTCTCTCCCTCACCAGGCTGTGGTGAAAACAAGATGAAACATGAGGCTTCTGTGCAGGTTTAGGGTGTTATAAAATTTAGGCTATTAGCTCTGAAGTTGTGGATGTGATGATGGGAGAAGGGGAAAAAGGGATGCTGTGAGAATTTCCCTCATTCTAACAGTTACTGTGATTCAAGTGAGGAAAATAATTGAGGAACACACGTCAGCAATTCAAACCACAAGTTGCCTAAAATAGTACATACACTCAGGGACAAAGTTATGCGGGGGCAGCATTCAGTACCTCGCCAAAATTTGAAAAAATTAATCTCCCGGCAATCAAAAGAGAAAGATGGATCTTTTCCTAAACCATGGTACCAGTCAAAGTGTGCAGTGCTTTTGCTGCGTTGTATTTTAATGGCAATATTGAATCTGTGGCTTTTGTTTTTGTTTTTTAGGAAATGGAGAAAGGAAGGAAGCTGGAGGGTTTAAATTCGTTATGCTCGTTTTGGATCCTGCAAAATCAGGAAATCAGAAAGTACAAGTTCTCACAGGAGTGACATTTAACTTGATTGGGAAGGGCACGCCCAAGGTCACCCCTTTCCAAGGGCTTGTCTTCCTTTTCAGCATCTTTATGCAGCCCGTCTTTTAGAGCTCAGCAGTTTTTGGTCTTTCTCTGTGTGGGAATTGAAGTTGGAACACTAGCATTTTTTTTCGCTTGACTCCTCAAGTGCCAGGTCCTCAGTGCCTACTACATAACAGCACTTAATAAAAGGTTGTTGATTGACTCATAGATTGTGTTTGAAGAAGGGGCAGCGGCAGGGAGTGGACTCTTCCTATTCTTTGGCCTGGAGAACTGCATCCATTTTTAACCAGTCCTTGCTCTTGTGAGATAATCCAGTCCTCTCAGGTATATATTTTTTATTTTATTGGCTCACTTAGGATCTTTTTAAAAGAAATAAAATACAGCCACTGGTTGCTTTTGGGTTTTAGTATTTGAACTAAACTCTGTCTGGACTTCCTTTGTACTTCCACAGGACCTGGGTGACTACACGGGCCCAGGAAGAGCTTGTTCTGTTTCTCCACAAACATTCCTTTCAGGTTTCTTTTTGCTTTCTTTTTTATGATGAGGGAAGTTTTTTTTTAATCATCCAGTGTCTTAAAACATCTATCTGTCTAAGAGACGCTCTTAGAGAAGCCGATGGGAACTTCTCCCGCGAGCTGGATCACTGCCAATCAAGCCGAGCATTTCCCTAAGCAGCACCTTAGCTGTCATCCAGCAGACCTTGTTCCTTCTCTGATATTTATTTATTTATTTATTTATTTTATTTTATTTATTTATTCATTCACCCCCCCCCCTGCCGCCCGCGCTCGCCGGGCCAGCCAACCATGCCGCGCGGGCGGGCCCGCCCCCACCAGGAGGCCCCGGGAACCGAACCCGGGGCCCCCCACATGGCAAACGGGAGCCCCACTGACTGAGCCACAGCCGCCTCCCCTTCTCTGATATTTAGATCTCATAATTCCTCCATCATGAGGCTGGGAACCTTACAGCCGCTGGCTTCCTCGGGGCAATCTGGCTGGGCCAGGGCTGCCTCCGTACCCTTAGCACATGTGTCCGATAAACCACGGGACCAAGTGAAACGTCCTGCCCAAATGCACACTTTTCCATTTGTGAAAACATCACAGTGAAGCGGCCCGTTTTCTTCCTTTTCCATAGGACATCTCAAATAACGGGGAAAAATGGTCCTACACTGCCCTGAGGTTTTGTCAGCTTAACTTTCTCACCCAAACCTGACCACAGCCGGGTCTCAATAGGAGTAAAAAAACACCATCTCTCCCGACCTCAGAAGCTGCACTCTGATTTGTGTCCACTTCCACTCTAGAGAGCAGCAGTCCCCTAGGTTTTCCTTTCCTTGAGTGGGGCTCGGCGTTGCAGAGCTTGCTGGAAAGGGGAGTGGATGGCAGGAGCTGGGACCAACGCTTGTGCTCCTCAGAGATGCTTTTTCTCTTGGCGGATCTCTAGCTTTCATTCTAGAAATCTCTCCCAAGCCTCTGTCTCCTCTTTTTCTCTGCCTCCTCTTGTTATAAGCAGCCACTTTACCTCATACTTTCCTAGTAAGTGGCTTTTTTTTTTTAAGCTGTTGAATGAAAGGTTATGTTTTTCTTCCCTTTCCCCATTTGGATTACAGGCTCCTTGAGGCGGGGACCTCACAGCACCGAACCAGGTGTCAGCACATAGTATTCAACAATAACTAACAGTTGAGTTGGCTTCCGGTTGAACTTCGTGTATCTTGGTTAACGTACAAAATTGGTGCACGTTCGGCTCTGATTATTCCACACTCAGCTCATTTTTTGCAGTTTATTAATAAATGGTTGGTGTGTGGCTTGGAAAGAACGAATTCCATAACGAGCGCTGGAGAGCCCCTTGCCGGCACACTCTGTTTTGATGAAAGGGAAAATGGTGCCGTTTCTCACTGCCACCCAGAGGTGGATACAGAAGCTTTGGCTAGTGTAGCTTATTGCCAGGGATGGGTGAAGCTGAATGGAGGCTTTTCAGTTACCTGGATGCTTTGTTCTGAGTTCCTAAAGGGCCGTTTTATACCTTCCTTGTCAGGAAGCATTATGTGACATAGTCGTCACCCTTTTCAAGGATTGGGGACACGACCAGTGACTCTGCATGGGGAAACTATGTTGACACATTTTTTCCAGCCCCTGGAGGATCCGGCTTTTTGAAACTGAATGGAGAGAGAATCCATTTCTCCTTTGAAACCCATTGTCTGTGTCTGAACAGCCTGAGATTCTGGAAGCTCAGAAGGAAAGGGACGGAGCTGGAGCCAGAGAAGGTGTTTGGGGTGGGGATGAGGAGAGGGGAGGTCCTGGCCAAGGAGGTGGGCCCTCATCAGTGTCTGGCTCACTCGTTCATTGAGTGTTGAGCTCCTACCCCATGCCAGCGTTCACCCCATGACTCACGGGCCACCACCATCAACCGTGATGGGAACAGCGTCCACTGGAGGTGTGATGTGAGCTCTAGGCTCAGGGGGGGAGCTCCTGAGAAAGAGCTAAAAGGGGTGGGACAGACTGCAGAGCCTGGACACCCCCCCCACCTTTAAGGAGGATTCGGGATGCAGCTCCCAGGTCATGGGCTCATTCATTCATTTAACAGGTGTTTGTGGAAGGCCTCACCATGAGGTGACTTTTCAGCAAAGACTGAAGGGTGCCAACTGCAGACTTTCTATAGAATGTGGAGAAAGCATGTTCCAAGCAGAGGGAACGGCAGGTGCAAAGTCCTCATGCGGGATTGTGGCTGGGGCAGACTGAAGAGTGGACAGGAGGGTGGGAGGAGGCAGGGGGAGAGACAGGAGGCCAGTCGGGGGGCCTCGTCGAGCATGGCAAGGACCCAGCTCTTACTCTGTGCGAGATGGAGGGCGGTGGAGGGCTTTGAGCAGAGAGGGGACGTGATCTGACCTACATTTTAATGGGTCTGCTCAGGCTGCTGTGTTAGAATAGACCGTGGGGGGCAAGGGTAGGAGATTGGAGACAAGGGAGGGGAACGGTGTAGCTTGAATCATGGGAGTAGAAGGCGGGTGTGTGTGGGGGGAGATGTTGTCAGTTCTGGGTACCTAGGCAAGGGAGAGGTGCACGATCTGTTTGTGTACTGACTGTGGGGTGACGAGAATGGCAGGAGTCAGCATTATCTGCAAGTCTTTGGCCTGAACAATGGGAAGGAATGACAGGCTGTTAACGAAAATGGGGAAGGCTGTGGGGGGAGCAGTTTGGAGAGGAACTAATCAGGATCTCTGTGTTGGACATGTTTCGCTTGAGATGCCCTTCAGACATCCAGTGGGAATCGTGACCAGCAGTGGGCTGAGTCTGGATTTCAGGCAATGGTCTGGGTTGGAAAGAGGAATTTTAAGCATCATCAGCCCCTAGTGGTTTTGTTGGACATTGCTAGAGGTGATCATGGTCATTGAGTGACCGATCAGCTCTCTGTCCACAGGAAGGTCTCTGTCTGAGTGGCAGTCAGGTGCACCTCTTCCCTAGTGGGTCGGGGCAGGACTGTCCACACCCCAGACTCTGTGCAGGCGGGTAACTTCTTACTGCTGCCCCTGGGGATGTTGGCTCCGTTCTGGCCCCCAGGGTGGAACAAAGCTGCCCAGGGAGCTTAAATCAAGCATGGGAAGGAAATTGATGCTGGCCATCGCAATACCAAGTGAGTGAGGTGGAGTTGTAACTTCCAATTACTCATCAGCTTTACAGGCTGAGAGGACCCTTAAACTTCCTCGAAGGAAAACTCAGTGAGATCTAAATAGGTTTAATTGCATAATTAATTTTAAAGGTGTTAAAATGGAAAGGCAAGCTTGTTTGGCGGCTTGTGAGTAAGGAAGTACTATAAGCATGTCACATGCCTTTATGACAGCGAAGAAGGAAGCCCACAGCACAGCACAGATTATATCATCTGTGCTTGGGTTATTTGCTGATTGACATACTTAGGAACTCGCAACCACTGTCTCGTTTGATCCTCACAATAGTTCTAAAAATTAAGCAACACTGGTATAATCGGTCCCGCTTAATAGATGATGAGTGGCAGCTTATCGAGGTGAGGGGATTTGCCCATGGCAGAGCCAGGCCCTCAACCTATCTCCTGACTTCCACAGCTGGCCCCTGCCTGGGGACAGTCGAGAGGAAGTAGCCCTTTTGACAAGTGCACTCACGGATATTGCTACCAGCATTTATTAATAACAGATGACCAAGGGCTCTGAAGACTCTGGAACTCAAGACTTGCCTTTCGTATCTCATAAAATCATGCTGTCGAATCATTATTTGATGCATGAACCCCCAAGAAGTTTTTGATTAGCGTCAACGTGGTTACTTCATACAAGGGGGCAACTCACAGCTCCCCTCTTACCTTCACTTGTAGGACAGGAAGGTCCTCCTAAGGCTGTTGTCACCCTCAGTCCTTTCTCCCAACCACATTCTCTTAAAAGAAAGAATGCCAACTTTCAATGAGATGCATTCCATTTGAGTGGGAGGTTTTTCTGCAGCTACTTTTTTCATAATGGAAACAACTCATTGATGAAGCTTTTAGGACCAAGTTCACTGTGTTTGCCCCACCGGGTTTGCATCCTTGCAAGAGGCCCCTTTGTCTTTTCAAAGATGCTTTAGCACGCGCACCCTGTTTGATGGGCTGTTCAACAGACTCCATAGTCATGGAGAAGCTGATAGAGCTTAACAAAGCTTTCTGGGACCTTGTTTCTCCAAAGGTTTCCAAATTAGCTCACGACTTGTTGTTATTACAGTGACTGCTGTCGTTACACACATGTGTTCACTTTCTTATGTATTCACTCATATACATCCAATTTTGGAAAATGTATCTCCTTCAAGGTTAAAATGCTTTCCACATTTTACTTTAAACACTGAAAACAGTTGTCAGAGGTCTGAAATCAACAGCTAAGCTAGAACCTAGTCCTTAGATTGCCTTATTAAAAGAAATCTCATTTTTATTTTTTTTCCTGCTCCAAAGTAAATGTTTTGAAAAACTTTGCATCAAATCTGTTCAGATATTTGCCTTTAATTTGCAAAACCTAATCTCCTGGACTTCTCCAACTCGTACTGTTTTAGGAGTCACAGAAAGAAAGAAAGAAAAAAAAAAAAAAAATCCAGCCTTCTTCTCAAGCAGCTAAATTTAAGTTTTAGCCAAAATTGTGAGGGTCTGAAAATCAGCTTTAAATTTAGAGCATACCCACGGCGAGGTTTTCGTGTTTCCTATGGCTCTGTAGAATTAAGCATTAACACTGCAGCTGGATTTTATTCCTTTGTGAACATGCAAATTAACGTCTTCAGTGGCTCCCTCCGCCTGCATAGTTATGTCCCGGTCTCCAAATGTGTTATTTGTTATTAAAATCACCATATTTATGTGTGGGGGTTTGCGGTGGCCCTAATTGTAACCATACAGGTTTATTCAAACACGGCTCGGGTGTTTAAACCAGAAGAGAATCTAGGCCAGCGTGCACTGCTGTCCAGTGCGCTGGGCGTGGAAGGCTGCCGACAGACAGACACAGTGGTCGTGTACTGTTCCTTTAAGTGTATCTTCTCTGTTGCTTGAACAATATGGAACTGATCTGCAGTCCTCCAGGCAGCTTAGATGACTTGTTTTTAAATCAGGGATCGTAATATATTTGCGCATCTTTAAGCTTTACACATATTTGCTTTTTGTGGAAGGAAAATCCAGGGAGTCTGCCAGCCACCACCTTTTCTGCAGGCGACCCCCAAATGTGACTTTGGGGAGTGCTTCAGGGCTTCATCACTAGCAGTTGCTGGGAATCTGGACTAGTGCTTCTCCAACTTGCATGACCTTAGGGATCACCTGGGAGCATGTTAAAATGCTCATTCTGCTGCTTGATTGGAACCCAGGTGGGGCCCGAGACTGTGCATTTCCTAACACGCTCCCAGCTGCTGCTTCTGGTCCATGGACCACCCTCTGAATTGCAAGGATTTGGAGCCAAGTAAATACAACCCAGTTTCCAAACCTAGTGAGGGTCAAGCCCTTGTCGGGGTAGGGGTGGGGTAGTGGGCGGGGAGTGTTTCTCCCTGGACCCTAGATTGTCCTAGCTCTCGCCCATTTACGTTTGCAGAGGAGAAAAAGGTGGCAATTTGTTGAACTAACTGTGATTGTTGTGGAGCTCCTTTGGGAGTTGGGGGAAAGGAGAGCATCTCAGCCAACCCACCCCCACCACCCAAACCATCAAGATTTGCTCCTGAATTTTTTCCAGAAATGTGCAGGGACCTGGCTGATCCACCCACAAGGGCCACAAGTGCGCCGTGGGCTGGGAATAAACCCACCCAGACTGGCAGCTGTCCTTGAGGCTCTGCGGAGACCTAGCCTAAGGGTTGACATTTCCCTTAGCCTCTCCAGTGAGGCTATCCTGAGCTTCCTCCAAGAATCCACATCTCCTCCCAACTGCCCGCCTGTGGGCACTCCATAAATACTTGTTGACTGACTTGACTCCTTTCCCAGAAAAAAAAAAAAGAAAAGGAAACAAGAAAAAGTAGGGAAAAGGGGAGTGGACTTGGTTTTCTTTCTCTCCTAAGTATTATGGGGAAAAGCCCGACCTAATGCCTGACTGTTAGCAAGATAGGAAACATTAAGAAATTCAATTTTTGTTGGTCACTCATGGCTGTTTCTTTCTTTGGATGCGTGAAGGCAGAAAGCAGTTCTCTCCTAAATAACCTCCCTGGAACGTGGCAGAACTGGCTGCTGGTTGGAAAAGTGGCCCCTCACTGCCCCGGGGTGGTGCAGGCTCTTTTTCTGTGCAGCTGCCCTTGCAAGGGTGAGCAGACACCTTCAGGATCTGCTCTGGCAACATCCAGTTTCATGGTAGCTGAAGGACCTGGTTTTCCCCTGGCTCAGCCCTGAGGTGCTGAGGATGGATTTGTTCTCTGTTCATTGCATGCTGTGCCACCTTCCTTTTGTCTCCTCCAGAGGTGGAAGGAGTCTCCCTGGCTTGCTAAAGTATGTCAGGAAAGGGGAAACACTCTTCTTCTCAAGCTGGCCTGGACCGCCACAGATTTGCCTTTCCTGGAGTCTCCAGAACCTTCCTTAGGGCCCGTTTGTCACCTCCAAGGACCTTCCCAAGCACAAAAGTCCTCATGAAATTCATTCCCTCTTGAGTTCCAGTCCTGGGGGGCGGGGGGGGGCGGGGAACATGCCCCAGAGTTTTAATTTTATTTTGATTTTTAAAAATATATTATTGTTACAAGTCACTCCGGTAACACAAGATAATAACTACAATAACAATAAATATGCTTTGGTCCATAGTTACACTTCCCCTTATTTTTGTTCATTCCTCGATCTTGAAGGATTTGGAACAATGTCCCCTCTGCTTCAAGCTGAGAAGGGACATAGATATTACGTGCCCCTGTGTGTTTTGTACATGGGCCTCTATCCCGGCCTCTTCGTGCGACAGAAGAAAACTTACGAGCGAAGAAAAGCCCCTAGTCCCGGAAACACCCCTTCCTGGTTGCAACCCCATGAGCAAGTTTTTGCCACTCTGTGCCTCGGTGGAAAGGGGTTCATAGCAGTTTAGCCCATGACTTTGCTGGGCAGATTAAGTTTGCATTATGTGAGACTCTGTGCTGGACACAGAGCCAGTTAATTGTTGTTTTTGTGGGGCAGGAACGCTCTTTAGCTATTATGAGTTCATTCAACTCTACTGTGGGCTCCAGCGTCTACCCTGTACATTTATGCTCAATAAATGCTTATTTTAAATTAAGGACAGAAAGGGAAAGGGGAAGAGGGTTACAAGAGTGACAATGCTGGTAAATGTTTAACCCTGTCCTCCAAGGATGGAAGGCTGCCCCAATTTGTGTGTCTGCCCTTGTCCGTGGTGTAAATATTCCTACTGTGACCAATTTCTGGCTACTGACCTGAGGTCACTGGATGTGAGTTAGGAAGAGAAGGCAGCACAAGCCAGCTCCAGCACACCTCTGAGAGGCTTTGATGGTCGGTGGGGGTTTCCACTGCCCTGGCCTTCTCCCCACCACACACATTAATTGGTAATTTGGTCTTTTTTATAAGGACTCAGGGAAAAGATATTAAACAGCCTCGTTCCGAGGTGAGGTTTTTAATAAGCCTGTGGAACTTTGTATTTTGTGATTTGCGGGTGCTCAAAGCCCCTGGTCCCTTTAAGAAACCAGGTTGTACTGTCTCCAACTGAATGCAGGGAATTAGGTGCTTCTGGGGGACAGATAAATACCCTTGGAGAGGCCTTTGGAGCCACTTTGGAGAAAGGGAAAGGAGCCTTGTTCAGGAGCAGCAGAAAGGTGTGAAAGAATCAACTGCCCAACTCCAAATAGCAGTTAAGGGTTAGCTTAGATCAAAGGGGCCAAATGTGGAGAACATGGCCTGAGGCCATGTGGGGAGTGGGGAGAGAAACCAGCCTGTTTGGGAGCTCTTTAGCACCAAAGTTCTCCTTTGTATTTTCTAGGGTTTTGTTTTTTAATTTGCTCTAGCTGTACTTGAACGATTGCAGAGTGGAAAGAAAAATTAACCAATTGCCATCTGAAAAATGTTTTGGAATAACCAAGAATTGGCCCTCTTAATTACCCATATCCAGATATTATTATTGTCTGGAATGGTAACCAGTCCTTGTTCCCTTGACATGCAAAGAGAAGACTTGTAAGGGAGGAAATAAAAAGCCTCTGCCTTTGATTATACTTGGTGCCTTTGTGTACAGTAGAAAGTGTAAAACAGTAGGTACTTAATATGTGTTTGTTTCAAGAAAGGCTTTTTTGAGCAGCTGGGGTTAGCGAGGGCAGTGACCCTGCCTCAGTCACCCTGCCAGTTCAGGGCAGAGTTAGAACCCAAGACTCTGGCCCCGGCCTGGCACTGTTTACTTCTCTCATTGTCACATTCGGCACCAGCTGGCTATACGAGCCCAAGCCCATCAGCCAACAGCTAGATTAGGCACAGCTGCCCCCTGTGACCCACAGCTGCTTCAGAAAATGTCTCGATAAGAAGCTATATTCTACTCGCCCTGTATGTACACTGGCTAATATTTGCCTATTCAGGTTCAGGTGGGAGTGAAGAGAACCTCTAGATGCTTTCCCGCTGGAGAAATTGTGTCGATGGAGAAGCTGTGTATCATTGGAGAAGGGTGTGTCGGGGTGGGCGTGGGTGGGGAGCAAGAGGGCTGGAAGGATGCTGAGGGGACTGAGCGCCCAGGGGCATTCTTCCTGGCCCTCCCCCAGGTTAGCCAGTTTTCAGCTGCGATGCATCCAGGCCCTTCTATTGGGCCTGAACGGGCAGCTGCAGGATCCTGCAGCCTCTGGACTTCTGGATGTTTCCCGTTACCTTTGCAGGCAATCGCGCCCTTGTCGTTTGCAGGCAGCCTCTGTCAGACAACACGAGATGAGTGTGCACCACCATCTAGCTCCTCTGGTGCTCCGACATACCTCGGGCAATCCCACAGAGTCTGGCTGCTCCGAAAGGCCCTTGTTCCGTGCTGCCCTTTCCTGAGAGATTGGGGTGTCCCTGGTAGAACAGAGTTGGGGCAGCGGGGGGGGGGGGAGGCCATTAGAGTGGTGTGAGAGGTGGAGCGATGTTCCAGAAATGCTTCACACCACAGTGTCTTCTTAATAGGTACAGCCTGCTGGACAGCTCTGCCTCCACTCGGCCCCCAGCGTCCGGCTCCACAGGGCAGCGTCCTCAGAACTAGTACTCCTGCCTGTCTCAGGGCCTAGAAGGACAGGCCGACTTCCAGGGCTGAGTAGATGGCCGCCCAAGGAAACAGAAGGGCTTTCCAATTTCAACACCCCAGAACATTAAATTCTTGCTCTCCATTTCCTACTCTAAGGAAATTAACCCTGGGGAAAACATCACAGTTGGTTCTCAGAAGGCTTAAAAATAGGTCTCAGCTACCTACCTCCCCACCGAAAGAACCAGAGAATATCACGACCTGGAAGGATGTGGTCCCTGACCTTATGGCCCATTTCCGTAAAAATAAGGCAGGACGTGTGGACGGTACAATAAGAGCGCTGAACAATGCCCCCCGAGCCTCATGCTGCGCTGAATGTAATCGTCAGGGAGCCACGTTTCTGAAGGGGCCGTGGAAGGTCTCTCAAGCCACGGAGGCTTGTGATGACTTACTGTGTGGCAGACATCACGCTCAGTGTTTGATTGGTATTCATTTTCACAAAGAGTGTGGCACCAGGGCAGAAATGCGAATTCCTATTCTACCATCATCCTAAGGTCAGAAGCAGAACTGGATGGCGGTGGGTGGGAGGCCCACCTGGCTGCAGCGTCTGCGCTTTGTGCTGCGTTTGCGGCTTGCGCTGGCAACTCAGCACCGCATCTGTCGACGAGATTCCCACGCATCGCAGGCATTGGGTTGAGCATTGCAGGAGGTTCAAGGTGAATGAGGTCCATCTACCAGGACAAAAAGGCAAGTAGCTCAACTGATCTCAAGACTGAGGAAGGTCAGTGTCACCAGAGAAGATGCTTTGGAGCTTTGGAGAAGGAGGGGCCTTAGACCATCTCCTCTATCTTTGAAAAAAAAAAAGTTTCTGCTTTCTATTAGGGCTAGCACGCACCTGGTTCAAGGCTTGTGCTTCTTAACATGAACTCAGTTAAGTGTCAGCACTGGGAACTGAGGCTCTCAAAGGCTGACTGTAGGCCACACAGCTAATAAGGGGTGCAGTGGATTCGAGCCCGGCTCTGCCAGGCCCACCTCCAGCCATGGAAAGTGGTAGCAGGGAATTGAGCTGGAGCCCTGAGGTATTTAGTCCTCGGGAATTCTGGCCTTGCTTGCTGTAAGGAGCCTGGTAGAGGGCGCCTGGCCTATAGCGGGTGTGAGGGCAGAGTGGCCAGGGGCACGGGCAACTGGATGAGATTTTTTTTTCCTATTTTTTTAAAGATTTATTTCTGCCCTGCCCCCCCACCTTGTTGTTTGTGCTCGCTATCTCCTCTCTGCTCGTTGTCGTTGTCATTATCATTGTCTTTTTTTTTTTTTTTTTTTCAGGAGGCACCGGGAACTCCCGTGTGGGAGGTGGGCACCCAACTGCTTGAGCCACATCCACTCCCCCTTTTTTTTAAGATTTATTCTACTTACTTCCTCCCCACCCCTCATTGTTTTGTGCTCTCTGTGTCCATTCACTGTGTGTTCATATTCTCTTTAGGAGGCACTGGGAACCAAACCTGGACCTCCTATGTGGAAGAGAGAGGCACGCAGTCACTTGAGCCACCTCAGCTCCCTGCTTTGTTTTGTCTCTCATTGTCTTTCTTCTTTGTGTCTCCTTGTTGTGTCAGCTCGCTGCACCTGCCCATCATGCCAGCTCCCTGTCTTGCTCGTCTTCTCCAGGAGGCACCAGGAAACGAACCTGGGACCGCCCATATGGTAGGCGGGAGCTCAATTGCTTGAGCAACACCCCCTTCCCTCCAGATGAGCTTTAATTGAAGTTGCGCTCACCTCATCTCCCTAGGGATCTTCATTTCTAGACTTGCTGCCACTGCAAACCATAAATCCCGCTCAATTTTCCTCTCCAGCAGCAACAGTGGAGACAGCAGCATGCAGGTGCCCAGGTGGCACTGCCAAGGACTCAGTTCGTTCAGACAAGGGGTGAATGTCAGTCTGCATTAGCCAGTCGTCGGATTTATAAAACCTTTTAAAAGAAACATGGGTTTATCGCATCTGAACTCTGTCGGGAATTTGAGCCAGGCCCCACTTGGGGTGCGTCCAGGGTAGACCAGCAGTGCTCTTGCCTGCCTCTCCAGGGGAGGGGCTTGAAGGTTGTTTCACAGCCTTTTAAATAGTCCCTTGCAGTTGTTTGCGATTAAATTGCTCTCTTTGTAAAGAAAGTGTTTGCACCCCGGACCCACTCTAATGAGTTTTGCCTGTGTAAACCGTTATTAATAGTGGTTGTTGCTTTTTAATTCTGAGTTTCTAAATGTTAACTGCCCCAGGGCTGGGACTCTGGTTTCTGTTTCCTTTGGGGGTTCTCTTCCCACCACTACCCCCCATCATTTCCCATCCTGCCCACACCCTGTCTGGATTAGCGCTGGGAACACAAAAATGACCTCTGTGGCTCAGAAAAATGGCTTCTTCAGCCCAGGCTAGGAGGCATCGGCTCTTGTGGGGGGACTCTGGGGACGGAGGTCAGAAGTGGCCTCGTGATGGGTAGGAAACACCCAGGACAAGAGAGGGCCTTTGGTTGTCATAGTGGGATGTCTCACTATAAGGAAGGATGAAAAGGAAGCCAACAAGCCACATGGTTGGAGGACGGTAGAGAAGTGCAAGCATCGGGGTGAATGGCCTCGGTCAAACGTCTTGCTACTCAAACTGTGGTCCTTGGACCAGCAGCCTCACCTGGGACCTTATTAGGATCAGACCTCACCTCAGACCTGAACCCAAGTCTGCATTTTGATGAGATCCCCCTGGCGATTCCCGTGCACCTTGTTGAGAAACTCTGGCTTAGGGCAGGGTTGCCCTTAGAATAACCTGGAGAAGATTTTGAAAAGTCTAACGCCAGGGCTTCGTCCAGCAGCCCCGGGGTGAGAAGCCAGTGGTCTCCACCGTTGGCTCACCTAACGCTCCAGGCCTGCCCCCTCGGAGCTGCTGCTGCTGCTTCTCCAAGGCCGTGCTTGTACATCTGCCTGCAGGAGAACAAGAAAATGGTGTGTTGGCATATGAAAAGAATGCCTATGGCTTGCTTGGGAAAGGGGCCCTTTACAGAGAGAACAGGGGCTACAGGCCAATCACCTGCTCCCACAGCCTCCCCTGGGAGGCCAGATTTGCCTTGAGAAAGGAGAAAAGCTGAATGTGCGCGAGAGCTCTCCTAAGGTCTGCCCTCTCCCTTCCCAGCTCCAGCCCCCACCCCACCCTTGACTTCTTGTTTCCTGGGCCCTGTTCCCTGCCAGACTCTCCTAGAGGCCAGGGGTCCCTTTCAGGTCTGGCTCTGTCACCCTAAGGCCAGAATGCCCATCCCTCCCTGTCCTGCAGGCTGAGGCCACTGCCCAGGGATTGCCCAGGCATCTGGTGCCTTTGTCTGAGCCCCTCCTGGGGGGATCATCATCTGGGTGGGTGGGTGTTAATCTGCAGCCCCTGAGAAGCTGCCTGGCAAATGGGAGGTTAATGTGCCAGCAGCAGGGAGTATTGTCAGTGTGAGGCTGGACAGCAAGTAGGAGGGAAATAGTTAAAAATCCCATTCATCCTGCCAGAGGGGGAAGGCAGGGGAGGGGGTGGGCGCAGGGGCAGGCCCCCCTGCTCTGTGCTAATCTTGCTGGAATGCAACCAGTTCGGGCAGTTTCTGGCCTGGCTGTGCTGGGAAGCTGGTGCCCCCCCCCCCCCGCCCTCAGAGGCTGGCACCCCCACACACACACACCCCTCACCCCTGTCCCATCTGCCTTGTGTCATCTGCTCCTTGTTTGCAGCAGCAAAATCTCAGAGGGGTGTGAGTTAGGCTGCTTGGAGGGGAGTGGGTGGGGATTTGGAGAACTGCTCTGGTCCTTACCCACAGCCCACGTGGGGGGTGGGATCTCAGGCGCTTTCCGGGGGGGTGGGGTGGGGAGTGCACTGAGGAATGTGCCGGAAAGACCCCAAACCTGTTTAGTCAGGCTGCTCTGCTGCCCCCAAGGCCCCAGAGTATCAAGGGGGAAGACTTTTGCTTCCAGACACACACTGAATTATAACCGCCGGGACTTATCAGGAGTAGGGGGCTAGGTGGGGGTCAAAAGAGGCATCTGTGTGTGTACAAATATCGTATTTTATAGTTTCAGGAGGGGAATGTGCTCATGCGTTGCTTCTATACTTTACAATTTTGAAACATTTTATATATATATATATAATAGAGAAGTTGTGAGCCTATAGAACGATCATGCATAACATACAGGATTCCCATACACCACCCCACCAACCACCACCACCTTGTAGTGTTGTGGAACATTTGTTACAAATGATGAAAGAACAGCATCAAAATCGTACTGCTAACTCTAGTCCGTAGCTTGTATTTAGTCTATTTTTTGCCCCATGAACCACACTATTATTAGCACCGTGTGTTCGTATTGTAGGTAAGACATTTTATATCTTGGTCTGGATGGTGATTATATAGAATTTACATATTCAAAATTCATTGAGCTGTACACTTGGAATTTATGCATGTTCCACTATAAACCTTAGTTTTAAAAGGTTAAAAAAAAAAAAAAAATCAGTTGAAGGCAAAATGAAAGAAAAGAAAGAAGAAAACCTCCTTCCGTTCCTCCAGGCTTTCCCCGACCGCCCTGGTGCGGTGTGGGTGTCAGAGCCCTCATGCCAGTATCTGGAAACAGAAGGAAGTTGCACAGCAGCCAGATTCTGGGGCTTCCCCTCCGCAGCCCTGTGCTTTGGAGACAGCATCAAAGGCAAGTAGCTTCAGGAAAGAACTCACTTGGAGTAGGTCACCTTCCCATCTCACGGAGGGTCACCGCCCTGGCTGCCAGCCCGGCCCCAGTGGCTTCCCCATTCATCCCCGGGAGCTTTGCTTGCACCCACCACCTGTGGTCCTGCCTGCGGGGGCCCCCCGCCACCCACCCGGGGACCACCCAGCACGCAGCACCCTGGATTCCTGCTCTGCCGCCATCCACCAGCACACTCAGGTTGGAAGGGACCTACAGGATGAATTTGAAGATTCCTTCCAGCTCTGATTCTTCAAGGATTCAGGATCAGGAAATGATTTTCCTCAGAGTATTTTTAGGCCATTCAGTGTCACATTCAAATTCTGTCTCTCCTACCACCCCCAGCTGTGAGACCTTTGGACAAATTACTTTAACATCTCTCTAAAATCAGTTTCCCCATAGGTAAAATGGAAATAACCGTATCACTGAACTGGTAGGGTGGATGAGGGAATTAAATGAACAGGAGGCTGATCTTATTGTATCCGTTATCTGGGATCAAGATTAGCCTCTGTCATCAACATGACCCAAACTACAGGACACGGCGAGCCTTGCGGTGCAGCAAACCCTTTTCTCTTACACTGGAGCGGGAGGGGGCTCTGCGCCAGACCCCCGTTTTCAAGGGCCCTGCTCTGCCTTCCCTATGAGGTCGGGCATCCATGGAGACCCCAGATGCCTGACCCACATAGTCCTGAGCCTGCGTCCAGGGCCTTGCGCAGTTTGTCCCTCCTGGGGCTGCGCCTCAGGCGTGCACCCCCTTGTGTTGAGGGGGGCCGAGGAGCTCTTTGCTTGCCTAGCAGGAGACACTGGGGCTTCGGCTGCAGCTTGTGGGGTGTCTCGGGTGTACCCCTGCGTGGTCCCGAGGCCTCGTGGTACAGGACAGAAGTGGGGATAGGAGAGGAAAAAGGGGGGTGGCGGCATCAGGCTCTCCCACTGCCCCCGTGCTCCATTACAGAACTCAGAAGTTGGGAAATTCTAAATCTGGCCTTTTCCTCTCACTGGGAAGGCATATTTGTCAAAGGAGGGGGATAGACTCGAT
Source organism: Tolypeutes matacus (assembly GCA_026826555.1). Lineage (NCBI taxonomy): Eukaryota > Metazoa > Chordata > Mammalia > Cingulata > Chlamyphoridae > Tolypeutes > Tolypeutes matacus. Next base: position 2,884,817 of record JAKSZT010054030.1, on the reverse strand, counting down.
TGAACAGTTGATGAACTTGAGTTGTAACTTGTAAATGGCTAAGCCTGTGGGCCTTCTTTTATACTTTTGTCCTGAGTCCTGCTGGGTGAGGCTCGCTGACCTTTGAGACGAAAGCCACATTTTCACCATGCCCTCCTCCCCTCAGCACTTGTCTTTAGAAAAACTGTCCTAGATGCTTTTCGTTCAGAAACTTTAGGAAGCCTTAGGCTCTAGAGCAGAGCCCTGCTCCGTGTAATTGCACATTTTCCTCTTGTCACCTGGATTCTCCATTCTGGAAGGTCTAACGCCATTCTCAGGGTTCGGCCTTCACTACCCACCCCCCACTCTCACCACGGCCTCATCCCTTGGGACCCCAGTCCGTCTTCCCGCGGTGCTCTAAGCGGGTAGATGCACAATAAGTATTTGTGGAATGAAAGGGTGAGCGCGCAGTGGACTAATTAGCGTTCTGTGGGCTTGTGTTGATTTTCTAAAACTGCCATGTCAGGAAAGGCTCCTTCCCTATAAACATATTCAGGCCAGGAGATTCCTCACCTAGAGGAAAATCTGGCAGCCAGTCTTTAACAAGCCCAATAAACCTGCCCCTCGTTTTTATTATCTTGGGGGTAGGTTTGCTTGGGATTCAGTATCTGTAGAAAATCTGAGCAGTTTGCTGCTGTGAGGCAAATTTTTTGCATTCATTTATCCTTTTAGTGGTTTGGCCCTATAAAGCGGAGGCCTAGCCTGAGGGGAAATTGTGAAAGAGTCAGAGTTTGTCTTTGGTGGTAGGAATTAAACAGGCTTCTAGAGGCTTTGCCCTCAAACTTCAGCCCTGTTCGCCATTGAAATTTGTGTCTCAAGGGGTAAAGAGAGCCGTGGGATACTGGAGACTGAAGAGTTTTGAGATTTAGCCATTTTGTTTTCTTTTTCCCTTGGAGAATAATCTTTTGGGAAAAACTTGGAGACCCTAGAGCCACGCCTTTTTTTTTTTTTTTTTTTTTTTTTTTGAGTTGAATGCAAGGCCTCAAGTCATGGCTTGATTCATTTTTCTGAACAATGGACAAAGAAAGGCTGGTGCAGAGCCACAGAATACCGGGACGTTGAAGGAGGAGAGGAAAGGAAGGGCAGGGTTGACTGGGAGCCCCAAGAGGACGCCAGGTTTGTGTGCATGTCAGGGGAGGCCTCTGAGAACTCCCTGGGAGGCATGTTGTGGCCCCCGCATCACAGGCCTCCAGCGCTACACGCTCCCCCCACACACACCTCTCAAGGTTTGCATAAAAATGGGGTCCCCTCAGGATTACAGTCACTTGTTCATTTCCAGGATTGCAAACCACAGCCCCTAGACTCCAGCCTCCCTGTAGAGCAGGTCTTGTCCTCTCACCCTCTTTTCTTAAGGCAAACACTGCTCTGTTGACAGCAATATAACAACATCAACACGAAGAAATGATAGTGGCTATCCTGTGCTTACGAGGAACCAGACACTTCACCACTTTGTGCCCATTTCCTCATTTAATCCTCTGGTCAGCCATGTGAACTCAACAGCATTTTACAGCTAAGGTGGCTAGAATTTAAGAGATATTGAGGTTTCCAGTGTCTCGTATAAAGGAACCATATATGTGAAGCTGAGAAGGAGGCCTGGCCATTGGTTAATACCTGTTGGAAAGAGGTTTCCATGGTCATTTCACACACACGGCGAATTCTTGCTTTGCTCTGTATCATAGATATAAAAGTGAAAAAGAGAATCCCTCTGCCCTCAGGAAGTTTAGTATCAACTCAGCCCCTTCTGGATAGAACAGGTACTGCCAGTCAGGTACACCCCAAAACAGCGGTCCTCGACTGTAGGGTGTAGAAGTAGTTCTGCTGGGATTTGGTGGTTTTACTATAATTACTAAGCATTTGCTGTCTCTCAGTCGTCACATCTACTTGTGACAGGCCCTGTGCGTGTCTTCTAAAATCCTGTCAGTAACCTCTCGGCTGTTTCTAATCAGTATCTTTGTGGTTTGTAGTTACTGGGTGGTAGTTGCATGTTGACTTGAGGATTATTATCATTTTCAACCACTTCTGGAGTTCTTGCCGGTGTGTGTCTGTGTGTGTGTATATTTCAAAGCCAAAGCTATAAAGTTTACGTCCAATAGTATTAGTAGAATTATTTAAGTTCCTAAAGCCGACCAGAGAAGATTTTTATAATAACAGGAGGTCCGCAGGCCTGACCACGAGGGCGTTTGGTTTCTATTGAGGTGCGTGACACGGGCCAACCCTGGATTCCTACCTCCTGGGGCCACTTTCTATGCAAGTATTAAAAGCACGGACAGGGAAGCAGATGTGGCTCAGGCGACTGAGCTCCCGCCTACCACATAGGAGGTCTGGGTTCAGATCTGGTGCCTCCTGAAGAAGATGAGCAAGACAGCAAGCTGGCATGGCGAGCTCATGCAACAAGATGACGCAGTGAGATGACACAACCAAGAGACGCAGCAAGGAAACACAATAAGAAACTCAACAAACTGGGAGCGGAGGTGGCTCAGGTGATTGGGTGCCTCCTAGAAAGAGAAGGCCGGCACACAACAAATGGACACAGCAAATGCAAACAACAAGGAGGTGGGGAGAAATAAATAAATAAATAAATAAATAAATAAATAAATAAATAAATAAAATCTTTAAAAAGAAGAAAAGCACAGACATTCTCTGCGGATTTATGATTATGGAACTAGTGAGCTCTGGGCCCATGGAGCCAACTGCTGAAAGGCCTACCATGGGCACCCCCCTGGAATGGAGGCATTGAAGAGGACTCTGTGAAATGGGGGCTCTATGTGACTCCACCAGGGCCCACAAGTCTTGCCAGAGGCTGTGGGGACAGGAAGGCATGCTTCAGTGCTTCAGCTGTAACCAAAAGCCAACCTGAGTGGTCAGGCAAATAGGAGTAGAGGTTGTCACGGCCAAAAAAAGAATAGGATGTAGGCTCAGGACTGCCTCTACTGAGGAGATCCCTCGGGTCCCTTGAGCCTCCAGCAAGCTGAGGTGGAAGAAAGGAGAAAGAGGGGGTCTGCAGGGTGCTGAGGCTGCCCATGTGGAAGAAGAGTTTGCTTCCAATCCAGGGAGAAGATGCTGGTGGATCCAAGCACTTTCACGGAGGGCTCGTTAAAGATCCAGGCTCAAAGTCTCCAAGGAAGATATTACCAAAAAAGGGAAAGAGAAAAAACCAGGCAGAAGAATAAGGCTTTATATCTATGGGGGAATCCCAGGGTCTTCTGGGAACTCTGAAAGGAATTAGAGAGCAAGGGTATGGGCTGCCATCCCTGGAGTTGGTCCTAGCACCGTCTTGGATAAGTTCTCTAGCAGATACCCTTTGGGATACCACTTGGGCCAAGAAAGCAATTTTACCTGGGGGTGGGACACTGGAGAGTAACACTAGGTGTTTGCTACTGCTCGGGCTCCAGGGATCCCGTCCCCACCTCAAGCGTGGGCCAAGCCAGTGGCTGTGGATCTACAGCAAGAACAAAGAGGCCACTGTGAGGCCTGTCTGCTGTTCGAGAGAGTCTTTCTCTCTGTCTTGCGGGTGCACTGTGATGGCCACACACCGTCCAGGTGCAACTGGAGAGGGGCCCCTTGCCTGCACTTGGGCGTCTGACCAAAGGAGCCCAGGCTGGTGGTCCAGCCCCCAGCAAAAGTGTGGCTGCTGTCAAAATCCACGGGATCCTGGCATCCCCCAGGAGATATGGACAGAGCCCAGCGTCCCATCTTTGAATCCTGAGTAGAATTTCTTAAGGTGGAGAATGGTAGCTCAGGCCTCGAGACTCAAATGAGCCATGTAATGTGCTCATGCCATTGGGAATGTTAAAAAGATAATGGTTGTAATGGTCAATTTGCCCAATACCACCAACAGGAAACATGGCCCAGGTGTGTCCTATCTAATCTCCCGCTGGCTAATTTATGAGACCCCCACAAGGGCTGCTCTTAGAGGACAGATTCTCCATGTTTACCAGAAACTTCTACTGTGGGTCTTATCCACACAGTGATTCTTCTGTAATGAAGATCTATGTTCTGGGCAGGGATTTAGGCTGGGGCAGGGGCACAGTACCTGGGATAAAGTTAGAACTGAAAAATGGACATAGCCCATGGAGAGCATCTTTGAAGGAGAAGCTTTCAGTAAGTAGAACAATGTAGGAACTGCAGAAAGGTGTGTGAACATTTGAGGGCAACTCTGCACATTGGCATCACCTGGGGAGCTTTCATGAAATACGCCCCACCCTGGAATAGTTACATCGTTATTTATGGAGGGGGATCAGTATTTTTAAAGCCCTACCAAGTGACTCAGATGCCCTATGAGGTCTCAGAACCTCCCTTCCCATCTTCTGGTTGAAGTGGCACCAAAACTTTTCTCCCCCTAGGAACACCCATCTGTGTTCAGAGATGGAAAGAAAAGAGGGACAGGAAAGTGTCAAAGGACAGGGCCTGTGGAATGGACCCATCCTTGGCCAAGGAGGGCTGTGGGCCCCAGGATAGGGTGGTCCTAGTACTACTGGCCCCAGCACCCCTGGCACAGGATCTGGTGGAGAGTCTCAAAGGGCTGAGTCCACACCCTCTCAGGCCCTAATGAGGCTGGCTGGGGCAGGGCATCATTCAAGGAAAAGCAGCAAATAGAAGTTTAGAAATGAGAGGCTGGCTATTTGAAGATAGACTTTTACTGATGACCTTTTTTTTTTTCCTGATTGGTTTTATCTATCTTGAAATGTTTTTGTTTTTACATTTTACATTTGTTTTTACATTTAAAAAAAAAAACGTGTTTAGCCAAAAGAAGAAAATTAAGAAAAAACAAACAACAACAAAAAAAAAACACCTATAACAAACACCTTGCCATCCAGAGATAAATTCAGCTTGCATCTTATATGTCTTTCCACATCTCTCTTTAACACACAAATAAAGATACATACTTCACAAAGGTAGGATTTTATACATGTTTTGTATTCTTTTTCACTTAACAGTATAAACACCATTCCCTGTCTGTAAATATCCACCTACTACATAAACGTCATAATGTATCTGATATCTTTCTGCCATGATAAACAGCTCTTCCCCAAACATTCTTGCAGCTATATTTTGTTCACATCCTTCATTATTTCCTTAGGATACATTCCTAGAAATGCTACGCCTTTGGAAGACCTGACATACACCTCTAGGTGGCACAAAAACATTTACTACTTTACTCTCCCGAAACAGGGTATGTAAAAGTGCCCATGATAATTACAGGGAAAAAAAAAAAAAACCTTTGTCAAGTGGACAGACGTAAGGTGTTTATCTCATTACATAGCTCATAACTTATTTATCTTAAATTCTGCTAACATTTGGAATTGGAGCCTAGATACTTTCCTAGACTACTTGGGTAAGTGCCCAGTCCGGAAGGCTCTTTGCTGGTCTGACCCATTAGGGATTTCTAAGACTTTTCCCCGATGTGGTTTTCAATATGGCAGCTTCCTTAGCTGGGCTTGGTTCCCACAAGTCATTGGCCTGGCCTGCTTTTCTGGTGGGTGCCTGTTAGCCACCAGGGGGCAGTGTGGAGCTATTGGCCCTACTCAGAATGTCTGGTTTCTGCATAGTGAAGTCTTGAATAACATGACTATTACTTTGTTGTGTGTTATCTGACTTCTGCAGACTGGCATTCATAAGGGAAATTTGTATAGGTGCATATTTCATCCCATACAATTTATGTATTGCTTGCAAAATATAACCCGATCCATCCCAGCTCCACTCTTGGGTTGTTCTGACCCCAGCCTTGCAAATGATCCATGCAAGCTTGGGTGGGATGCTTGTCCCCCAGGCCTGAGTGCCCTTATCTGAGAAATGCCAGGGTAGATCAGATGACTGGTATGTTTCTTCTCCTCTAGCACTAATATAACAAGAGAATTAAGAATAGGGCCTGGGGAAAGTTACTTAACCTTCATGCACCTTGTTCTCTTCATCTGTACAATGGGCATATGGATATGGCTATGGGGGTTCAATGAAATAAGACATGGATGTAGGCTGGTAGAGTGCTTGGCACAAGCTAATTCATCAGTAGGTGTTATCCTTAAAGAAATCTGTTTACTCTTCTATGCAGACAGTTTTCTGTTCTTGGATTTTACACATATTTATTTGTTTACCTGAAATGGGAATATCAAACAGAAAGTAAATTTCAGAAATGCTATGTTCTGCAGCAGGGGTTAGCTGCACAACCAATGCATCATGGTCCCCAGCAACAGGAGAGCTAGGCTGTATTGGGTTATTTTTATTTTTATTTTTTTTACCGGGAGGACCCGGGGATTGAACCCGGGTCCCTCCATATGGGAGACGGACGCCCAACCAGTTGAGCCACATCTGACCCCTAGGGTTATTTTTTAAAGTCAATATATAAACTATTGGGGCAAAGCTAAAAATTCCTGGGAGCTGATATGATCTGAGATCAGTAGAGTCCTACTTGGCTGGTAGACTACCCGTTGGCTGTTCCCTCTAGCCACTGCCTTCCCAAAGGAAGCATTTATTGTGAGCAATACTTGTGTGCCAGCTACACACATACACACACAGCCTTTGGCTGTAGCATTTCCACCTAGATTTGTCGAGGAAGCAACACAGGGTGGAGCATTTGCACCTCTAATTCAGTTGACCCTAAAAACAGCACCTCTCATAAATGATGCCCTGTGCCAAGGGCTGTGGGCACGCAAGGGACAAATAAGACTTGGGTCCTGGCCAACAGCTTCGGGGACATAAGGGAGGAGAGGTGAACCAAGCTGTGAGCAGAAAAGCCAGTGGGACAGCAGGGCCCAAGCCTGAAGTGGAGATGGTTAGGAGCCCATTGTAAGGTCAGGGGTAGCAGGGAGGGAAAAAATGCCATAGCAGCCAATGGACTGTACTTAGTGACTGGCTAGGTAGCAAAAGGTGAGTAGAGAAAGAAGTGGGAGGTTTTCACCGAGGATGGTGGTTAGAAGCAGTTTGGTAAGAAAGTAGTGGCATGTCTGGGAACCCCTTGACTTTGGGGTTTGTGTGCAGAACATCTTCCTCCAGTTTTCAGGTTTGCTCTCACCCATAATTTGTTGTAAGTTTCCTGAGGGCCCTAAATGCATGATTCTACAACATTCCTCAAATGCCAGTTATTTAAATAATCTTGGCCACTCACCACCTATACTATTGACTTAATATTTTTCTTTAAATTGACTCACTCTCCCCCACACACACCTTTTTAAAAAGGTAGCCTCTTTGTAAGCAATAATATCCAAGAAGTGAATGATTTCATGTGCTATGTACTTTCAGTGACTATTAAAATAAAATCAGAGCGGAGCGGGTGTAGCTCAGTGTTTGAGCGCCTGCTTCGCATGTACGAGGTCCCTGGGTTCAATCCCCGGTACCTCCTTAAAAAATAATGATAATAAAATCCGAGGTGTTATTTAACAGAATTGAGATGGGAATTGGGATTACCCCTTCGATGCATTTGGATGTTGTGTTAATGCATAGAAAGTAGCTAGCACACAGTTTGCTCACAATAAATGCTTATTTTTTACCCTTCCAGTCTCCCATCATCACTTCAGTTTGAATGCAGAATCATTTTGCTGGGCCCCGAAAGGGCGCAGCCATTGTGCGTGCATACACACACACACACTCTCTCTCTCTCTCTCTCTCTCTGTCTCTCTCTCTCTCTCTCACAAAGGACGCAGGAACCAGAACTTGGGATTGTTTCTCAGGAGCGAGGTGTCTGGGGTGGCCCTAAGTCTCACCTGGAGACCTCTCCCAGAACTGCCCACCTATGGGGGGCCCTCCTCAGACTATTTCCCACTTCCTGGTGCCCAGGAGATGTTGGCTTTGGCCAGCCACTGGGCAGAGGGGAGCTTCTGGAGAGAGCTAGAGGGCCGCTCCAGGCTGCCTGGCTCTTCTTTTGTGTTGTGTTTTACTGGCTCAAGATAAGGGCTCTTCCTCTTCCCTCTTGATTACACACAGATCCTGCTTCCTTTCTCCTCAATACCTGGGATGCTTTCCAGCTTCTCCTCCCACAGGGGAAAATCCACAAACTTCAGGATTCCCAGGCCTGCTTTTGGTCAATGGATTTTCTGCAAATTATTACTGATTTTGCTGTCCGGCCACATTCTTTTGTGGCTCCTTCACCTCTGGCTAGGAAACCGAGTTCCTCAGTGTGGCAGGAGAGAATTGTTCCTGAGGCTTTCATCTCTGCCCCTCCTTCTCACCGGGCAGACTATCTGCATCTACCTCTAGGCTTAAACCAGAGAGAATAAATACAGTACCTTACAGATCAGTTCTGATCTACTGTTAGTAGCTGCCTGGTATACTGTGTTGAGAAAGATCTGAGGTCTTACCCAACATTAGGAAGACAGAGTTCCATGATCTAGTAGCAATGTCTGCTACAGGCACAAAGGGAGGGAGGGGTTGTGGTAACACCTGTGTCCTATATTTGCTATCCCAAGATTCCAAGAGCAGAATGAAGCATCTAGAAAGCAAAAGTACCTTTGAAGTCATACTATAAAAATCCAAAGCCAACTCAAACACCAGCTAGTTCAGTGACCTTGAGCAAATCCAGGAGCTTCCAGGACCCTCAGTTTCCCCATTTTAAAAATGAAGATGACAAAATATGCTTTATCTTCATCCAGGTGTCATTGAGATCAAATGAGATAGTATAAAATGCTTTATGCAAATATTCTCGCCATCCTGATTTTGTGATAATCAGGGTAGGCTAAACATTCGCTATATTAGAAACCATGCATGTGTCCCCAGATCTTGTTTTTCTCCCTAGTTCTGGTTTTTGGAATGCTGGTGATAAACTAAGCCTGATTTATTATATGACCATCCTGTATGGGAATAGACTGTAACTTTGGGAATCTTTGGTCAACTTTAAGAGATATAGCAGGGGGACGGATGTGGCTCAGGTGTTTGGGCATCCGTCTCCCATATGGAGTGACCTGGGTTCAATACCCGGGATCTCCCAGTAAAAATAAAAAAAGAAAAATATAGAAGGCGCATGGGCCACCAGGCCCCAAGAGCCACGCAGCAAGATGATGATGTAACAGGAGAGTGACACAAGGGAGAACAAAGACAAGACGCACCAAAAAACAAGGAACTAAGGTGGTGCAGGCCGTAAGACTCCTCTCTCCCACATCAGAGGTTCTGAGGATCGAATCCCAGTGAAGACAGGAGGAGAAGAATGAGAAGAGAGGGCAGGAAGCGGACACAGATCATTTCCCAGCGAATGGACACAAACAGCAAAAATGGGGTGGGGGGGGAGTGGGGGGAGGCGGGGATGGATAAAAGTGAATAAATAAATAAATCCTTAAAAAACAAAAACAAAAAAATAAAAATAAAATAAAATGCTTTAAAAAATAAAATGACAACAGAGTGTATCTGCCCTCCTGACCCAGCTCAGACACCACCTCCAATATGAAGTCTTTCCACAGTGAGTCCTGTCCACTCTGACCCCTTTCTTCTTTGACCCTGTCATTTGCTCATTTCTATTCTAGTTGTTTATGCACTTTAAAGAAATCTCCATCCCCCCCCATGGTATATCACACATATAAACAGCCACCTTTATTTATTTATTTTTTTAAGATTTATTTATTTATCCCACCCCCCACCCCCATTGTTTGTGCTCGCTGTCTGTTCTCTGTGTGTTCTTCTGTGTCTGCTTTTCTTCTCTTTAGGTGGCACCAGGAACCGATCCTGGGACCTTCCAGAATGGAGAGAGGCTGCTCAATCTCTTGCACCACCTCAGCTCCCTGATTTGCTGCGTCTCTTATTGTCTGCCCTCTGTACCTCTTTTTGTTGTGTCATCTTGCTGTGCTAGCTGTGCACATGGGCCAGCACTCTGTGTGGGCCAGCATTTCATGTGGGCCAGCTCACTGCGCAGGCTAGCTTGCTTTTTACCAGGAGGCCCCGAGAACCGAACCCTGGACCTCCTATATGGTAGATGGGAGCCTGATCACTTGAGCCACATTCGCTTCCCTACAGCCACCTTTATATATGAGATGCTCACCAAATATTTATGGCGCGATCTGTCCAGAGTTATCACTGCATCTTGATCCATTGGTAGGTGGTTCTATGAGAATGGGAAGATACCTGCTAATTTCAAATAGCACAGTTTTATGGTTTAGATGTTTCTAGGGGGAAGTGAAGAGTAGACTGGAAGAGATGGGGAGGGAGACAGAAGCAGGGGTGATGCTGTAGAGAGGGGATTGGGGACCCCTTACTCTCCATCTACCACCTGTCCTTTGAGATGGACAATGGGCTTTTTATTGGTCTGAGAAAGTGGCCTGCCGGTGCAGCCAGCAGCCACCCACTTCTACCTGGATTGCTACCTCCAAGTTCCCCCTGGAACACTCTGAACTGGGGGGAGGAGGTCAGAGGCCGAAAGAGCTGCTGCACTGGCCCAAACACGAAATAGGGAGCACCTGGATTCGAAAAATGTATGGAATCCACAGTGACCAAACAGAGGTGGGGAAGAAGCTAAAAACATTTAAGGAGATTCTGAGGTTTCAAGTGGGGTAAACTGAAGAAAGGCGTTTGAGGATGAACATAAAGAATTTAGGGGGTGACTTTTAATAACTTTGCATATTGTTGCTAAGATACAATACATGTCATTTAAATATTCCAAATGAATAAGAAAAAAAATGCAAAGAAGAAAGTTTAAAAAAAAAAGAAGGCCTGATATGACCAGTGATAACATTCCGATGACTGTCCTTCCAAATTCTGTAACTGGCTTTCCTCACTGAACAGTTTGTCCTAGACATTTATTTGGGTCAATAAATGTGGATCAACCAGGGAATTCACAAGAAGAATCTGAAACCATGGGGAGAGAACAAGGGACATATTTTAGTTTGCTAAGGGTTGCCAATGCAAAATACCAGAAATGGGTTGGCTTTTAAAATGGGGATTTCTTAGGTTAAAACTTACAGTTCCAAGGCTATGAAAATGTACAAATCAAGGCATTATCAAGAAATGCTGTCTCACCAAAGGTCGGCTGCTGGCAATCCCAGACTCCTGCCGAGTGGCAAGGCAAAATGGTCTCTGCCTTCTCCTCCAGGCTTACTTTGTCCCTGAGCTCAGCATTTGGCTGTGTCTCTCAGCCTTTGGGACCCTCTCTCTTTATCAGCTTCTGAGCTGCAGGCAATCATGGAGCTCTGTCTCACATGGCAGGACACTGTGCATCTCTGCATGTTTCTCTCATTTATAAAAGACTCCAGCAAGAGGGCCGAGACCCACGCAGGGTCATGCCGCACTGAAGTACTCTAATCAAAGCCCTCCACCCCAATTGAATCCAATCCAATCAAAGGGCCCCACACCCACAGGAATGGATTAACTCCAAGAACATGATCTTTTCTGGTATTTCCAAAAAGCTTTAAACGTCACAGGAGGAGAGATGGGGAGGCGGTGAGAATGTAGAAGCAGCCTGGGTAGACAGCTGGCAAGGGAAGGAGGCTATCTAGTCCCCACCGGTGTCCCTGCTCGCCCGGCCGGGAGCAGCAGCTTCTGGGGCTTTCCTTCACCCAAGCCTTGCCTCTGCTCCATCCTCTCCCACCCCCAACAGGCTGGAAGCCCACTTCCTCTTTGCCACACACAGCTTTCTTCTGTCTTTCAAATCACTTCCTGGACAGATACTTCCCAGCCTCACTTATAACAAGAGAAATGCAAGTTGAAGCGACAACAAGCTACCATTTCCCCCACTTTCGGTTTGGCAGCGCTCAATACATTGATAACATGGTGTGGGCATGGGTTTGGGGGACAAAGCTCTCATGTGTTGCTGGTAGCCATGTGGATGCTGAGAAATTTGGTAACGCTCTTCAAAACCTTAATGTACATACCTTTGTTCCAGTAATTCCTTTCACAGCTGGAAATGCATGTATCCTACAACTATATTCATACGCGAGCAAAATGATAAGTTCAAGGATACTCACTCCAGCAAAAAGGCTGGGGACCATCTCCACATTTGTGCATGTGGGACTCTTCAGTAAATCATTTCCATCCAGTAAATGATATGCAGCCATTGAACAGAATGGAATGATGTGGACCCACCTCAAATAAGTTGGCAGGTGAACAGAGTGAGGGCAGAAGCCATTTGCTCTTTTAACTAAATCTGAGCCTGCAGGTCAGAAGCCAGGAGGTTGAACTCTGCCATCAGTGTGGGCCAGGGCAGGTTCTCTAACGTGCTGGTTGATGGGGGGTGGAGGGAGATGCTGTCAATATCAGACAAGGTAGTAAAGAGACATAAAACAGAAGGAGGGCCAGGCAGCCAAGCGTGACCCTGCAAAGAAGCTTCTCTAGGTGTGCTCCTCACCTAGGCAGAGAGCACAGCCCAGGCCGAGAGGCAGCTCCAGCCTGGGGAAACAAGGACCCCAAAGCAGTTTGGTCCATTTTGCCTTTTTTTGCGAAAACCCAGGACTCTGCTCCAGAAGTCTCCTTTCAGTGTAGCCCCTGATTGGCCTCACCCTCCTCGTTTTCTCAATGCCATGGGGGCCGAGCTCCCCTGGCCCCCACTGAAATGAGCAAGCCGCTGCCAGGAAAGAGACTTAGCCAAGGGGCCAGCGCCAGACCACGTGTGTCAGCCTCTGGCCAGCTGTGGGCATCACCAATGGCCCCAGCAGGTGTGGGCAGGCCTCTGAGACGCCCTCAGCTCCTGCCCCCAGGCAGCAGAGGGGGAGCCAACTGGCCCTGGGCCAACGGTCAGCATCTCTTCCCAGTTTCGCCTTCAGTGACCCACTGTGGTTGAAGTCAGCCATTTTGGGAGTATTTACACCAGGGTTACTGGCAAAGGCCACAGATGAATCAGGTCTTTTTTTTTTCCCTGAGAGAACCGGTTGTTAAACATTTACCAGCACACCCCTGAGCTGGAACTCGCTCTCAAAAAGCACCCATAGTGAGTGAGTGGCCAGATTCTGCTCATTAGCCCTTCCCTGCTCACTGAACAAAAGTAACTAAACCCCTATTTCCTAAGAAATCACTACTTACCCAGCACTGGGCTTGGGCCTTTCCTGGTTGCTGCCTTTGGGATAAGAACATTGCCAGGTAGCAGGTGCTGGGATTCCCATTTTACAGGTGAGGGGTTCTGGAAGGTGAGGCAGCTTCCCAGGCTTGCCACTTGTGTGTTCAACTAGGACCCTGACTTTCTGTTTTTTGTGCACCTCCGTGCACTAATCGTGGTACATTCAATGAAGAAAAATACTTCCAGGAACCCGCTGCAGTTTGGACAGATAGATGCATTTGATTTTTTAAAATTTAATTTAATTTTTTGCACAGAAGGCCATCTGTTCCAGTCCCTGCCTTCTGGCTGATGAAGTAAAGCATCTCCGTTTAGAGGTGGTATGAGTGAGTCCAGGGAGGTTAGAAGGAGACTGGAACTCCTGGTCTTTTGCTTCCCATACACTGTTCTTGATCCACTAAAAATTGGCCTCTTAGGGGAGTTAATTTTTATAAAACAAACCTTTGGTCACGTGTGGTCGGCAAAATTGCCAGTTTCTACAAAATGGGAGGGGAAGAGAAATAGTTTGGGGTTAGAAAAGACAGGGAATTATTTGGGGAAGGGAGGCAGGGAGAATGTTTATGGTAAAGCTGAAACCTAACCATCCACTCTCATTTTTGAGTTTACTGTTCATTCAGGAAATATGTTTGGTGCACAGGGGGGCTCCAGAAATATTTGTCGACTAAGTGCTGTGACAGGTGCTAGCGAGAAAAAAAGTCACGTCCTTGGTCTAAAACACAAACATCGTTCTAAATAACCTTTCCCACATAAAATTATGTCTGGCACAGAATTTAAAAGTAGTTTATCTTAGGGCATTAAGAATTCACTAATTGAATTCACCCATCAACAAAACCTCAAGAACAAAACTCTCGAGGAAAACGAGCATGACTGTGGTGGAGATTTATTGTCATCCACAAAGCTGAAAGCGATGCAGAAACAACACATTTTTAGAAAAAGTGTAAGCCTTATTTTTTTATGTGTTTGCTCCTGGAACTTTGTCTAATCCATCTAGTTTGGGAACGAGTTCTTCTACTGCTTTCCTTTTATCTTTTTCAGTGAATTCTGAAAATTAAAAAATTTTCCCACTTGGGAAAACTTTTCGGTCTCCCCACTCAGGAGTTGATTGCTTAGAGTTGGCGATTGTCTTGTGTGGGAAACTAGAGAAGGGTTGTCCAGGAAGGTGAACTTGGCTAGAATTATATTTTTATTTATTTTTATTTTTATATACATGCTACAAGTCACTCTGTCAATGCAAGATAATAACTACAATAACAGTAAATCTGCTTTGGTCCGTGGTTACAATACCCCCTTATTTTTGTTCATTCTTCAAAAATCCATCTTGATGGATTTGGGACAATGTCCACTCTGCTTCAGGCTGAGAAGGGATGTCATTATTATGGGGCAGAGGAATGGAATTGTTTTGCTTGCAATTGAAGGCATTCTTCGCTTTCGGTATGGGGCTGGCCCCTCTTCATGGATTTGTTAGTTGTCCAGGGCATGTCTGAAGAACTGGAGAGTAGGAGTTGGCTGCCTGTCTGCTGGGTTTCAAGGCTCAACTTGCATTGGTTGAATCCAAGGGCTTTAAGTCCCTGAAACATATACTTAACAAGTATATTGAAAATCATAGGTTCAAATAAAAGAAGTATAAGAATCATGATTAGGTGACTGACAAATGAGTGTAACTATGTTATATTGGGTAAATAGCTTTTCATATATTCCCAGATAGTGCAAACTGAGGGGGTGTTGATTTCGTGTGGGCGTGTAACTTGCCTGTGGTTGTCCAGATGTCCATAGGGCCCTTGGGAGCACTTTTAAAAAACTTTTTTATTGAATTATATCATTCATATATAAATATACATAAACAGTAAGTGTATAGTAAAAGTTGTGAACTTACAAAAGAATCATGCACATGTGTAGAATTGCCATATAACACCCCTTCACCAACATACCTTACCATGGTGGAACATTTGTTACAGATAAGATAGTATCATCAGACTGTTACCACAGTTCATAGGTCACACAAAATGTATTTTTCCCATGCTTGGGAGCACTTTTTGTGGCATTTTGTGGAGTCTGCCTGAGACCTGCATAAATGTTACCTCCAGAATGAACTCCTGACTCACTTTGAAATCTCTTAGCCATAAAAACTCTATTTAATACTTCCCCCTTTTAATCAAGGCCTTTCTTCAAAGGCATCATTGATTAATACTTGGGAATAATACCTCAGTGCCAGGGAGGCTCAGCCCTGGGAGTCATGTCCCACATCAGGGGGAAGGTAGTGAGTCTATTTGCAGAATTTGGCTTAGAGGCTATCTTTGAATAACAAGGTGGTTTTCAGGAAGCACCTTTTGGCATTAATTATACTTAGGCTTAGTTTCATACACAGAAATAAGGTTCATAAGTGCAATCATCAAGACTGAGGGCTTGGCTTATTTGCCTGTTTCCTTTTATTAGGCAAGGCTTATATATTCCAGAGCTTTTGGCCATCTTATTATAAAGTAGCAGGACTTTCCCAGGAGGGAAGTCTAATATTTTGTTAGCTACTGTATAGGCCTCTATCCAGAAAACATACCTATGGCAGTAAAAAGAATACATTTATATCCCATAGAAGTATGTATTTATGTAGGGCTGGGTTTTGGAAAAGGGGTTAGAATTTCCCCAGGAATCAAGGATACTCCAGACAGGGGGACCAGGAGAGTTTAGTAAGAACTTCAGTGTGGCTGGTGATGATTGGGGAAGCAGTGAGGGTTGAAGTCAGAAGACTTGGTTAGCATTGGATTGATAGTCAAGTTGGGAGCTCTTGATCCCAGAAACCAACCAGGGAAGGATTTTAAGCAAGGAAGAGATCGGCTTGGCTAGTTTTTAGAAGGCTAACTCCTGTAGGAGGTTGGAAAGCCAGCTCCATAAAATATATGTTCCTAATGGTGACAGAATGGAGAATAAGGAGAAATTGATAGTTTCTTCAGTTTTCATTTATAATACAATTGTTCATGTTAAAAAATGGCCTTTGCAAGGAAGAGCATTTTGGAACATAGTTTCGTCACTGTCAAGTGGAAAGATGTCTACCTGAAGAGCTTGGGTGTTCATCAGCCTTCGGCCTGCAGGTGGTTCAGTTTTCTTGTTACTAAAGCTAATACCATGCAGTGGGTTGGCTTAATTAATAGGGATTGATTGGCTCATGGTTTTGATGCCTGGAGAAGTCCAAATCAGAGCATCATTCAGGCGATGCTTTTTTCCCAAAGACTGCTGCCTGGGGCCAGCTGCCAGCAATCCTTGGTCCTGGGCTCCTCTGTCACATAGCAATGCACATGGCAGCCTCTCCTGGTCTCTCCCTTCTCTCCCAGGTTCTGTTGACTTTCAGCTTCTGGCTGCTTCCTCTGTGGCATTTTTCTCTCTCTGTGACCTTCCCTTTAAGGCCTTCAGTAATAGGATTAAGACCCCTCCTGGGCCACACCTTATCTGAGGTAACCTCTTCAAAAGGTGCCACTTAAAAGGGTTCACACCCACAGGAATGGAGTAAGCTTAAGCACATATTTTTCTGGGGTACAGAGCTCCAAACCACTACCACACTTTGTTTTCCTGAGCTGCACTCTCCTGAGAGGGAAGTCTGGGAAAGTCTCCCTCTCTGTTAAAGAGGACCGTGTATCTGGGGCACTACACTGCATTTGCAGGCCATTGGGGACCAGAGAAGCAGGACGGCCTGCTCACCTAAATGGGTAAACCTCAGCACCCATCACCAAAGCCTAAAAACCAATGAGACTGCAAAGCTAGAGAAAAGGGCTCTTTCTGCACCAGGCATGTCTCTCCCTCCAAGTCCTGTAGAAGGAGAGGCAGAGGAGATTCTGTGGGGTGGCATTTCCTCACCTGGGAAGTTTTTGGACATGACTTGTTCTTGCTTCTGACTGTTTTGCGCCCCTTTTGGGGCCACTGGTGCTCCGTGTGTAACATGAGGCTTTGTTTCCTCTCACCTGGGCCCCACTTCGAAGCTTATTTGTGAGAACCCGTGAATGGAGAGAATGTGGGCATCACCAGAGACCAAGCCGGTGGGTGAGTAACAGTAGAGTCCCGGCCACGCCAGAGTGCAGCACAGAACAGGGTGGGTATGGTCAGGGGAGGGACTCTCCCTACCTTCTGGGAGTCGGAGGGTTAATCCCCGTAGCTCATTGGCAGTTCTGCCTTGCACAGGGCATGCTGGGATTTCCTCCCAGCTGTTTCGCATCACAAAGATTTGTATGTTGGGGAAATTCCAGGGCACAGCTGCAGTTAATCTGCTGTACAGACTCCAAGCCGGGATTCTGGAAGACGGACTCTCTGCCTCCCGCAGGAAAAGGGCTCTGCTGTCTGGCGAGAGCAGCCTTCCCAGGGGCCCTTTCCCAGGCCCCACCGAGTCAAGCAGAGACAGCCCACCTGGTCAGTGTTCACTCCAAGGAGGGCACTGGGTGGAGTGGGGTCCCCGAGAAGCAGAAAGAGACCCAAAACAGGAAAAGAGGGACAGCATCCTCTGTGAAGGGAGATAATAAAGCCAAAATAACCCTGAGGACAAACCCTTGGTCAACATGCCACAGAAAACTTTTGTACACTGTTAAGAATGTAGAATGGTTGGTATTCCGTAATAGAATACAAGAATGAGCAAACTGGTGGGTTGGGGGCGAAATACACCAAACGTAGTTAGCAGTAATATTTTGAGAGTGTGCTTTCGTAGTTTGTAACAAATGTAAAAAAGTGTTGGTGTTGGGGTGATATATGGGAGCCTTGTATGATGTTATGCATGTTTGTTTTCTCAGTTCACAACTTTTGCTATACACTTACTGTTTATGTATGTTCATATATGAATAATATACAAAAAATAAATTACAAAAATAAGCACTTAATCATTGGACATTTTATATTGTTCTTTTTCTCTTTGAACTTTCATTTCTTATCAACTTCTGGTAAAGTTTTACATGAATGTAATATATTTTAGTCTTAAAAGTATTTTATCGATCACTCTCTAATGTATCTCTGCCACAAATATATGTATAGAAATACAAATATATTTAAGTTTCCTTTGACTATTAGGCTCTGAATATTTAAAAATTTTCTTCTAGATTAAGTTATTGTGATGATTATAAGTAGTATATAAGTGAACAAAACAACATAAATGTATATCAATTTTGTTAACTCATTATTAAAGATTAAAAAAAAAAATGAATGAGCACACTACCATTTAGTGTAAGAAAATCCATGACTATAATACATCTCATGAATAAGTCAAATAAGAGAAACCACTTGACTGTTCTATAAGAGAATTCAACAACTGTTCCAATGAAAACAATTTTAAAAAGGAATAGAATCATCCTTCCTTAACAAGGTAAAGACACGTCTAGACCACAGCCACACCAAGTTCTCTGTGAGCCACAGGGCAGCATTTCCCCGGGATTTGCTCCATGGACCCCAGACCCCAAAAAAAGGGTGTCCCAGGTCCACTAAGATTGAGAAATATGGCATATCTGCCCTCTCTCAGAGAATCCCAACACACAGCAGCTTATAAAGTGCTGAGAGGAGTTCAGCAGTAAAGAAACCTGTCTCCACTTCCTTTGCCTATAAATCAATTATAATACCTGCCATTTGGATTTGGGGTTTTTTTGTTTTGTTTTGTTTTGTTTTGTTTTTTTGAGGATCAGAAGAGTGTGCTTATCCTAGAGATAGCAGTCCTCCTTAGCTAGGTGGCAGCTGTCACTGTTGCTTGGCCGTTGCATTGAGGCCACACGAATGTTATGCTTTACATTCCAACGGGCATCCCCCAGAGGGACGGAAGCCGGACCATCTTTGACACATCTTCATGAGGTGCTGTGGCCCAGCCCGAGGTACACTGGGCCAGGAGCTCTGCTCGGCCTTGTGTGGCCACTCGAATGGAGCCTAGACCAGACTCGGAGAAGCCAGCAGTTTAATTCACCCACATCCCATTACTGTGCAAAAATTAGAGGCCCAGCTATCTCAGGTCTCACTCAGTCTGACTGACACACACTGCCACACGAGGACGTGCTCCCACCAGCCAGCGATTTTCCCTGGGTGGTTGCGCTGCTGGCCCCGCATGTGAATTACAGTTGAGGCCACTGAACGCTGGGCTGGGCCCGACCTAGAAATTCACCACTGTCCAGCCACCTCCAAACCTCGGCGCCCAGGTAGGGATTACAAGGGTGTCTGTGGCTCCAGCTGCCTCAGTAATGGTTATTTTATTAACAACTTTATTTCAAATTCACAAAGCTGTCCCTTTTTAAATATATATAGTGGAATTTTTATTAAAAACATCTTCAGTGGGGAAAAAAACCACAGCAGCAATAATCCTAACAAAAGCTTAATCATCCTTCATCAGTCCATTCAGTCCAGGTAATTAATACGTATTCCACTCCATCTTGTGTTAGCATTCTCATGCAGTCATCGCCTTCTTCACTAGAATCCTGGTGCTCTTTTTTTCTTTTAGAATAAACTTTAGAGAAATTTTAGGTTTACAGAAAAATTATACCAAAAGTATTGGGACTTCCCATATAACACACACACACACCCATAGTTACTCCTCTTATTAACATCTTACATTAGCGTGGTACATTTGTTCCAATTGATGAGCCAATAGTGAAGCATTGTTACTAACCACTGTCTACAGCAGGGGTTCTTAACCTTTTTCATTCCACGGACCCGTCTGCCAGTCAGGTGTAAACCACAGACCCCTTACTAAATCCACACTATACTGTGTATTATTTAATAAATACATCACACCCACACCAACATGTCCCCACAAGAATAATATTTCTTTGAACTTCAATTCAAGCTCACGGAACCCTTGCTAAGAACCCATGGTCTACAGTTTACATTATGGTTTACACTCTGTGCTGTACAGTGCCATAGGCTTTGACAAATGTATAATATCATGTGTCCATCATTGCAGTATCATGCAGGACAATTTTGCTCCTTTGCTTATAATTGCAATCCAGAGGCATTCCATGGCTAAGCTGCAGGGGGTTTCCCCTATCCCCACCCCCATTACTTTTTTTGAAATTTGAAAAAAGGCAGAAATGTAAAAAGGGGAAAGTGGCAGTCGTCCTAGTCCTATTCGCAGAGTGAATCCCTCTGCAGACACATGCAGACACCACACACTCGACACCCCTAGGAGGGGCTGGACCAGGGTGGGTCGGGCAAGATCCACACTCTTCCCAGAACCACCTTTCTTTCCCCTCTCCTCTTTTCCTACACTCTCCAACACATCTTTCCGGGGACAGACTTCAGTGTGAAACAGGGCTAAAGATTCTCACCTGCCCTCCGAGCTTCCGGGTCTCAGTTAAAGTCAGAGAGTGAGAGTGGATCCAAAGAAGGGTATGTGGTCTTCTTCCACAAGAAGCCCAAGACCTTCTATTAGGTTGGTTGAATGCCAAGCACTTGGCAAACAACAAAACTCGTAGGTATTATCATTATCAGCCCTTACTAAGAATGCACATGTCTGTGTTTCTATGCATGTTTGTACCTTCGTATCCCCAGTACCAAGGCAGACAAACCGTCCTGGAGTGCTGTGTGTTGGTTACCAGCTCCTCAGCTATTAGACCAGTGGTTCTCAACTAAGGATGATTTTGACCCCCCAGGAGACATTTGCCAAAGTCTGGAGACATTGGTTGTTACACCTTGGTGGAAGAAGGGGCACTGCTGGCATCCACGGAGGCTGCAGCTGAACTTTAAAAAACCAACAGAAATGTATAGGCTGTTGTTTCTAGAGAAACCAAGCATGATGTGTAGCACTCAAGTGGAAGCTCTGGCCACCCCAGGTATCTCTATAGGAAAGCATCCATGTGTATGCGTTCATTCAGCTTCTGGGTGACTGGAGAGGTCACTGCTATTTAGAAAAGGAGAGTGAAACCCCATTGTGGCAGTCGAGATTATTTTATAACTCCCAAAAAGAGAAAGTTTATGTTTGTAAACTAATCTTTTCCTGTGGGTGTGATGCACTTTGATTGCATTAAATTCCCTTGGGGTCTTTTGATTAGATTACTTGATAAGATCAATTTAGGGCTTTCAATTGGATTATGACAGTGAGGCCTCAGCCAGCTTGGGTCTCCACCCTTTGGCTGGGTCTGATATAAGGGAAGACACACTAACGAAGTGTGGCTCAGTGGTTTGAGTGCCTGCTTCCCACATACAAGGTCACGGGTTGAATCCCTGGTACTTCCTAAAAATTAAAAATTAAAAAAAAAGACTGAGAGAGACAGACACAAGAAAAGGAAGCTGCCATTTTTTATCCTGCCATGTGAGAGAGGACTAGAGGATCACTTAAGCACAAAGCTCCCAAGAGGCTGGACCCATGAAGCAGCTCAAGAGGAGGTGAGCCCTGCCATATGCCTGATAGCTTACAGCTAAACTCAGGAAGAAAGTGGAGCAGCCAAGACTGATAGAAGAGGCCTAGAAAGAGACAAGCCCTATGCCTGGTTGCTCACAGCTGAGCTCCGGTAGCTGTACTCTGAGGGAGGGTGAGCCCTGAGAGGAAGGCTGAGTCCTCGGCAGAGATCGGTGGCCATCTTGCTTTGCCCGGGCAACAGGATCAACAGTAGCTGACTTTGGTGAGAAAGCACCTCTTATGGCACCTTGATTTGGACTTTTCAGGGCCTTGAAACTGTAACCTTTTACCCATAATAAATCCCCCTTATAAAAGCCAACCCACTTCTGGTACTTTGGCAGCTCTTTGGCAACTTAAACACCCATCAAAGCAAAGGAAAGGTCGGGATGGGGGCCAAGGGGGGAGTGAGTGTTCAGCATGGTGGTAGTAAGAAAAGCTTTAGATTGAGTCTTGTACTCCAGAAAAAGCATGTTCTTATTCTTAATCTCATCCCCATGGGTGCAGACTCATTGTAAATAGGACCTTTGGAAGATGTTCTTTTCGTTAAGATGTGACCAACTGAATCAGGGTGAGTCTTAATCCTATTACTGGAGGCCCTATAAAAAGAAAGCCATAGGGAGGGGACGGAAACCCAAAGGCAGCAGGAACCCGGAAGAGAAAGGAGAGGACATGGTCATGTGATGGGAAAGCCAAGGAACCCAAGGATTGCCAGCCAGCCAGAACACTGCTAACCCAGGGAGGAAGCCAGCCTTCCAGCCTCCAAAACCACGTGCCAGTAAATTCCTGTTGTTTAAGCCAGCCTGTTGTGTGGTATTTGTCATAGCAGCCTGGAAACTGGGACAGGTGGTATAGGAAAAAGTGGGGCCGTTGAGGTTAGGAGACCTGGCCTCCAGCTCTAGCTCTCACATGTAAAGTTGGGCAAGTCACTTAGCCTGTATTTGCCTCCATTAGTGATCAGAAAATTGGGGGCCGGGATCCCTGCGTGGAGGATTGTTGTGAAGATGAAACTGGGTGGAAATGCTTTGAAAACTGCAAATGTAACGCAAATACTGTTATTCCTGGAGGAAATGAGTTTTGACTAATACCAGCTTTTAACTTGCCAATGACATTTAGATCCTAGTTTATTCATCTAGGAAGTCTATGCTCTGGGTAGGGAAAGAGATGGGTGGGACATGGATGAACCTGGAGGACATTATGTTGAGCAAAGCAAGCCAGACACAAAATACTGTATGAATGGGTTACTATGAACCAAATATATTGTGTAACATATTGTTTGATTCAAAAAAAAAATTATATGTATCCATTACATTTAATTGAGAAATGTTTAAAAAAGAGAGAGAGAGAGAGAGAGAGAGAGAGAGAGATGGATGGGGTTGGAAAGGGGGAGAAGAAAAGGCCAGCAGAGGACAGGGGCAGAGGTGAGGCTCTGTATGGGTGAGGGGAGGAGTAAAGGGTACCAGAGGGTCCAGAATGAAAAGTCTGTCTTTATTCATAGGGTCCCCAACTCCCACTCCATTTCTGTCTCCCACAACCTCCTTGGCACATCCCTCTTGCTTTCTGTACCACTCAGCACTTAGGGAATGTGCCCTTGGGTTGTCAACCCTGCCTCTGAACACCGTTTTGAGAGCCTAGCCCCTGCCCTCCCAGCCAAGGCTTGTGGTTGATGAAGAGAAGAGGAGCTTCTGGGACACCGCTTATCCTACTTTTCTGCCCCTGTGTGTAGAAAGCAAGGTCATGTCATGTTTTCTTTCCTGAACTTGAATGACCCCAACAAGGATTGATTCAAATACTTCATTCCATCTCTCAATGAAACTCTTCCTGGAGCTTCCACTTCCTACAAGAGCTTTAATTCTCAGAGTAGCCTCAAGAATTCTGCAAGACTCAGAGTTTATACCACAGGCACAACAACAACAAAAAGATAAATTGAGCTTTGTCAAAATTTAAAACTTTTGTGCATCAAAGGACGTTATCAAGAAAGACAGCCTACAAAATGGGAGAAAATATTTGGAAACCATATATTTGATAAAAGTTTTATATCCAGAGTATATAAAGATCTGCTGCAATGCAACAACAAAAGGACATACCTGTTTGAAAATGAGCAAAAGACTTGAATAGTTATTTCTCCAGAGAAGATATACAAATGTCCAATAAGCACATGAAAATGTGCTCAACATCATTAGCCATTATGGAAATGCAAATCAAAACTACACTGAGACATCACTCTATACCCACTAGAATGGCTATTATTGAAAAAACAGAAAATAACAAATGTTAGCAAGGATATGGAGAAATAGGGCACTCATGAATTGTTGGTGAGAATGTAAAATGGTGCGGCCACTGTGGAAAACAGTTTTGGCAGTGCCTCAGAAAGTTAAATCCACTTCTAGGTATATACCCTAAAGATTTAAAAGCAGGGATTCAGACATATTTTGTCTACCAGTTTTCATCGCAGCATTATTCACAATAGCCAAAAGGTTGGGGTCAACAAAATGTGGTTTATATACATACAAAGAAATGTTAGTCATGAAAAAGTATAAAGTTCTGATACATGCGACAACATAGATGAACCTTGAAGACATCGGGTTGCACGAAATAAGGAATGCCACAAAAAGACAAATATTGCAGGATCTCCCATTATATAACTGGAATATCAAATTCATAGGAACAGAAAGTAGTTTACAGGGTACCAAGGACAGGATGGGGTGGGAAAAGGGGAGTTATTGCTTAATTGGTACAGAGTTTCTGTGAGGGGTGATGGAAATGTTTTGGTAATGGATGATGGTGATGGTAGCACAACATTGTGAATATAATTAACACCACTGAATTGTATACTTGAAAGTGGTTCGAATGGGAAATTTTATGTTGTATACATGTTACCACAATAACTTTATTTTTTAAAAACTCGTAGAACTTTATGGTGCGAAGAGTGTGAATACTAATTAAATTATGGACTTTAGTTAATAATATAATTATAATCATATTGGTTCATTAATTGTAACAAATGTTCCACAATAATGCAAAACGTTACTAGAGAAAACTATGTGTTGAGGGGGCTGTATATGGGAACTCTGAGCTTTCTGTGTAATTTTTCTATAAACCTAGAACTGCTCTAAAAAATAAAGTCTATCTGAAAAAGAACTCTTCAGGAGGCTGCATAGCTGGTCTGCTGCCCAGAAACCCCGTATCCGCCTTGACCCTGAGACAACATGTATGCGGTTGCTCCTGGCAAACACTAATGATTTGTTTTTTAAAATAATAGCTGTCATTTATCAAGTGTTTCCCATGTGGGAAATCCCTAATCCTTCCAGCAACCCGTAAAGTTAGTGATAACAGCCTTGCTTTACAGATGCGGAAACTGAGGCTCGGGGGTGAAGTCACATATCTAGGGTCACACGGCCAACATTGGCAAAGAGAAAACTCTGAATCCCTGAATGCTGGACCCCACAGTCCAGACGGCCCCTCTCTGTCTCTCTACTCCCTTCCAGGCTCTTGCCAAACACTACCATGCTGGGATTGAGAAGAGGCTTTTGGTTTAAAGAAAGTGTGTATGGTGGTGGGGGGATGATGGTGATTTACTCTTTGTTTTGGGTTGGCTTGGTTTTTTTTTTGCAAGGACACATGGGAGAGGGTAGGGTACTAGATCATCTTTTCAAGATTGAGAAACACTATAATGAAATAAGATAAGCATCCTTGAGTATGGACAGCTGTTACCCATGGCCCCGCGCATGTCAGGCAGATGGTTTTTACTCATTCATTCATCAAATACTTCTGGAGAGCCTATTTCTTAGGGAGCACTGTGTGTGATGCTCTAAGAGATGGAAATGAATTGGGCAGGATTACCACCTGGGAATCTCTGTCTCCTTGACGAGCCCTGCTTGTCCCTTTACTAGGGTAGGGTTGACTTGAGTCTTGCAACTAGGCTCTTTGACTACTTCATTGAGTTGTGCTGGAATGTATCAGCTCTTCTCCCCATTTAAGGTTTGACTTGGTTGTCCTTTGGTCCTCCCAAAATGATGGAAGAGTGGTGGTGTTAGTAGTGGATATAAATGTATGTTCTGCCCTCTTGTAATCATTTGGCAGTTGACCCCAATTCCAAACTTGTGCAGTTAAAATGGCAGGCTCTTTGGAACCACCAGTAGCTCAACCGCCAAGCCCCTCCTCTGCCTTCTTCCCACACACATGGGGCCTCATCTCACCAGCTGCTTTGTGTGTTCTGTCCCCATGTAGTACCTGCAGATGAAATGGCCCCTCCTCGATGTCCCCTCCAGCACCACCGTCAAGGATACGAGGTCACCATCTCCAGCTCACTTGGTAAGTCAGTTGCACCTTAAAGCCCTGACCTCACCGTGTCCCAGGTCTCTGCCACCCTCTGCCATCCCCGAAGCTGAGGAAGTCTAACAGTGTTCTCTCACATGCATGATCACGGGAAGGAAGAGCCAAGGGGTACAAGGCTTGACAGCTTGGTTGTTATCAGGATACTTCCCTGCCCCTTACACCTCACCATGTACACACGTACCACCCAATGTCCACATCTTCACTATTTTCTGATTGTTATTGCCTCCCCACTCTCCCCCCATCCTTCTCCATATCTCCAGGAGAGACGTTTAGTTTGCCATCCAAAAGACTGCCTCACATCTTTCCCCGCTGCCCTATGGATCCTTCTGCTCACTTGATTTCTCCTCTTCCTGCCAGAGCCCACTCAGCATTGCCTCCTCTTCTCACTCATAGCTGCGAAGCAACAGTGGAAGAGGCTCTTCTGTACAGGATGGTAGAGCAGGGAATTTATTACAAACACATGCCAGCAAAAAACATCCAGGGTCGCTTGAGACTGTTTGGCCAAGCCCTTTGCAACACCACACCCCAAAGGAAGGTCTAGGCAGGAGCACATGCTGACGGCTGACATTAAAAGTGAATGTTCCTGGAACGGGACATTGCTGGCCTTTTCTTAAGACCTCAGGGTAACCCTTGCTTTGAGACCCATTGCCCCCACAAGCTAACCGGTGCTAGCTCATTGTACAGTGGCTCTCAGAATCAGAGGGTGCAGCTGGGAGAAACCCGTATCTGACACCTGCTTTTTAAAACTATATTATGGGGGAATGGAGGTAGCACAAGTGGTAGAGCACCTGCTTCCATGTATGAGGTCCTGGGTTCGATCCCTGGTACCTCCTAAAAACAAACAAACAGATGAAAAAACCAGCTCTCATTTGGGAGAGAATGTAGCTCAGTGGTTGAACACCTGCTTCCCATGTACAATCCCTGACATGGGATCAATCCCCTACACTCCTAAAAACAAAACAAAAACTATATTATGGAAAGTTTCAAATAATACACAAAATTCAAGAGAATTATGTCATGAACCCCCAAGTTCCCTTCACCCACATTTCCCCTCCCATCACACTGGGTTGTTTTAAAGCAAATACGACTTCGTCTGATTCAGGACATTTTAAGATATCCTGAGAGTCCTTGTTCATAAAAAGTATAGAGTCAAGTTGAGAAGAAAGAAGATATGCCTAGAAAAGTGGAAAAATGAAGGTGCCGTGAGCCTCTGAGCTCCAGGAATCAGGCAACCAGCTTACAGTGGCAGAGCCCTGGGTAGTTTACAAAGCGATGTCACGTGAAGTTCTCAGGTGCTTGTCACAGCCGTCTGCTGGGGTGACAGGACAAGGCTTGCTGTTTGACACAGTTCTCTAGGAGGGGTTGAGGGACTCTGCAGGGAACAGTAAGCAACAGGACAGCTGTCCCTTCCAGGCTGCTCCTGAGAGGTGCAAACATCTGGAAGGAGGTTCTGTGGCACCCATTGACCAGAGCCACCACCCTGACTAAGGAGGACCCAAGTCCCAAGCCAGTGTGGTGGCTCTTGGCCCTCTAGATGCCCCTTGGGGAAAATGAGCCTGAGGTCCAGGTGCCCTCTAGTGGTGCCAGTCAGTCAGACATGGTTATGGAAGGTGCCATCCTAATCCACCTGTAGGATCTGGGTTTGTCCCCTCACCCATCACCGCCATCTCATAACTGCACCCAGTCACTGCCTACCTCCCACCCATCCTATGCCATCTCCCCAGCCCACTCTCACGGATCCCAGAAAGGTCCCCCTGTCTTCTCTCTACATGAGCTGTCTCTGCTTGGTCTTGAATCTCCATCTACTTAAAACTAACAGATTATACGGTGAGTTTCCCACCTTTTCTTATACAGAACAATCCATCTCTGAAAAAGAAAATGAAAATCCTGTGCCCAGTCTTCTTCCTCCCGTGGCTATTAGCCTATTTCCCTTCCAATGGTTACCGCCCGACTTGTCACATGAGGGCTATATCTCCACCTCCATCACCACATCATTTATTCTCCCAGTCTCTTGCAGCCTGGCTCAGCTCTCCAATTGCCATCTAAAAACTAAGTCCAATCATTTTCTCCACCTTTTCTCAACATAGGTGACATTTAACAGTATTTACTACCTTCTACTTCCCAGAATTCTCTTTTAATTGCCTCCATGATGCTGTAGTAATATATTTCTCCTCAGTTCTTTGTCCTCTCTGAGCTTCCATTTTCTTTCTAGACCCTTCCCTTTTTCCCCAATAAGTCAGCTACTCATCATTACTTACCTTTGTGTAAGTGACATAAAAGTATATGAAATCCCTAAACTCTCGACCAGGTTCTATATCCGTAGCTCCAAAGGCCAAGCAAACATCCAACCATTGCAAACGTGCTTTAGAAACAATAATTCAACATTGCAGTGGAGCAGGGCCTCCTTGTTTTGTCTGAGGACAGAGAAGTATGAACTGCTGCTATGTTACATTGTAGGTAGCAAAATGGGTAATTTTGTAGTAAATACTGTATATTCTAATATAGAAAACCAAAAACCAGCATCATAACTTAAATTACATGTTTGGGAGAAAACTTTAACTTGAAATTCTAAAAATTGGGAGAACATTTTCAATTTTAAGAGTCAGAGCATCTTATTCCAACTTCTGAGACACGTGTGTGTTGTAGGAGCAAACCCTGAGCTTGCTGGGAGGAGGGTATTCTACTGGAGACTTTAATGCTGTATGTTTGGATCCCAGCTCCACCTCTTTTGATCTGGGCAGTTTCAGGCAAATTACCTCATCTTTCTTTGCTTCAATTTCCTTGTCTGTAAAATGAGAATTAGAGGAGGACTGACCTCAGAGAGTTGTGAAAAAAAGGAACTAGCGTATGTAATGAGTGATGAATAGTGCCTAACACAAAGCAAATCCTCAATAACCGTTAGCTTACCTCTACTATCATCACCATCACCACCACCACCACCAACAACTCCACCACCACCACCAACTCCACCACCACCAACTCCAACTCCACCACCAACTCCACCACCACCACCACCACCAACTCCACCACCACCAACCACCAACTCCACCACCACCACCACCACCAACTCCAACACCACCAACCGCCAACTCTACCACCACCACCATCACCATCACCACCACCACCAACTCCACCACCTCCGCCACCAACTCCACCAACTCCGCCACCACCACCATCACCACCACCGCCAACTCCACCACCACCACCATCACCTCCATCCCCATTACCAACTTCATCACCACCACCACCACCAACTCTACCACCACCACCACCAGCTCCACTACCATCACCACCATCTCTAGCACCATCACCAACAACTCCACCACCATCACCACCGTCACCACCACCACCATCAACACCACCACCATATCTGTTATTAAGAGATTACAAAGAGAAAGAACAATTAGAATACTGTTTAATTAGCAAAGTAAAGAGGTAATAAAGGCCTGAATTAGGTGCCAGAATAGATGGACAGATTGCAAAGACAATAGATATAATGGGTCTATAGAATTAACACCCAACCCCCCAAGGATATGATTTAATTAGTCTAGGGTGGATCTGGTGTCATATTTTTTTAAAGCTCCCCAGGAGATTCTAAGGTGCAGCCAGATTTGAGATTTACTGCCCTTACCAGATATGGGAGGCAAAGGGGAAGACAAACCCGGCTTACCGGGTACTCATTTTCACTCAGAGCTAGAGGTGTAAGTAGAACTTGAAGATTTTTAGGATGTAGTCACGGAGGTTTGGGTGCTGGCTTTTTTTATTAGAAAATTTTAAACACTTGATATTATGAAATTTATTTTAGAGTCATGAGTAAACTATTTTAAGAGGAGGTTTGCCTTGGGAGAAGGACACGTGGAAGAAAGAACAGCCTGCATACTTGCGGAGATTTAGTGAGTCATTTAGAACATGTCTCTCTATCCAGGAAATGTGTATCAACAAGTCATAACTGGGCCAGGGTAGAGGGGTGGAGTTAAGTATTATTACTAGTTGGACTTTACACCTTCAACACAAGCTCCAAAAACTCATCAACAGTATTTTCTGTGTAACTTTTGATAACAGATCACTGTAAACTCCTTGCTTGGGACTTTTATCTGGAGCCCTTCCTACGGCTGCAGCCGCACGTGCCTGGCCACGTCTACCCCTGCACTCTCCCTGCCATGCAACACAAATATTTGTGCTTCAGAATATACCCACCATGAAGACATTTGTTTACACTGCACCTGTCATTGTACCTGGCACAGAGAAGTTCAAGGAGTGTTTGTTGAATGACTGAAAGATTGAGTTGGTCTGGTAAAAGGTTGATGCCCCTTCCAAACCTCTCCCTCCCTGCTAGCTCTAATCCCTCTTCTCATTCAGAACTTTTTTTTTTAATTATTAAAAAGAAAACTCCTGGGGAGTGGGTGTAGCTCAGTGGTTGAACACCTGCTTCCCATGTACGAGGTCCCAGGTTCAATCCCCAGTGCCTCCTAAAAAAAAAGAGAGAGAGAGAAAAGAAACCATGCACTGTGTAGAAAACTTGGAAAATGCTAAAAGGCACGGGGGGATAAAAGACATCTAATTCCACATCCTATAAGCGTTTGGTTAGACCGCATTTCAGTCTCTCGTGTGTATGTGCATGCCCCTATGACTTGATTTCTCAATGGTGACCTTAGCCCTCCTGTCCAGACAGATGCTAAATAAATGCTATTCTGAGTCCCAGGCAGGTGGGACCAAGGGCTCGGGGGGGGCATTAATTAATCCAGGTCATTTGGAAAGGGTTGCAATTCTCCAAAAAATTAAATTGGTTTAATCCTGGTTTTTTGTTTTTTGTTTTTTTTGAGGGTGGTCGTATTTTCAATATATATATATTTTAATATTTAAAATTTCTATTGTTAGACTGAGCATCCAGAATCCAAAGACAAGAGAGGGCACAGGGATTTAAGGATTATAGGTGGGGGAAGGTGCAGAGGCAAAAAACATCTACCAGCTTTGGAACTCTGCCACCTTTCTCTTCCTAGTTGCCTTTTAATTAAACATTTTTAAAAAATTGTTGAACATTTTTTAAAAATTGGTTTCCAGTTTTTGTGCTACAGTGAACTTCCTTGTACATATATCTTTGTGTATATGTACACTTCCTTCTCTTTTTTTTTCATTAAGGGATAATTTACATACAGTTAAATCCACCCAAGTGTATGCTTCTATGAGATTTGACAAACTCATACAGTCACGTATTCACCACATCCAAGACATAGAACAGTTCCATCTCCTGCCAAATTCCTGCATCCCTCTGTGGTCCATCCCACCCTGCACCCCAAGTCCTGACACAGCCCCTGATCTGTTTGCTGTCCCTAGGGTTCTGCCTTTTCCAGAATGTCATCTAAATGAAATCATGCAGTAACCTTTCTGAGTCTGGCTTCTTTCACTTAGCACAATGCCTTTGAAATTCATCCATGCCATTACGCATCTCAATAGTTTGTTGCTTTTTATTGCCAAGTGCAGTATTTCATTATATGGAACTACAGTTTGTTTATCCAATCACCAGTTGAAGGACGTTTGGGTGGTTTCCAGTTTTTGACAATTATTAAAAACTGCTATAAATGTTCCCATATAGGCTTTTGGGTGAACATACATTTTCATTTCTCTTGGGTAACTAACTATCTAAGAGTGGGATTGTTTTATAACCAACTGGCAAGGTCTTTTCCAAAGTGGTTGTATGATTTTTCTTTCCCACCAGGAGTAGATATAAGTTCCAGTTGCTTCATATCCTTGCCAACATTTATCAGTCTTTTTTATTTTCCATATCTGTGAAGTATTTAAAAAAAAAAAAGGACTGGAAAGATTTAAATAGCAGCTGCCTCTGGGAAATGGGGAGGAAAATAGGACAGTAGAATGATTTAAGGTAATTTAAGCTTTCTGTGATGTTTATTTGAGAAACAATAATAGTAATTGATCCAAGTAGCAAATTCTTTAGACATTTTTTATATTTCTCAAACAAAATTTTGTGTACTTCATGTATTAAGTCAGCTATTTCTTTGATAATGCTGCATAACAAACAAAATTGAGCAGCTTACAACAACAAACATTTCTTTTCTCACCCATAGATCACGCATCATCTGGAGGAGGGGGAACTCGCTTTGGGGTTAAGGATCAGGTCTCCACATGTCCCCAATTCTGAAACTGGTGGCTTCTCAGGGCATATGGCCAGGGCATTTAAAGCTCTCCTTCACTTTTTCTGTTTCTTTTTTTTTTTAATCATCAGAGCGGTGAATTTTTAATAGTAAATAAAAGAAGGCAAGGTATGTTTCTAGGATATTTTCCACATCATCTAAGTTGTCCAATTTATTTGACAATTTTTTATTGTATTATAATCCTTTTTATTTCTGTAAGGTGCGTTGTAATGTCACCACTTTCATTACTGATTTCAGTAAATTTAGTCTTTTCTCTATTCTTCATCAATCCAGCTACAGGTTTTTCAGTTTTGTTGATCTTTTCAAAGAACTACTTTTAGTTTTGTTGATTCTATTGTTTTCTATTCCATTTCTTTCTTCTCTAATTTAATGGTTATGATTTCCTTCCTTCTAGTAGGTTTAGGTTTAGTTTGCCCTTTTTTTGTATGCCCTGTACTTCTCATCTACTAATATTCCATTGGCCAAAGCAAATTGCAAGGGCAAACCTAACATCAATAGGACAAGGGAGGAAAGCAAGAATTGTGAATAAAGAATTAAACTTATCACACTTGGCTGCATCCTGACCTGCTGATCTTGTTTAGCATTTGGAAGCCTTCACTGAACACACTCTTTAAACGGGAAAAAATTATCGTTGCTAGCGTTAGCAATAGCATCTCATCCAATTGCTTTTTGTTGTAGCAGGGCCTCTTTAGCAGGATCGTGATTGGAATTTCTCTTGGCTATCATCTTTTCAGATATTAGAAAGTCCCACTAAGAGTATGTAGACACTGACAGCATTTACTCATTATTTTTTGCCAGGGCTGTGGTTCTCTAGCTTGAGCAGGCATCAGAATCACCTACAGGGCTTGTTAGGACAAAGATTGCTGTGTCCTCCACCCAGACTTTCTGGTGTCATTTGGGTGTGGTCTGGGCGTTGGGCGTTTTGAAAGCTCTCCAGGTAATTCCAACTTTGCAGCCAAAGTGAGATCCACTTTTAGGACCGTGGTTCTCAAACTTTCGCAGCTACCAGCTTCACCTAGAGGACATCCTGAAACAGATGGCTGCGCCCCACTACCAGAGCCTGATTCTGGAGGCCTGGGGTGGGGGGGGTGATGGCTGAGAATCTGCATTGATTAGGTCCTGAGGCTCTGGGTCTGGGGATCCCACTTTGAGAACCACAGGGCATTATCTGTACTGAAAAGAGTAAACACCTTGTTTGGGGGTTAATCGTGGATTCGCTTTCAGAACCAAGTTGGAGAGCTTCATGTTAAATGACCGATTGACTTTGCTCAGCACACTAGTTCTTACTTAGAAACATTTATTGGGGAAAGCAGATGTGGCTCAAGCAATTGGGCTCCCGTCTACCATATGGGAGGTCCAGGGTTCAATTCCCGGGTCTTCCTGATGAAGGCAAGCTGGCCCACGCAGGAGTGCTGGCCCACACAGAGAACTGGCTCAGCAAGATGACACAACAAAAAGAGACACAGAGGAGAGACTATAAGAGACGCAGCAGACCAGGCAGCTGAGGTGGCGCAAGAGATTGAGCGCCTCTCTCCACTCCAGAAGGTCCCAGGATCAGTTCCCAGTGCCACCTAAAGAGAAGACAAGCAGACACAGAAGAACACACAGTGAAAGGACAGAGAGAACAGACAGTGAGTGCAAAAACAACTGGGGGAGGTGGGGGGGCAGGGGAGTTAAATAAATAAATAAATCTTAAAAAAAAAAAAAAAGGAAAGAAACATTTATCGGGAGTTCCCATTTAAAATTGTATATAGCTTCTCCTGTCTTCTCACCTTGGCACACCTGTCAGTGTAGACCAGAAAACTCCAGAATTCATAACATAGCCTGTTACTGCTCTGAACTACCTCCAATACTGATCTCAATTCTCATTCCACAGTATTCACTTTTTATTTGGATTTAATTTCAAGTTTTCAGAAAAGTTGAGAGAATAATACAAGTAACTCCCCTATCCCCTTTATCCAGATTCCCCAATTTTGCCCCCTGTGCTTGGTGGTTCTTTCTCTCTCTTTCCCCACCCCCCCGAACAATCTGAGAATAAGTTGGAGACATTCTGTCTCTTTACCTGTAAATCCTTTAAGTTGTATTTCCTAAGAACAAAGACATTTCATGTTATCATATAATATCATCTAATCCACAGTCTATATTCAAATTTTGGGCAAACGTTCTAATAATTATGTTTGTGTGTGTGTATGTGTGCGTACGTGTTTTTTTTCCTGGTCCAGGTTTCACCCCAGGATCGTGCATTGCATTCCATTGTCATGTCTCTTTAGTGTCTTTTAACCTAGAAAAGTCTCTCAGCCTTTCTGTGCCTTTCTTGACCTTGACACTTTTTAAGAAGTATAGGCCAGCTACTGGTAAATGTCCTTCATTTTGGGTGTGTCTGATGTTTCCTCAAGAGGGGATCTGAGTTGTGCATCTTGGGCAGGAATCCCACTGAGCTGAGGTTTTGTCCTTCTCGGCTCCTCCCCTCAGGATGTCCATTTGTTGCAACACTGAGGGTGTGAGCCTGGGCCTCTCAGCTCAGGTGGGGTCTGCCTTGTGCTTCCACCCTAACGTTACTGGTTTTCCCTTTGTAATTAATACAGGCTTTGTAGGGAGAGACTTTGAAGCTACGTAAATGTCATGTTTCTCATCAAACTTTCACCCACTAGATTTAGCCGACATCGATGATTTTCTACCTCCCTCATTCCGGATGTTAGTTTCTGCTGTGAGGTTAAGCTTCTTTGAGATGTTCACTGGTCTCCCCCAGATCATTCATCTTCCTATAAAGCAGAATAACAATGGAGTAAGTTAAATTTGTGCCATTGAGAACACTGATGAAACAGATGACAATGGATACGAGGCAGAGAAACTGAAAAGCTGGTCTGCTAATAGTGCTCCTGAAGAAGAGCTCAAAGCAAATGAAAAAGAGAAAAGGCAAAAGAGAGAGCTAAACCGAGTTTTAAAAACCAACTTGAATTTAGAGATCAGAAGAGCTCACCTGAATTCCCCCCAAAATAAGTGAAAACTGATATTCACATAGACACATCCTAGCAGCAATTTGAATTTCACAGGGTTTAAATTTTTTTTTCGTGTAAGCATCTATGCAGAAGAAAAAAGAGCTAGTGCCAAAGGAACAAAAATAAAGGGAGCCTAAAGAGTCCTTTTTTCTATCTGTAATGCCAGCAAATAGTGGGAAATGGAGAGTTTTGATAAGGAAAGGTTTGTCTTCAAGAATTGCATCCCCGGGAGGCGGCTGTGGCTCAATCAGTGGGGGGCCCTGGGTTCGGTTCCCGGGGCCTCCTGGTTGAGGGCGGGCCTGCCCGCACGGCGTGGTTGGCTGACCCAGCGAGCACAGGCAGCAAGGGGGGGATAAATGAATAAATAAATAAAATCTTTAAAAAAAAAAAAAAAAAAAAAAGAATTGCATCCCCAGGCCAACTTGCAAAGACTGCAAAAATCAACCTGAGGAGTGGGTGTAGCTTAGTGATTGAGTGCCTGCTTCCCATGTACAAGATCCCAGTTTCAATCCCCAGTACCTCCAAAAAAAAAAAAAGCCTGAAAGTGCATTCCAATTCCCTGAATGTTTTCTGTCTTCTCTTGCCTTTTAAAATCTCCTTGGGGGAAGCGGCTGTGGCTCAATCAGTGGGGCTCCCGTTTGCCATGTGGGAGGCCCCGGGTTCGGTTCCCGGGGCCTCCTGGTGAGGGTGGGCCCGCCCCGCACGGCGTGGTTGGCTGACCCGGCAAGTGCAAGCAGCAAGGGGGGGATAAATGAATAAATAAATAAAAATCTTAAAAATAAATAAATAAATAAAATCTCCTTGGGAGAAGTGGGTGTGGCTTAGTGGTTGGGCTCCCGCTTACCATATGGGAGGCCCCAGGTTCAATTCCTGAGGCCTCCTGGTGAAGGCCAGCCAGACAGCTGATGGCCCACGTGGCAGCGAGAGCCAGCACAGCAAAATGACATAACCGAGGGAGACAAGCAGACACAGAAAAACCGCACAGCAAATGGACACAGCGAGCACAAGCAGCAAGGGGGCGGGGATAAATAAAAAATAATAATAATAAATCTTTAAAAAAATAAAATCTCCTTGGGGTCAGACACTCGTGACATATCTTTCAGAGCTTCAGGCACACTGCCTGCCACTTAGTAGGAGCCTAGAAAGCATTTGTTGTTACCCTGCTATAGGCTTTCTTCACCACATTCTCCTCTCTCTCCAGCCCGCTAGTCTCCTTGCGGTTCCTCCACGGTGCCAAGGCTGCTGCGTTCTTTAGGCTGTAGCACTTGTGCTTTCGGCCTAGAATTGACATCCCCCCTTCACTTCTTTTTCTGCCTTCCCTGCTTGAGTTTTCCTCCTTAGCAGTCATCCCAACCTAGTGTGTACTGTATTTACTTATCTTGTTTACCGTCTGTCTGCCCGGCACAAGTGGTTGAGCTCCTGCTTCCCACACAGGAGGTCCCGGGTTTGGTCCCTGGTGCCTCCTAAAAAACAAGCAAGCAAACAAATGAAAACACCAACTCAGGGGAGCCAATGTGGCTCAGTGGTTGAGTGCTGGTTTCCCACACACGAGGTCCCAGATCAATCTCCGGCCCCTGGTACCTCAAAAAAAAAAAAAGAAAGAAAAATTCATTTCATAAGAGAAAATTACCTAAAGTCGACAGATTGACCTGAATATTTAGTTTATTTTAT
Organism: Tolypeutes matacus; assembly: GCA_026826555.1. NCBI lineage: Eukaryota > Metazoa > Chordata > Mammalia > Cingulata > Chlamyphoridae > Tolypeutes > Tolypeutes matacus. The sequence goes on along the minus strand of JAKSZT010054030.1, from coordinate 2,848,328 downwards.
GCTATTCATGGAAATAATTACTAATAAAGTATATTTTGATGAATGAAAAAGAGCCTTGAGGATAATTTAGAGACAGGTAGCCAGAGAATGGTGAAGCGTCCAGAAACTGTGGCATATGAGGAAAATAAAATAGAGGGGACCCCAGGGAATCAAATTGTCTTAAAATACTTGGTGGCTTCCTCGGGGGCTAGGGGTTTAAAGAGAAGCTTTGGCCTGGAGCCTGAATCAGCTCTAGACATAGACCGAAATAGCCAAGAAACGCCTGAGCTAGGAAGGAGTTGGAGCTGAGTACCTGGACAGGGGATTGAGGCCCACGATGGCCCTGAGATGCTCTTTGGGTCCGTCTGGACCCAGCTCCCCTGCTGAGCCTGCTGTTTGTACTGGGTTAGCTTATCCACTGGCAGCTGTCCTATTCCTAACCCTTGGCCTGAGTTGGTGCTACCGACCCCTGGCCCCTGGGTACAGAGAGAAAAGAGAGGAACTTTTATTGGAGCGGTAGCCTCTGAAGAGAGCTTTCCCCTGGGCAGCCCCAGGAGAAAGCAATTCCTGCTTCTCAAGCCCAGAGAATACATCATCTTCGCAGACCGACCAAAGAAGTGTTTACTTTCGTTTCTTCCTCCTTGAGCCCATCCATCACCATCCTCTCCTGGCCCATTTTCTGGACAACGATGCCACCTAATGGGGACCGAGAGTAACTCAGAGGGCATTTGAGTGAGTCTCCCTTGAGGGTCAATGTACAGTATGGTATCGTACATTTCCCCTGCTTTGGACTTGGCCCTGCCACCACTCAGTGCTGTAGAACAGCTTCTGATGAGGCCAAACTCCCACAGCACGTGGGAGGTAGGGATTTCAGAAGACCATGAACTTTTTTAAGATGAATGGCTAGAAATGAGGTGTGTACAAGTCATAAAAAACGGATGGACAGGAAGTCAGAATGGAAGAGAATGTTACAAAAATGATAATCGTTACTGGGTTAAGATGTTGTGGCTGTGTTTTCTAAATGCTTTATAATGTAGTTATATTTTGAAAATTGGTATTACTTATAAGTATATTTTGAAAATGGTCAATGATAAACTTGGAAAATGCAGAAAGGAGGACAATAAAAGCAAAGACCTATAGTTCTGTCCTTTAAAAATACCCACCGTTTATATTTTGGTGTGCTTCTATTTAGTCTTGTTGGAAAAATAATAAATAAATGTAACCCTTCTGTGTAAATCTTTTATCATTTATAATCACTTTAGTAACACTGGAATTGCTCTTACAATACTACAAATCACCCTTTAGACAAAGCAGTTTCCAGGAACACCCAATGCATAGCTTAGATGCATTGGGTGTTCCTGGGACTCTTGACTGTAAAATAAAATTTTTATACTTATTTGTGCTATAAGTTCATGTGTGCAGAGGCATCATAAATCAGTAAGTGAATCGTCAGAGGAGAACAGTAAGAAGGAAACAGTTTGAGCATTTATTATGCAGCATCTAACCAGCTGGCCAGGGGAGGGGAAAGGGAGTTGTGTGAGGTGAGGTACATTTTCACCACAGGGCCCAGCCGTGGGGCAATTTCCAATGGAGGTTGTGGTCACGAACTGCCCGAATGCTCTGCCTCTCCTCTGAAAGTGGAGCAAGACTGCTGTGGGATATGCCTACCTAGGAAATGTACAGATTGGGGTTTGCATTTTGAGCACCAAATGGGCACCACGTGAAAGGAAAAAGGGCTCGTGAACTCTGAAATGAAAATTTCCGATGGGAAGACAGCAGTTTGGATGTCTGGCCTTAGGCCTGCCTCCAGATCGTCATGTGGTTTTAAACACGTCCCTCCTCCCCTCGTAAGTCAGGTACATACCTTATATCAAAAATGTGGGTCTCTGCCTGACTGCTGCCATTATGGATACCAGTCGCGTGCAGCCTATCAAGCTGGCCCGGGTCACCAAGGTGCTGGGCATGACTGGCTTGCAAGGACAGTGCACACAGGTTCGTGTGGAATTTTTGGACGACACGAGCCGCTCCATCATCTGCAATGTGAAAGGCCCGGTGCGTGGGGGCAACGTGCTAACTCTATTGGAGTCTGAACGAGAGGCTCAGGGGCTGCACTAAGCCGTCTGGGTCGACCACCTGGCCTATGGAGATGATCTGCAAATGTTAAATAAACCATTTACATTGTACATAAAAAAAAACAAAACAAAAAATGTGGGAGCAGGTGTGGCTCAAGCGGTTGAGCACCTGCTTCCCTTGTGGGAGGTCCTAGGTCCGGTTCCCAGTGCCTCCTAAAAACAAAACAAACAACAAGCAAACAAAAAAAACAGCTCAGGGGAGCTGATGTGGCTCAGTAGTTGAGCACTGGCTTCACACACATGAGGTCCTGGGTTCAGTCCCCAGCCCCGGTACCTCAAAAAAAAAAAAAAAAGGTACCGTAGCAGTTTGGCAGTGTGATATAGTTTTGAATTCCAAAAATAGGTATTGGATTATGCTTGTAAACTGGTCTGTTAATCTGAGCATGATTAAGTTATGATTAGGTCAATAGGGCGTTGAGCCACACCCTTTGGTGGGTGGGGAATCAACTACAAAAGGCATGGCAGAGGACAGAGTTGTAGTAGTTCTGATGTTGGAGTCTTCAGCTGGAGCCCCAGGAAGTAATAAAGTTTGGTTGTGAGGAAGGAGAGAATGCCCCGGGAAGACATAAGCCGTTCACCTGAGAATCTACAGCTGGCCTTGTGGAGAGAGGCAAAGCCCAGAGAGTTTCATAGTCTACAGCTGACCTTGAAGAGGAAACAGGAGTTGAGCCCGGAGAGAAACGGAGCCCCGGGAAAAGAAGAACCCAAGAAGCCTGAACCCTGGCAAATGTCGGCAGCTGTTTTGCTCCAACATGTGGCAATGGACTTTGGTGAGGGAAGAAACTTATGCTTTGTGGCCTGGTAACTGTGGACTTCTACCCCCAAATAAATACCCTTTATAAAGACCAACCGACTTCTGGTATTTTGCATCAGCACCCCTTTGGCTAATGCAGGTACTATCTGTCCTTTCTGACAGATAGGGGTTTTTTTGTTTTAGCTTGTAGTATAGGTGCTCAATAAATTTCAGCTATTTTTATAATAAAAGATCTTTATTGTTGAGTCAGATGAGGTTAAAACAAGTAAGGCAGTTCCAGGATGCACATTTTAACATCTCTGAAATGAGCGTGTGTCACTAGCAGGCCAGTGTTTCTTTCTTACCAGTTATATAAGCTAATGGTGCTCCTTATCTTCAGTGGTGTTTTAGGTGATTAGGTTGGCAGAGTGATTTCGGGGCTCGTGGGCTGTGTCCGTGAAGCCTGGACACGGTAACTGATTACACGAGGTCCGGCAATGGCAATTCCCCCCACTGCTCGGCCCCCAGGCTCTCTCACCACAGACTTGAACTTGAGAGCCGCTGTCGCTATGAAGTTTATTTGGAAAGTCTGTGTGGGACCTTTTTCAGTTCACTGAAATTACACAGCACAGTCAATAATTCAGTATTTTTTTTTTTAACTGTTTTTTTTCTTTATTTTTAAAGAAGTTTTAGATTACACAAAAGTTACATTGAAAATATAGGGGATTCCCATATACCTCACCCCTTCCCCCTCTCACACTTTCCCCTATTAATAACATCTTTCATAAGTGTGGTACATTTGTTAAAATTGATTAACACATGTTGAAGCATTGCTGCTAACCATGGACTATAGTTTACATTATGGTTTACACTTTGCACAGCACAATTTTATAGGTTTTGACAAGATGTATAGTGGCCTGTATCCGTCATTGCAATGTCATGCAGGACAATTCTAATGTCCCCAAAATGCCCCATGTTACACTGATTCTTCCATCTCCCTCTCCTCAGAACCTCTGGTGACCACTGTCTTTTTTTTTTTTTTTTTTTTTTTTTTTTTTTTGAGGTATTGGGGGCTGGGGATTGAACCCAGAACCTCGTATGTGGAAAGCCGGCACTCAATCACTGAGCCACATCGGCTTCCTTGAGTTGGATTTTCCATTTGCTTTGCTTGTTGTTTGTTTTTTCAGTAGGCACCAGGAATAGAACCCGGGATCTCCCATGTGGGAAACAGGTACTCAACTGCTTGAGCCACATCCACTCCCGACCACTGTCTTTATATCAATGTTACAAGTTCTTCCATTACTAGAATAGTAATAAATCTACTTTGGTCCGTGGTTGCATTCCCCCCTTATGTGTATTCATTCCTCAATCTTGAGGATTTTGAGATGGTGATGCCCACTCTGCTTTCAATTGAGAGGGGGCTTAGATCCCATGGGGCAGATGGATGGAACTGTATTGATTGCAGTTGCAGATACTCTTTGCTTTTTTGGGATAGGGATTGTCCATCATCATCATTTTGTTAGTTGTCCTGGGTGAGTCCGATGAACTGGAGAGTAGGTGTTGCAATTCTGTTGAGATTCAGGGTCCAACCACATATGAACAGATAAAAAGTTTAAGTCTCTGGGACATCTATTTAACAGGTATGGTGCTAATTATAAGCCTGTGGCATTTAGCACCACGCAGGACAGAGGAAGTGAAGAGTGGGCTGGTTTGGGCCCGATGTGTGGGAGAGCAGCTGTTCTCCCTGCCCTGAGCGTATCAGCCCCCTCTGTGTGGCATGGAGTGCTCCCCTCCCTCCTCGGGCTGGTGTGGGGGCTGGATGGGATGTCACATGGACGGTGCCCAGACTCAGTACACGGCAGCTGAGTCCACCCCGCGACCCTTGGTTGTCCTGCATTCCAAGTCTCTGTCTCTCTGTCTTTCAGTCTAACAAAGTCCCTGTTGTGCAGCACCCGCATCACATGCATCCGCTGACGCCCCTCATCACTTACAGCAACGACCACTTCTCCCCCGGCTCCCCTCCCACACACCTGTCCCCAGAGATTGATCCAAAGACAGGTGAGTCCCCAGCCGGGCAGGCTTTTCTCTCTCGGGGTCACAGCCGCCCTCGAAGCAGGCACACCCAGCTTAGATCTTGTTTTGGACTCTCCGGGTGATTTTGCCCGGTAAACTCAGCCTTATCATAAGGTCATGGTGAGGCTTAAAGGAACTTAGACGAGACAAGGCATGAAGGGGCTCCACCATAGGCGTTTGGTGTTGCCCTGTCACTCTTTGTTGTTGTTTTTTTATTCAAACTTTATTTCAGATTCGAAAATAATAATAATATACAAAAGGCAGCTCAACAAGCATTACTCCAAAAAAGTTCTGTCCAGGCACTTTTAGCCCACCTAATCCAAAAAGCAAGCTCAGTTGTTCCTTCTGTGTTCAGAAAGATGCACAGATGAGCACAGGTTGGTTAAATGACACGATCCTTTTCTTCATTCACCAGGAGAATGAAGAAAATGAAGAGGGGGGGAGGGAGGCTTAATCATATTCATAGCTCATACAACCAAACCCCATATCTTTTTTTTACCTTTAGCATTAATATAGTGCCTTCTTTGCTTTTGCGACAAAAACATTTGCAATATTGTTAACTATGTTAGCTATATTTTTCCCATGAGTCACCATTAACACCCTGTAGTAGAACATTCCTGTATTTATATTATTAACCACAATCTTCATCTACTACCAAAATCATTGTTATACATTCCCTATATTATCTTCCAGCTGACATTAACCTCCCTAGACTACCCCTTTCAGCCACAATCACATCCATAAATCAACGGTGTTTGTTATACTCATTATAATGTGCTGCCATCAACACTCCATCCATTACCACATATTTACAATTGATCTTATTAAACATTCTACATACATCCAGCATCACCTCCTGCTTCTCAACCCACATTCCATCTCGCGCCAACCTACCCTTCATAGTCCAACTCCCTAAGTCTACTAATCAAACTTAATTCATATCAGTGAGACTATACGATATGTCACTCTTTCTTTGGCTTTCGAATTGCTGAACACTTTGAGAGTGGAACGAGCTGAGAGACAAATTTAAAAAGTCTGTAATTTTTCATTGGCTTTGAAGTCTCACCTAGCCACAGGCTTTGCTGCCTCCCCTGCATTAAGACCTTTGAAAAAAAAAAAAAGACCTTTGCCCTCAACCGAATAGAGGAGTCAACCTTAGCCAGACGTATAAGGACAGCTGGAAAGCAGAGAGGCTTAATTGATTTGTTGTTTTTTTCCTTCAGCTTTCCCACCAGACCTGTCCACCCCAAGGGTTCTTGGTCTTCATAGGATTCCTACAGGGCTGCCCTGACCCACAGCATTCTGGGATCCCCTCTTTGGCAAAATAAAGGGATACTGCAAGTTACGGATAATAGGGAAGACAGGTGTGGAAAGAAATCCTGAGTGTATTTCTCCATGAATGAGGCAGGTTTTTCTAGACGGTTAGCTGTCAGCTCTGGGGGTGTCATGAGATTCTGTCAGTCCAGGCTTTCCCATCCCTCCCTGACATGAAGCTCGCTGCCAGCTGATAGGAACCTGTCAGAATGGGTTCCGTGGAGAGAAGGGACGTTTGTCCTGCCTCCCCTGCATGTGTCCTTCACAGGAGGTGGTAAAAGACTAGGATAATGAAAGAAATGGGCCTTCCAAATGGACCGTCTGGGGGGCTCGGGGTTATTTTGAGGTGGTGAGGTGGGGTCTGTCTGACATGTCTCTTTGGAAACAGGAATCCCCCGGCCCCCTCACCCATCTGAACTGTCACCATATTATCCTCTGTCTCCTGGAGCTGTCGGACAAATCCCCCATCCCCTCGGCTGGCTCGTCCCACAGTAAGGAAACTTTTGGCCTTTCCTTCCCTTCTGCTGAGCGCTGCATTCTGGACCAGGACAGCTCGCTCCTGCTCTCCCTTCTTTCTTGTCCTTTCTTCCCAGCCCCTCTCCTCCCCTCCCCACTTTACAATTGCTGTGCCGACCCGGATGCCCTTGCTCCCGGCCTCTGCAGGCAAGGACAGCCCATGTACCCACTTCCTCCCGGTGGCTTCCGGCATCCTTACCCTGCCCTCGCCATGAATGCCTCAATGTCCAGGTGAGTCCTGGGAGTGGACCTGGGGGGCAGGGAATGTCTATCTGCTGGCGACCATTCAGCAGCCTTTCTCTCATCAGCGAGCCACTTCGCTACCTCTCTGACAAGGTGCCTTCTCAGGCCCCATGCTCCCTACCTGCCCATCCCCTCCTCATGCAGCTGGGCTCTGTGTCACAGAAGCATTTGAGTACGTCCCACTGAAGCCAGAGAACTAGGAGAATATGGGTGTTTTCCTGAAATGTCAGGAGGGGGACACAGTCCATTGGGGGCCTCTGTCTCGGGCCGGCTCTGCCTGAAAATGGCACCTCCCATAACAAAGGAAATGGCTAAGTCCTTCATTTCCCATTGTGTACCCCAGCCCCTGCCCCTCTACACCTTCTCTTGCGCTGCATGTTTTTGGAGGAAGGGGAGGGTTGGGGGTTTTCCAAACCTGGAAAACAGCCCTTCCCATTCCCAAGACTCTGCTATAGGAGGGGGCCCGAACCGCCCCTGCCCTGAGTCCTCACCCTGCTGTTGTCTTTTTCCACCTGCTACGCAGCCTGGTTTCCAGTCGGTTCTCCCCTCACATGGTGGCTCCCACCCACCCGGGCCTGCCCACCTCAGGAATCCCCCACCCTGCCATCGTCTCCCCCATTGTCAAGCAGGAGCCGGCACCCCCCAGCCTGAGCCCAGCCGTGAGCGCGTGAGTGATAGGCAGCCCGGGCTGTGGGTGGGAGGGGGCAGTTTTGAGTGTGGGGGGGTGGCCAGTCTCTGAGCCTCAAATGCCATTTTTCTCTCTTGCTGCCATTTGCCAGCCGCCTCCCTCGGATGTGACCCCTGCTTGGGAATGGCTCCCTTTGGTTCTCTGTGTCCCCATCCTTTCAGAGAGCCCGCGCGCCTTTTCTCACGCCAGGGAAACGTTTTAGAATCAGGTTTTGGAAGCTCAGAGAGAGCCTGGAAAAGTTTGCGCTTCTGTCACACACACACACACACACACACGTCACACACATGAAAAGCTGCAGCCCAGAGAGGACAGAGAAAGTATTTTCTCAAAGCTATGTGGCTGGCCAATGGCAGAGCCGAGACTGGACCGAGGCGCGTGCTTTGTCCTCTCTGCCTCAAAGACCACAGGACACCCCAAATCAGTGCTTTGCCGCTAAGGAGAAGCCCCTCTTGGCTTCTTCCCGGGGTGCCACAGCCCACATCGTCTTTGTCACACAAGGAGGAACCCGTCTCAGCTCTCACCACCCTCTCCACTTGTGTGTCAGGAAAGTACTGGGTGGATTTTCAGAATATGGCTTTGAGGGAATTCGGGGTTGGGAACAACGTGTGGGAGATGCTCAGGTGCTGAAAGCACCCAGGGGGCAACTCAAGTTGGCATCGGGCAGCTCACCCTCACCCACCCAGAGGCCTGGATGAGAGGCAGGGACCAGCGAGTCAGATGGCAGCGGCCGCGTTAACCCTCAGCCATGTGACTTCCAGGAAATCACCCGTCACAGTGAAAAAGGAGGAAGAAAAGAAGCCCCATGTGAAGAAGCCTCTCAACGCCTTCATGTTATATATGAAGGAGATGAGGGCCAAGGTGGTGGCCGAGTGCACGCTGAAGGAAAGCGCGGCCATTAACCAAATCCTGGGAAGAAAGGTAAGCTCTGCCCTGGTCCTCCAGCCTCTGGGGAAGCAGTGAGCCGGGACCCCCCTGGATTCATGGCTCCTTGTCGCCTCCAACTGTCTCCCATTCAGTGGCACAACCTGTCTCGAGAAGAACAGGCCAAGTACTATGAACTAGCCCGGAAGGAGCGGCAGCTTCACTCCCAGCTCTACCCTACCTGGTCAGCCCGGGACAACTACGTAAGTGCCCAGGCGGGGCAGGGGGCCACTCGGGCCCCCAGAACAGCATCTGCAGGTGGAAGAGGGGAGAAGGGAAGTGATTGTATGTGGAACTTAGGACGAGGGGACAGAGCTCTAGTTCTCTAGAAGTGAGAAGGGCATTTTAATTCTGGGGACATGCCCAAGGAAATGGTTTTGGTATCTCCTGAGGACAGACTTAACCGTGTGCTAGCCCCAACCTCCGATTCCATAACACCGGGGGCAGTGTGACCACGTGCTACCTCTGGTGGTGACAGTATCTCTGGCCAAGGGTTCCTGACCAATGGAGATAAACTCCCAGGCACAGGGCACATTTTTGCATGCATGTTCTTGCTTTTTCTCTGGTAAGAGGGTCCATAGCTTCGTTGGATTTGCTGAGGGGCCTGGGACTCCTCAAAAAAAAAAAGATGGAGAACTGTGGTTCTAGGGAGAGAAGGGAAAACAGGCCTAAAGAACAGTGAAAGGAGGGGGCCTTTCAAGACAGCCTGAGCACCCAGGTTGGCGGGGAAAAACCAGCTGTGTGGGAAAGTGCAGCAGGCATAGGAGAACGCTCACCTGCGCCCTTGCTGGCACCCTCACCAGAGAGGGCTCAGAGGCAGGACCGCCCCTCAGTTCTCCCCTTCTTATCCGGGGGTCCCTCTGAGGAGCCTTGTAGTGTTCTGTCCCCGATTACCTCTTCCTTGGGCTTTTTTTTTTTTTTTTTTTTTTTTAGGGTAAGAAAAAGAAGCGGAAGAGAGAAAAGCAGTTATCACAGACCCAGTCACAGCAGCAAGTCCAAGAGGCAGAGGGTGAGTCTGCTGCCTTCTCTCCTGCCGCCACAGCCACACCTGCCCGCATGTGTTATTTGGGTCACCCAGAGACACCATGCTCTATTACGATACTTGCCGTTTCCAGGGCCTCTGCCTCTTGTGTAGACTCAGATGGGTGTCGTTCTTAGCCCTTCTTAGAGAGAACCTTCTTAAAAAAAAAAAAAAATTCCTCAGAGAAGTTAGGGCAAAATTTTCTCCATCTGCTTGGTAAGTGGCAGAGGTAGGATTTGATTCCAGGGCTTTCTCACGTCAAAGCCTGGGTCCTTTTCCTGGTGGTTGATTTGCATCTCACTTCAGTAGGAGGTTCTAAAATCAAGGCATGGGAGGGAGTCGCTGTAGTTTGGTGGTTGAGCACCTGCTTCCCATATACGAGGTCCTGGGTTCAATCCTGGTACCTCCTAAAAAAAAAAAATCAAAGCATAAGTAAAAATTGAATGCAATTGAAATTATCCTGGAAATTCCCTTAAGAAAGCAACATACTAGAAACCAACATACCACCTATCAGTGAGTCCCAACAGCATGAGCTTTTCCTCCAGTGTTTCTTCGGTTGACATCAGAAGAAATAGTTTGTTTGTGATTAGAGGCCACTCTGTGCCCAAGATCTGTATCATGTCTTTTCTTTTTTTTTTTTTTTTTTTTCTGTATCATGTTTTTTCACACCAGAATCACACTTAGCACAGAGGTATTCACACCAACGAGTGTTTAGTTATGGAGACCACCTCAAGGAAGACCCAACTCGTGTCTTCAATGATTTTTTTTTTTTTTTTAAAGATTTTATTTATTTATTCATTTATCCCCCCCTTGCTGCTTGTGCTCGCTGGGTCAGCTAACCACGCCGTGCGGGCGGGCTTGCCTTCACCAGGAGGCCCCGGGAACCGAACCCAGGGCCTCCCATATGGTAAACGGGAGCCCTACTGATTGAGCCACAGCCGCTTCCCATCCAATGATTTTTTAATCTTTCTTTTTCCTTTTTTTTTTTGGGCTCTATATAATTTATGGGAATACATCCATATATGAATACACATGAGTAAAATATATATAGGATGCAAGATCCACTGTCTAGCTCCTGCTTAGCAGGTGCTACACTATTGTGCCATTAGCCAAAGATTTTAAAGCAAATTGAGTGGAAATCCATCCCAAATTGAGGAGATTTAGGAAAGAAAGACAATGGTGTGTCAGACTGAGCTCTTTTCCCCTCCAGTCAGGCACGGCATGGGTCTCTGTTCAATTTTGGTGTTGCCCCTTCTCTCAGCAGTAAGTGCTTGTAAGTGCAGTTTCTCCGTCTTGCAAGCCTTAGAAGTAACGTCAGGTCCTCACTGCCCTCCCTGTGAGTATTCCTGTGTTTCCAGAGTCCCTGTCCCTGCGCTCCCAGAGCTCCTAGCTGCTCACTCTCCCTTGTGTTTTTCCCCAGGTGCTCTGGCCTCCAAGAGCAAGAAGCCGTGTGTGCAGTACCTGCCCCCCGAGAAGCCCTGTGACAGCCCTGCCTCGTCCCACGGCAGCACGCTGGACTCTCCTGCCACCCCTTCTGCTGCCCTGGCCTCCCCAGCCGCCCCTGCTGCCACCCACTCGGAGCAAGCCCAGCCCCTCTCCCTCACCACCAAGCCGGAAAACCGGGCCCAGCTGGCTCTCCACTCAGCGGCCTTCCTGTCAGCCAAGGCTGTAGCCACCTCCTCTGGCCCATCGGGCAGCCAGCCTCCCCTCCTCTCCCGGCCCCTCCCACTCGGGTCCATGCCCGCCGCTCTGTTGACATCCCCCCCTTCCTTCCCAGCCACGCTCCATGCTCACCAGGCCCTCCCCGTACTCCAGGCCCAGCCTCTGTCCTTGGTCACCAAGTCCGGCCACTAAGCTGCCCCCTGACCTGAGCAGGCTGTACATGGCTCATCGAGCAGTTAATGAATCAGAAGAAGGAAAAGAAAAAAAAAAAAGAAACTTTATTGGTCAATATTTGACCACTCCGGACTGTTCCGTAAAGTGACTGGTACCAACAGCACTTTACATTTTGTAGATGTAACCAGTAGCTGACCTGTTAAGGCTTTTTTAAAAAATAAACAAAACACAACAAAAAAAAAAATCTTTGAGAGAGAGAGAAGAACTGAAAAGTAGTACGTTATGCTTCCTGTATGTGCTATGGTGGGCGAACCTGGGCAGAAGACATCCTTCTCTCTACCTCTTTGATTTTCTGCCCTCTTCCCTCTTCTCATTGTCTCCCACTTGCCCCCACTCCCTGCACCCAGACTCCATGTTTGCCATTGCTATGACCTCTTAACCCGGCACTTCTGCATCTGCATCCCGTTCCTGGACATTTCCGACTAACTGGCCCGCCATTTGCTGATGACCGTATGTCTCTCTCTGTCTCCTCAGTCCTCTGCCCGGTGGAAGGCCATCACCATGGGAAAAGTCATCTTTGCCTGATTTGTCTCCACCAGCATCCCCCTTCCCCCCAGGGCGACGTAACCTCCTGGCCTACAACTTTGGGTGGGGCAAGAGGTCCTCTGAAGTGGTTCTCCCCAACATGTAAAGAGACCCAAGGTGCCTGCCACTTCCTCGGAGAAAGAAGTCTGTGTTCTGGCCTGTTAACCAATTGAGCTCGTCCCCTGACAGTCCCCGCATGGCAGGCAGGACCTTTTCTGGCGCTTGTCACCTGGGTCCATCCGTGCTAGCATAATCCACCAAAGTTCTAAAAACCCTCTTCCCCTCGTCCCATCACCTCACGTGCTTCTTCTATGTGTATTTCCTTTTTGTTTCTATGTTTGTTTTTTTGGAACAATTTAAACTCCCAGTTGTTTATTTTCACAAAAGAAAATAAAATTGCCATCGCAAGACCTTTTCTGAGTGGCTTTTTTTTTTTTTTTTTTAGTTTTTTTTTTAGTCTTTCAGTCCTATATGCTTCAGAGCAAGCCCTGGCCTACGCTTGTGTGGATGTGCAAAAAGACAGCTACCATTTCTTGAAGGGGTCCATGAGACATGCCCGACATAACTGGAAAAATCCAACCGAGCTTCCAGTCTTGACTGTACATTGACCAGTCGGTATTGATAATGATATCTGAAGGGGGGGAGTCAGAGAGTCTTTTTTTATTTTACAGTTGATGTCAATCATTTTGCCACCTGGAAGAAATACTCCTGATGTTTCTGATACAATGCCGTCTTCTTGTAATTGCCAAGATGTGAGGGGCAGCCTTTGTTTTGCCTGGTATCCAGCTCTGCAATTAATTTTTTTTTTTTTTCAGGTAACAGCTTTATGGTGTAACTCACATAGCATGTAATTCGCCCATTTAAAGTATACAATTCAGTGGATTTTAGTATATTCACAGAGTTGTACATCCATGACCAGAATCAACCCCAAAAAGTATCCCCATACTCTTGAGAAATCACTCCCAGCTCTCCCAGCCCTCAGCAGCTACTCATCTGCTTTCTGTCTCTACATATTTGCCTCTTTTGGCTATTTCATATAAATGGGATCATATAATATGTTGCCTTTTTTTAACTGCCTTTTTTTTTTTGGAGGTACCAGAGTTTGAACCCAGGACCTCATACATGGGAAGCAGGTGCTCAACCACCAAGCTCCCCAATGACAGGTGGTTTTATCATTTGGTTGGTTGGTTTTGTTTTAAGAAGATACTGGGGATCAAACCAGGGACCTCATACGTGGGAAGCAGGCGCTTAGCCACTTGAGCTACATCCACTCCCCTAGTAACTGAGCACGTTTTTGAGGTTCGTCCATGTCATAGCATTTGTCAGTACTTATTCTTTTTACTGCCAAATAATATTCTGTTGGAATATTGGATAGACCACATTTTATTTATCTATCCATCAGTTGATGGCCATTTGCATTGTTTCTTTTTGTCTATTATGAATAATGCTGTGGCCATCCGGGTGAGTAGAGATAGTTGTGCTTCTTCCTTTCTAATAGGTGCCAAAATAGATTCATGGTGCCTAACATCAGCCAGGCCTTCAGTACCACTCATCACTTTTTTTTTTTTTTTTTTTTTTTTGAGGTACCGGGGCTGGAGGTCCCATTAGGACCTCATATGTGGGAAGCTGGTGCTCAACCACTGAGCCACATCTGCTTCCCTGAATTGGGTTTTGCTTTTGTTTTTGTTTTTTTTTTTCATTTGCTTTGCTTTGTTGTCTGTTTTTTGTTTTTGTTTTTAGGAGGCACCAGGACCCAAACCCGGGACCTTCCATGTGGGAAGCAGGTGCTCAACCACTTGAACCACATCTGCTCCAACCACTCACCAATTCTTATGTTTATCCTTTGTCAGCTCTCTCCCCTAATCCTCTCAACAACTCTTCTAACTTCATCATTCTCAAGCTCCCAACATAATCCCTGCCTCCTCACTCACAGAAAACTGCCTTGCCTGTTTTTTTAAAAGATTTATTTTATTTATTTATTTCTACCTACCCCCTTGTTGTTTGCACTTACTGTGTCTGTTCGTCTTCTTTGTTTCTTTAGGAGGCACCGGGAGCTGAACCCAGGACCTCTAATGTGGGAGGGAGGTGCCTATTCACTTGAGCCACCTCCACTCCCTGCTTTGTTTATCCTCCCTGCATTTCTTTTTGCATCATCTTGTTGTGTCAGCTCGCCCCACCAGCTCTCCATCTTCTTTAGGAGGCACTGGGAACCTCTGCTCACTGCTTTGTTGTGTCTCTCATCAAGTTTTTTCTTCATGTGTCTCCTGTTGTGTCAGCTCACCCCACCTGCCTGGTGTGTCAGCTTGCCATCTTCTTTAGGAGGCATGGGATCCAAACCAGCGACCTCCCATGTGTAGGTGGGAGCCCAGTCCCCTGAGCCACATCTGTTTCCCTGTCTGCCTCTTAACATACCAAGGAAATTGAGGCCAGCAGAGATGCTCTATTTTGACCTCCCACAAAGCTATCCTAAATATCTATCCATCCCCTACCCACTCTAACTGCTTTTCTACAGGTCTCAATGTCAACGCTTTGTTCAAAGTCAACTGACCCTAGTCCCCAGCCCCTCATCTCTTGGTACATTGTCCGTCAGTCATCTCTCTTTTGTAACCTTGATCACTCAAACACAAAACCTTACATGAGTCCTTCCTGTAAGTCAATTAATAAGCTCAGTCCTCTCCCATATTAGAAACCCTATTTCATATCCAGACTTCCAGAAAAAGTAGTTGCCATTTACTTTCCATTCACTGCAGCCACGTTTTGTTCTCACAACTCTACTGAAATTCTTATTTCTAGTCTTTATCTTATTTCATCTCTTTGCTGTATTTGCTACTGCTGGTTTCATTTTCCTTCTAGAAACACTCAGTTCTATGACAACTGGGAGCCCTTGAAACCTGTTAAGAAAAGAAACAGTCAAAAACGAGACGATAGAATTCTAGAAGACAAGTGACGTCAGTAGTATCACTAAATCGCCACAAAGAGGCCTACAAAATAAGAATTGTACATATGGCTTTGTAACTTGCTTTATCTTCAGTTAATCTATTATATGCACAAATACAACTAAATAAAAGGAAGAACCACCAAATTATAATAGTTAACTCTGGATTACAAGATACTTTTCTTATTGTGGCTAATCTTTATTTTCTAATCTTTCTATAATGAACATATTAATAATACCTATTATTATCATTTTGGAGCTTTCATCACAGGCTAACTACCATGTTAAATTCTATGATTTACATGAATTATCTCATTCTCACAACATTTTTATCTCCAACTCATAATTAAGAAGCTGATACAGCAATTAAGTAAATTGCCAAGTCATGGGAATCACTTGTACAATAAGCATTTAAGTATAACAATCAGGTACTATTTTTTTTTTCCTATCAACTTGGCAGATTAAGAATACTCAAATTGGCTCTCAAGGGTTGTGTGAGATAATAAGCAACCTTGAACAAGTTTGCGTCATCTTTTCTGAGTGTCTGTGTCATTTTAAAATGCACCTAATTTCTTATACTTAATAAACAGTAGTCACTAGCAGTAAAAAATTAAAAGTAATCCAGATGTCCAATAATAAGGGAATTGTCCCCCAAATTATTATACACCCACAAATTACTTTGTGAAATCATTAAAATCATGGTTTTTTTAACAATGTTTAAATTAGGAAAATGGCTCCTACATTTCCCTCTGAACACCATGCCCTCCATTTCCAATTACCTTCCTAACACTTCCACTTGACTGTCTCACAGGCAGTTAACCAACCAAAAGCAAATTCATTTCCTGTGTCCCACCCGCCTCAAACCTGATCCTCCTCTAGTGCTCCCCTGTCTCCTTGAAATGGCACAACCACCACACCTTCCTCTTCCCGGCCTAGCCATATCCAATCTATCTAAAAGATCTATTGAGGGGGACAGATGTGGCTCAAATGGTTGGGCATCCGTCTCCCATATGGAGGGACCTGGGTTCCATCCCCGGGACCTCCCGGTAAAAAATAAATAATAAATAAAAAAGAAAAATAAAAGATCTAGTGAGGAGTAGCTGATGTAGCTCAGTGGTTGAGCGCCTGCCTTCTATCCCACATATGAGGTCCCAGGTTCAATCCCTGGTACCGCCTTAAAAAAAACAAAGCAACAACAACAAAATGTCTATTGGTATCCTATCTCAGATTTATCTTGAATCCAACCCCTTCTCTCCATTCCCAGGCTAAGTCCTACTCAGACTACTGCAAGAGTTCCCTGATTCATTCCTAAATTGACTCTGCCCTCCCCACAAAAGATTTTCCATGCTATAACCAGAGTATTCTTCAAAAATCCCAACTCTGATCATATCTTTCCCCTGCTTATGCATCTTCAATGGCTTCTTATTCCTGTTAAATCAAAACACAAAACTCTGGGCATGGCCAACAAGGTCTGCAGAATCTGAACTCTTCTTTCCTCCCCTGCTGAGTACTTCTAGACCCCATTTCAGGCTTGATAATTTGGTACCCCTGCCACATCGATATCCTTTCATGTTTATCAAACATTTCTTTAGGGGAGGTGGGAAGAATTTTCTTTTAAAAATTAAAAGTATATACACAAACACACAACTTTATATATGTAATTAACACCACTGAATTATATATTCAAGAAGGGGGGAAAAAAAGGGAAATTTTAGGTTGTATATAAGTCAACACACACACACACACAGACCCATAAAACTGTACAACACAATGCAAACTGTGCTAAAGTTAATAGCATAATTATAATATTGTTCCATGAATTTTTTCTTTTATTTATTTATATTTATTTAATAAATTTATTATATTTATTTATTTATTGTGAATGGGCCATACATTCCTGTTTCTTTGTGTGTGTTTTTTTAACTTTATTTGTACATTTAATAATTGAAAATATAAACAATTAAAAACTAAAAAGTAAACACAGATGAATAAATATATACATTTCTCAATTAAATGTAATGGATACATATAATTTTTTTTTTTTTATAAAATAATATGTTATACAATATATTTGGTTCATAGTAACACATTCACACTGTATTTGTCCTTTTGTATCTGGCTTGCTTCACTCAACATTATGTCCTCCAGGTTCATCCATGTTGCCATATGCTTTATGACTTCATTTCTTCTTACAGCTGCATAATATTCCATCGTGTGAATAGACCATAGTTTGTTTATCCATTCATCTGTTGATGGACACCTGGGTTGTTTCCAACTTTTGGCAATGGTGAATAATGTTGCTATGAACATCGGTGTGCAGATGTCTGTTCGTGTCACTGCTCTCAGTTCTGCTGGGTATATACCCAGTAGTGGTATTGCAGGGTCACATGGCCAGTCTATATTCAACTTCTTTAGGAACTTCCAAACAGTCCTCCATAGTGGTTGTACCATTCTGCATTCCCACCAACAGTGAAGAAATGTTCCTATCTCTCCACGTCCTCTCCAACACTTGTAGTTCTCTGTCTTAATAGTGACCATTCTGGTAGGTGTGAAATGATATCTCATTGTAGTTTTGATTTGCATTTCCCTAATCATGAGTGATTTTGAGCATTTCTTCATGTGCTTTTTTGCCATTTGTATTTCTTCTTCAGAGAAATGTCTATTCAAGTCTTTGGCCCATTTTTTAATTGGGTCATTTGTCTTTTTTTTGTTGAGTTGTAACATCTCTTTATATATCCTGGATATTAAACCATTATCAGATATGTGATTTCCAAATATTTTTTCCCATTGAGTCGGCTGCCTTTTCACCCTTCTGACAAAGTCCTGTGAGGTGCAAAAGTGTTTAATTTTGAGGAGGTCCCATTTATCTATTTTTTCTTTTGTTGCACCTGCTTTGGGTGTGAGGTCCAAGAAACCACCACCTACTACAAGGTCTTGAAGATGTTTCCCTGCATTTTATTCTAGTAGTTTTATGGTCCTGGCTTTTATATTTAGATCTTTGATCCATTTTGAGTTGATTCTTGTATAGGGGGTGAGATAGGGGTCCTCTTTCATTCTTTTGGTTATAGATATCCAGTTCTCCCAACACCATTTGTTGAAGAGACTGTTTTTTCCCATCAGCGTGGGCTTGGTAGGTTTGTCAAAAACCAGTTGACTGTATAGGTAAGGGTATATTTCTGGGTTCTCAATTCTATTCCACTGATTGATGTGTCTATCTTTATGCCAGTACCATGCTGTTTTGACCACTAGCTTTGTAATATGTTTCAAGGTCAGGCAGTGAAATTCCTCCCACATTGCTCTTCTTTTTTAGAATGCTTTTGGCTATTCGGGTGCCCTTACCCTTCCAGATGAATTTGGTAATTGCCTTCTCTAATTCTGTAAAGTAAGCTGTTGGGATTTTGATTGGTATTGCATTGAATCTATAAATCAGTTTGGGCAAGATTGACATTTTCATGATATTTATTCTTCCAATCCATGAACACGGATTGTCTTTCCATTTGTTTAGGTCTTTCTTAATTTCTTTTAGCATTGTTCAGTAGATTTCTGCATATAGGTCCTGTACTTCTTCGGTTAAATTAACTCCTAGGTATTTGAGTCTTTTTGTTGCTATTGAAAATGGAATTTTCCTCCTCAGATGGTTCAGTACTAGTGTACAAAAACATTACTGATTTTTGCATGTTGATCTTGTATCCTGCCACTTTGCTGAACTCATTTATTAGTTCAAGTAGCTTTGTCGTGGATACTTCAGGATTTTCTAAGTACAGGATCATGTCATCCACAAACAGTGAGAGCTTTACTTCCTCTTTTCCAACTTGGACGCCTTTAATTTTTTTCTCTTGTCTAATTGCCCTAGCTAGAACTTCTAGTACAATGTTGAATAACAATGGTGACAGTGGGCATCCTTGTCTTGTTCCCGATCTTAGAGGGAAAGCTTTCAACCTTTCCCCATTAAGTATGATGTTGGCTGTGGGTTTTTCATATATAACTTTTATCATATTGAGGAATTTTCCTTTTATTCCTATCTTTTGAAGTATTTTTATCAAAAAAGGATGTTGGATTTTGTTGAATGCCTTTTCTGCATCTATTGAGATGATCATGTGTTTTTTTTCCTTCAATTTGTTAATGTAGTGTATTACATTGATTGATTTTCTTATGTTGAACCAGCTTTGCATACCAGGAATAAATCCCACTTGGTCGTGATGTATAAGTATTTTGATATGCTGTTGGATTCGATTTGCAAGTATTTTGTTGAGAATTTTTCATCTATGTTCATTAAAGAGATTGGTCTGTAATTTTCTTTTCTTGTAGTATCTTTATCTGGCTTTGGTATTAGGGTGATGTTGGCTTCATAAAATGTGTTGGGTAATTTTCCGTCCTCTTCAATTTTTTGGAAGAGTTTAAACAGGATTGGTGTTAATTCTTTTAGAAATGCTTGGTAGAATTCACCTGTGAAGCCATCTGGTCCTGGACTTTTCTTTGCTGGGAAATTTTTGATGACGGATTCAATTTCCTTAATTGTGATTGGTTTGTCAAGTTCTTGTATTTCTTGTAGCGTCAGTGTAGGTTGGTTATGCTTTTCTAGAAATTTGTCCATTTCATCTAGGTTGTCTAGTTTGTTGGCATAGAGTTTCTCATAATATCCTCTTATGATTCTTTTTATTTCTGTGAGGTCATTTGTAATTTCCCCCCTTTCATTTCTGATTGTATTTATTTGCATCTTCTCTCTTTTTTTCTTTGTTAGTCTAGCGAGGGGTTTGTCAATTTTAATGATCTTCTCAAAGAACCAGCTTTTGGTTTTGTTGATTTTCTCTATTGTTTTTCTGTTCTCATTTTCATTAATTTCTGCTCTAATCTTTATTATT
The DNA here is from genome assembly GCA_026826555.1 of Tolypeutes matacus. Classification (NCBI taxonomy): domain Eukaryota; kingdom Metazoa; phylum Chordata; class Mammalia; order Cingulata; family Chlamyphoridae; genus Tolypeutes; species Tolypeutes matacus. Next base: position 2,828,490 of record JAKSZT010054030.1, on the reverse strand, counting down.
TCTTTACTTCTGCTTGCTTTTGGATTGGTTTGCTGTTCTTTTTCTAGTTTCTCTAGTTGTTCAGTTAAATCTTTGAGTTTAGCTCTTTCTTTTTTAATATAGGCATTTAGGGCTATAAATTTTCCTCTCAAGACTGCCTTCGTGGGAAGCGGCTGTGGCTCAATCAGTAGGGCTCCCGTTTACCATATGGGAGGCCCCGGGTTCGGTTCCCGGGGCCTCCTGGTGAAGGCAAGCCCACCCGCACAGCGTGGTTAGCTGACCCAGCGAGCACAAGCAGCAAAGGGGAGATAAATGAATAAATAAATAAAATCTTTAAAAAAAAAGACTGCGTTCGCTGTATCCCATAAGTTTTGATACGTTGTAATGTCATTTTCATTTGTCTCAATATATTTACTGATTTCACTTACAATTTCTTCTTTGACCCACCGAATATTTAGGAGTGTGTTGTTCAGTCTCCATGCATTTGCAAATTTACTTTTTTTCTTGTCTGTTATTGATTTCTAATTTCTTTCCAGTATGATCTGAGAAGGTGCTTTGTATAATTTCAATCTTTTTATATTTATTGAGAGCTGAATTGTGACCTAACATGTGCTCTATCCTGGATAAAGATCCATGGGCACTTGAGAAGAATGTATAACCCACTGAGTTTGGATGCAGTGTTCTGTATATGTCTGTTAGGTCTAACTCGTTTATCATATTGTTCAAGTTCTCTGTTCCTTGTTGATCTTCTGTCTAGTTGTTCTATCTAATGATGTGAGAGGGGTGTTGAAGTCTCCGACGATTATTGTAGAAATGTCTATTTCTCCCTTCAGTTTTGCCAGAGTTTGTCTCATATATTTTGGGGCACCCTGGTTAGGTGCGTAGATATTGATGACTGTTATATCTTCCTCGAGGATCGTCCCTTTTATTAATATATAATGGCCTTCCGCATCTCTTATCACTATTTTGCATTTAAAGTCTGTTTTGTCTGATATTAGTATAGCTACCCCTGCTCTTTTCTATTTACTATTCGCGTGAAGTATCTTTTTCCAACCTTTTACTTTCAGCCGGTTTGTATCCCTGGGTCTGAGGTGAGTTTCTTGTAAGCAGCATATGGATGGTTCGTGTTTTTTTATCCATTCTGTCAGCCTGTATCTTTTGACTGGGGAATTTAATCCATTCACATTCAATGATATTACTGAAAATGCACTATTTATTTCCTCCATTTTATTCTTTGGTTTTCATATGTCATCTTGTTTTTGTCTCTCTTTTTACTCTTTTGGTTATCCTTTCTGCTTTACTTTCTTCTATACTCTCCTCCAAGCCTCTCTCTCCTGTCTTTTTCTTTCAGGTTCTAAGGCTTCCTTTAATATTTCCTGCAAAGGTGGATTCTTTTTTGCAAACTCTCTTAGTTTCTGTTTGTTTGTGAATACTCTATACTCATCTTCATATTTGAAGGACAGTTTTGCTGGATAAAGAATTCTCAGCTGGCAGTTTTTCTCTTTCAGTTTCCTAATTGTATCATACCACTGTCTTCTCGCCTCCATGGTTTCTGAAGAGAATACTGCACTAAGTCTTACTGGACATCCTTTGTACGTGATCGTTTGCTTCTCTCTTGCTGCTCTGAGAAGTTTCTCTTTATCTTTTACATTTGACATTCTGAATAGTATGTGTCTTGGCGTAGGTCTATTTGGATTTATTCTCATTGGGGTATGGTGTGCTTCTTGGACATGTAAGTTCATTTCTTTTGTGAAAGTTTTAGAAATTTTCAGCTATTATTTCCTCAAATACTCTTTCTGCCCCTTTTCCTTTCTCTTCCCCTTCAGGAACTCCCATGACACGTATGTTGTTGCGTTTTGTGTTGGCATTCAACTCTCTGATCCCCTGCTCTATTTTTTCCATTCTTTTCTCTCTCTGTTCTTTTCTCTCTTCAATTTTAGCTGCTCTGTCTTCAGTATCACTTATTCTTTCTTCTATCATTTCGAGTCTGCTGTTGTATGCATCAAATGTGTTTTTGACTTCATCTATTGTGTCTTTCATTCCCATGAACTCCGTTACTTTTCTGTTCAGGATTTCAAATTCTTCTTTGCGTTCGCTCAGTGTCTTCTTGATGTCATTTATCTCTTTAACTATATTGTCTTTCATCTCATTAATTTGATTTTGGAAATTTGTGCTCATCTCACTGATTAGTTCTCTCAAATTCTGCATCTCTTCTGGGACTTTGATGTATTCCTTTTCTTGGGCCATGTCTTCTATTTTCTTAGTATGGCTCATAATTTTTTGCTGGTGCTTAGGCATCTGGTTAGGTTGTATTTTACTTACATGCTCTACCTCTTTTTTATAGGGTTTTAGTGGCAGGAGGCTGTGAGTTACCACAGCTCTTTGATTTTTGGCTCAACATTGATTGTTAGGATTGTTCTGCTGGTTGCTCAAAACTGGGCACTGGACGCAATAATTGGTTGTAGAATCGTTTCCTAGGCCTTGGGCAGGGAGGGTATAGAGGCCGGGAAAAGCCTCTCCAGTTTAGTTTTAATTTTCTTACATGCACTTCCTTGGTCTGCCAGGAGATGGTACTCGTTGGAAGCTCTCAATTCAATACCTGGTGGGAGTGTATTTGTTGTGACACAGACCAGATCAATGTGATAGAGCTTCCTGTCTCGGGGCTAAGAGCCTTGTAATTTAAACATTCTGAGACAGTTCTCCAGACTTCTCTCGTAGCGCCCCCCTTTTCCCAGCTAGGAAATATTTCCACTCCCTTCTGAATCCTCAACAATCAGTCCCTGTTAGTAGAGGATGAGATTGGGAGGTTTGTATATCTTTAGCCCCTTGCAGGCTCCAAGGCAAACAATGGCGCAGCCCCACCCAGCCTGGAAGGGCAGACCAAACCTGTGAGTCAAAAGCAGGATCAGCCCCAGGCTCTCTCTCCCCTCTCCTGTGGAGTCCTCAACAATTAGTCCAGGCTAGAAGAGAGGGAGGTTGCGAGGATCGGATTTCTCCAGTCCTTCCTAGGCTCCCAGGACAAACCGCCATGTGGAAGGGTCCGTGGGGCTCCGCAGCCCAAATTTGCAGGTCAGAACCTGAGTCAGCCTAAGGCTGTGTCCCTCTCTCTCCCCTTTCCGGGAGTAGAAGATCCCTGGAGCCCCCTTTGTCTGTAGTTGTAGGCCCAGAGGCCAGAGAATTCTAAAGAGTGTGGGGGAGGGTGCCGACAGCAGCAGCCCGCTGGTTCCAACTCACGGTTCTGTCATCGCGATTTCCCTCTTTTGTCCTTCTCTCCTCTGGGTGGTGTGCAGCCTTCACCTGCTGTCCTAAACCCTAGAAGATCTATTTCAGGGCTGTTTCAGAGTAGCTATTTTTCTGGAGAAGAGATTCCCGTGTCTTACTAGTCCACCGTCTTCCCAGAAGTCCTGTTCCATGAATTTTAACAAAAGTACCACACTTATGCAAAATGTTAATAGGGAAAACTGGGTGTGTGTGTGTGGGGGGGGTATATGGGAAGTTGGTACTTGATGTTTCTGCAACCTACAACCTTTGTAATATATATTAAGTTTATACAGAAACAGATTCAGCTACCAATTCACTTTCTGTAGCCAAAGCAGAATTAAAGGTTGTGAAACAATGTGGTAGAAAATTTCTCATTTCTCTGTGATTCTTATTCTCTCCTCATTCATGTGTGTGTATATAAGAGAGAGTGTGTGTGCACACGGTATTTTCTTACAACAGCTCCTTTGGTAGTGTATTAAAGGGTTTTAAATTTAACAAAATAAAATGCTTGTTCCTGAAAAGTGAATAAGGCCATGTATTGTTCCTTGAAGTGCTAAAGAATGTCAACTGACTAGAACTGCGGGTCAATAACCTGAATATTGTCCTCAGGAGATTACAGAGAATGTTACTTCCCCCTGACAGCTGCCATCCTTTTTGGCAGGTGTGGGGCCAGTTTACATTTCCGCCTCTTAGCTGGCATGATATTTTTCTGTTAATCCAGTCATACTTTGGTGCCCCATAGAGATTTATGTCCTGGACAACTCCCAGATCATTTCCTCCTCAGTCTGGCTCAGCTCCAGCCTCTTCTGCCTTTCTGCCACCAGCCTGGCCCTTACGCTTGGGCAAAATGCCCTCCTCCCTTCCACCTCACCTCAGCTCCAAGGTCCATTCCTCAGCAGGTCTGTCTCCTGCACTCTTCCTTTGTGGCATTTCTTGGTGCACACACGCATGCACACACATACACACACATCTGTGTCAATATGACGATTAATATTGGTGTGCTCCATTCGACTGCATGCTCTATGCAGTTAGGGTCCATCTTTATTTATTTATTGTTTTTTTTTTTGAAGATTTATTTTATTTATTTATCCCCCCTTGCTGCTTGTGCTCACTGTGTCCCTTTGTTGTGCGCTTTTCTGTGTCTGCTTGTCTCCCTTTTTTGTGTCATCTTGCTGCATCAGCTCACCGCACCGCGCGGGCCGGCTTGCCTTCACTAGGAGGCCCCGGGAATCAAACCCGGGACCTCCCATATGGTAAACAGGAACCCAACCACTTGAGTCACATCTGCTTCCCATCTTTATTTTTTTTTATCATTACTGTCTACAAAGCACCTAGCCTGGCAACTGTTCCTAAAACATTTTCAGTCAAAGTTTAATGAATAAATATAACTGTAAACAGTACATACAAAACTATTTACCCAATGTTCTCAATTTGGAGAGACAATAGGCATAAGAAAAATACTAAAAAAGTACACTAATTGAGGGAAAATAACTACCTTTGTATTTGCTTAATCAAACAAAACACTAGATGGAAAGACAGGAAGCTGATATAAATGGCAGCCTCTGGAAGGGTAAAAAGCAAGAACTTTCTCGTGTACTTTTTTTAAAAATCCCGATTAAAAAAAAACTCCCGTCTTAATTTTTGGACCATTAGAATGTTATTATCTAAAAAGAAAATATTAAATTTTTGCAAAACAGAAAATAATACCAACGCATCAAGTGATTATCCCCGAAGGGTAGGACTAAGGTTTTATTTTCTACTTCTATGCTTTCACTAAACTTTAGACAGTGAAGCCCAATTACGTTACGATCTGACAAAAAAGACGTCCTTTTTAGGAAAGTGCTTGGGAGACCCAGTAGGGAACTGTCTAAGCGGATTGGGGAACGAGCCCTGAGGGAGGGGGAAAGGGACGGGTGGGCAGAAAGAGGGCGGGAGGCAGCGAGCCGCATCCGCCTCTCCCGCGGGCACAAGGCGGGCGCGAGGGCCAGGTGGCGAAGAGGTCCCACAACGAACCCTCGGTAGCAGCCCCCAAGAGAAAAAAGCGAAACTCCGCCCCCCGGGCCAGAGAGCCAATGGAGGCTCCCGTCGCCCGGGGCGGAGCCGGGAGGCGGTGGGAAGGGCGCAGGAGGGGCGGGGCCGCGAGCGTACGCACGGCGTTCCCCGCGCGGATCTCGCGAGAGAGGTCGAGGGCGGAAGCGCAGTCAGTGCAGGATGCGATTCCTGGTTGCGTTGGTCCTGTTGACTGTCGCAGCGGCGGGTAAGCCCCTCGCCCCCTAAGTCACACTCTAGCCCTTAGGCTCACCGTACTTACCTCGACCACTCGCCATCTGAGCTCTCCCTTCTCGGCCCGCCCCTCGCCGCGCCGCCGCCCTTCTCCCCCACCCCGGGTTCGGCTGTTGCTGCCCTAGCCCCGGTGTCTTCCAGTCCTGAGGGGGCCTCTTTTCCCGGCCTGACCCTTGTATTGGCCAACCGGTGCCTTGTATTGCAGGAGCCGCGCGGGGCAATGGAAAGCCTACGGCCAGCGGAGCGTCAGCCGCCGAAAACCAGCACTCCTTTCTTGATAGAGCACGGGCTGCAGAAGAAATACCATACAAGGCCGCCGTGAAGGGTCTCCGCTCACCGCGCGATTCGAACGCGACACAGCTGTCCACCGACCCAGTCTCTAGCAATTCGGTCTCGGAACCGAAGTCCACGGACAAGGACTCTGACCGTTCGGCCCCAGAACAGAAGGCCGGCGACAAAGGCTCCGGCAGCTCGGCCCCGGAAACGAAGGCCGGCGACAAAGGCCCCGGC